>OX424574.1:42181776-42496776 GCA_949152435.1 Gastracanthus pulcherrimus
AAAGAAAGACTTATGGAAGGAACTCAAGAGCTTGGGACTCCGGCCTAAGACAAGAGAGGAGCTTCATGGTTTTTCACCGGATGAACTTAATGCTCACTTTGCTGGGGTGTCGGTCTCCCATAGTGAAAGTGACGAAGATCTTGACAGCATCCTGGCCACAGCCAGTGATGACGGCTTTGTTTTCGTAGAAATCACCTTCTCTGACGTAGTCCTGGCTGTTGCCCATTTCTCGCCACAAGCTAGAGATGAGGACGGCGTCCCGAAAAGTGTGGTGGCCAAGGCTCTTCCGTTAGTGGGTCACCATGTTGCGAAGACCTTTAATTCCTCCCTCTCAAATCGCATTTTCCCGGGGACTTGGAAGGGAGCTCCCCTTGTGTCTTTGAAGAAGAAACCAGTTCAATCTTTGGTTTCTAATTTTCGCCACATTGCGCTGTTAAGCTTCCTTTCTAACGTCCTCGAAAAAATTGTCCATGATCAAATTTCTGACTTTTTGCTGACAGAAAATATTCTTGACCTGATGCAAACAGGTTTTCGACAACATCACAGCACTCACACAGCACTACTGAAACTCACCGAAGACATCAGAACAGGAATTAATAGTAAAAAGAAACTGTTGACTATTTTATTATTATTCGATTTCAGTAAAGCATTCGACACTATTTCACATTCAAAGCCGCTGCGTAAGCTGTTGCGTATGGGTTTCTCCAGGAGCGTTCTCCTGAGGATGAAGTCATACATTACAGGTCGTAGGCAAAAAGTCATTACTAATATAAATGAAGAAGCAGATTGGCTAACTACCAATCTCGGCGTGCCGCAGAGATCGGTCCTGGGTCCCTTGCTCTTTAGCTTATTCATTAACGAGCTAAAAGACGGACTTAACGTACGCAACGTCGAACATACACTCTACGCTGACGGCCTGCAAACCGACACGCAGGTGACCTTGCGGAATCTTCGTGAGGGTATCAGGTGCATGTCGACAGTAGCGCAGGCGGTGTCGAAATGGGCTTCGGCCGCTCATCTGCGATTCAATGTCGGCAAGACACAGGCGATCATTTTTGGTTCTGATCACAACATCAAGCAGATCCAGAGCCTTGACTTGCAGGGCATTGAGGTGCAGGACGGCGTATTCGTGCCCTTTGTTGACGCAGTCACTAACCTTGATGTGGACATGGACGAAAGACTTACGTGGAAGCCGCAAATAGATGCGGTTAGCAAGAAGGTAAACAGGACTCTTTACAGCCTGAAATTCTTCCGTTCATGCACTACTGAGGCACTTCGTAAGCAGTTGACATGTGCATTGGTATTAACTCACCTAGATTACTGCTCAGTAGTTTATCTTGATGTGTCAGGCGAGCTTCATGCATATCACTCCTTACAGGAAGAGCCTGGGCTGGTTAGATATTAAGGCGAGGAGAGAGTATTTTATGGGGTTGCTGCTTTATAAAGCGGTTGTTATGCGGCAGCCAACGTATCTTACTGCTCTCTTCGAAAAAAATCAGGCAAGGACTTCACGTAGGGGGGGGGGGGGGGGGTATGAAAGAGCTCTCAGTTCCGGGGTCGCGCACTGATAAGGGCCTATATTCCTTTAGGGCCCAAGGTGCACGCCTCTAGAACTTGTTCCCCTACAGTGTAAGGTGTCTACCATCATTATGTAAGTTTAAAACGGCGTTAGGTAGGCACCTTAAAGCATTACACGGCGACAAGACTACATAAGTGATTAATAACTTGTCATTGTATTTTCGTTAAATTTTTGTGTAGTCTTAATTTATTCTAAGCGTATTATATATTCTTATGTAGTCTTTAATTTATTTTAAGTGTTAAGTGTGAAGGGTGAGTGTAATTATTAGCGTGGATGATTGTATGAATGATGGAAGAATGTAAGGCGTTTTATTTTTCGACGCGACAGATATATGTGCAATATGAATGTGTATGTGTATATATTACTGTTATCTATTTATTTGTATATTATTAAGTTGATGAAACAATATGTGAAAGCACTGACTACATTACGATATGTTAGACAATAAATTGACGACCTGTGATAGCGATCCAAACTTTTTAACTGTAATGACTAATAATGTGATAACAACTTTTAACCAAATGTACATACAGATGTAAATTTTTGTCTTAAGTGATGAATAAAAAGAATATCTCTCTCTCTCTCTCTCTCTCTCTCTCTCTCTCTCTCTGTCTCTCTCTCTCGTATGCGATATATACAGAAGGCCCGATAGCAAACAAGCTGCCATCGACGTGTAAAATCGAAGACATCGCAGTCCGACAACGTTGACGACGAGAGCGGAGGGGCCAGCCAATCTTGCACTCAGGCATAATTGACCAACTCGACGGTAAGTAACTAACTCGCCTGGCTGACGTTCCTTCCCTACTTCGCTTCTCTCACTCATGTTCAAGCTCCCTCGTATTTTATTTATGCTCCCCCTGCCCTTTTTCATATCTCTCGATCCCTTTTTACTTTGATGTCGATCCATTCGCAATCCCCGCCCCCGCTCCCTCTCTTTCAGTTTTTCAATTTGCAATCCGTAGACGTCGGGTAGGCTCGTTTAAAAGTTTCGAACGAGATGAAGGTTTCACTAATGGCAAGAAGCGTATGATATTTTTACTACTGAGCATTTAAAGACTCGGAAATTTCACGACTTTTCTAATGAAGTTGTGAGTTATAGTTCAACTCGTATCTGTCAAATAGGTTATATACTGTACTCGACAGATCTGGGTCACCATCGGAATTTATAGGTGTTTTATCTGGGGTGCCGCACAAGACAGTGTCTGAGGATCTCTGCTCTTCCTTTTGTTTATCAATTCTATATAGGCACGGAGAATTGCGGCATGTAGGATGGATCCTATTAGTTAATGATTTATATACCTACACGGAGAGAATAGAATAGCACTGAGTGATGTATTGCGCATTACTGGTTATGTTGTACTTGAAAAATGTCAAATTTTCGCAACACACATTGATCATTAATGTTTGTGCATGAACCAGTAATGTCCTGCGCATTACTCGGTAATGCGCGGAAATCACTGGTTCATGCGCGGTCATTAATGAGTAATGCGTTTTACGAAAATTTGAAAATTTCCATCGCTCACATAATCAGTAATACGCAAGACATCAGTCGGTGATGTTTTATTCTCTCTATGTATGTACGTTACATAATTAACAACAAGCTTTTCAGTCTTCCGAAATTCAAACAAATATTTTACGATGAAAAAGCAAATTTGTATAAGCAATATAGGAAAATTTCCTATTAGGAATTCAATGAATATAGTAACAGAAAATAGTTACTAGAAATAAAGCAAGTCATAGGTAACTTATGTTTTATTAGTAGTAGTTACGATTATATACATTACATTTTGCATTACATAAAGTTAAGAAATTTGATTACCTTATTTTTCAGAAAATTTGAGGCAAATATGCTGAAAGTTAATTTAATACAGCATAGCAGTATAAATATTTGACTTTGAAGTAGAATGAGATGGATATGGCTAGGCAAGGCAACAGCAACATACACCTTTTATGTAACTTGATAATACATAAGGAGATCAAGTATTGTTTAAATTCACTTTATAATGAAAATAAATAAATATATAAAAATGTAGCCTACTATTCATAGTTTATTCTTATGAGCCCTTATTTTCGAAATATAAATTAACTAACAATAAATTAAAGTGAACGGAAAGAGTTTTAATTTCAGCTTTATTTCATATAAAAATTTCAATCTTTATTTCTTCTATTCAGTTATTAACTATTAAAGAAATAAATATAAATACATGAAAATTTGACGATTGAAAAAACATTAATAATTAACTAAATTCGGTAATTTTTTATGCATTTTTATCACTATCTTTAATAGTTACAAACTTTGAAAAAAAAATTTTTTTATTAGAAAACAAACCATTAAAATCAATTTCCTGTACTTTTATTAATTTTTGGAACATTATTCAAGCACAAGAATCTTGTAAAATTATGAATAACGGGCATCTTGTTTTGGTATTATGAAACACCTTAAAGCCTCATTGAAGTCAGTGGCCCAAAGACTGTGGACACTCCTTATTAGTCAAATTAAATAAGTTTTAGTTAAAGTTTATAAGTGGAATACGAAGTCCAATGGATGATAAATATCTACATTTTTTTAACAATAATTTTGTGTTCTCAGAAAGTAAACATTTTTTTTAATAAACTATTGCTTAAATTTCATATAAAAATTTGCAAAATAGATCGCTTTTTATTAATAAATATTATTATAATACTTATAAAGTGAGATTGAAAGAAAAATATTTTGTTTGTTTATCAGAATTATTCCCATAAAACAAATTATAAATACCTACCGATATTTTACAGCAGTTCACGAACCAATTGTTTAAAATTATTTGAATATATTAAATATAAATCGAAAATTATCAACTTTTATATAATTAATAGGAAAGTTTAATAGAAAATACGATCAACAGCTCTCACAAGTGTTTCTTATCAAGAAGAAAACAGGAAGATAATATTAAATAATTCTAAGTGATTTCCTGCAATCTCAAATCTCGTTTCAACGCATATAGGGCCTTCAAGTGGCGAATATCCCCCTCGACGATACTGACGTGTCCCTTGACATAAATAAAGTATCCTATCTAGATCTGTCCCTCTTTCTAATCTATTTTTCTCTCTCCTTATCCCACTTTTTTCTCTCTCACATGTACCTCTCCTCCCTCGCCCCCTACTTTCTTACCCCATCTCCTTCCCTCCAGCAGTAGTAGTAGCGACTGAGTAGCCGTTGAACGCTTAATATCTCGCGAGGCATATCTCTGCGCTCTGGGCATCCAGTGCTTCGACTGTCGTATTAGGCTCCGCGTACCTGCGCAGGCCTCGGAGCTCGGCACAAACGGCACCTCGCGCACACCGAGACACTCTGTAACTGAGTACCGCGCACTGATGTCCGCACTGTCCCTCCTCGGAAGTTATCGGCTAACTGGCGCGCGGCGCGCTTCCGCTGCCTCTCGGATGAATTGATACTCGCGCCCGTACAGTGTCCGAGCATTGGATTCCTCTTATAACTTGGCACCGCGGCGGCAGGCGGCATCGGAGTCGGCGCGAGCCTCAACCTTGCGGATTTTGCGGTGCTCCGGCTGCAGCGGTGCTATGCCGAGAGCCTTTGCAGGCAGCGAGATTCCGGATGTCGTTCCTCTTCAGATCTATGCACCTATATATCTATACCTCGCGCTTTCTCTCTCCTCTCTGTCTCTTGCTCTCCCTCTCACTCTGTTTAATATCAGATGTTTTGTGGATGCGAGAGACGTCGGGATCTGGTCTCTCGTCTGCTCGATGATAAAAGGAGAGGTATTTTATCATCTTCTTTGCTGAAGGCTCGCGGATGTCATATTAAAATTCACTTGAGGACTCCAGTTTCGCGATTACCTATTTTTTGGTCTTCCTTTGCCTTTTTCCGATATACATGGTTGGATAGACGTTCTTATAATAAATGATTCAAGTGATCTCTTCTCATGATTTTGGATTTTATTAAATAATTTTTCTTCTTGCTATTTTAGAGATCGTGGAAGGTATTGAGAAATGTATTTCTATAGATGAAGAAAACAAGTTTATTATTATGCAGTTTGAAACAATAACATTCTATACGAAAATATGCTAAATGATACGGGTTATCTGCGTAATAAAGTTGGAAACACTATTCATCAGAATTCATTACAAGGAAAAGTTTTCCCAATAAGTGCAAGTTCAATGCTTTGCAGACTTATTAGGGAAAGTTAATTTATTATACTAATTCTTTTCTCTTCTTTTCTGCATTCTAAAGCACAATTTCAGTGTAGAAAATAAGATTTAAATTTTATTTAACTAGAAACTCCAGTAGCTATGTTATTTACTTATAGATAAAATACAAATTAGATTAAATTTTGTATTCAAAGTAATTTCAGAAATCATAATTTCTGTCCATCATGTTGATTGATAAAAACGCTACCAACTGATTTGGCACTCACAAGGAGACTGTCAGGGATGCGGGACCCGAAATTTTCTGAAACTTTCAGAATCATTCACCGGTAGCTATAAATGAAGCGTAGGTTTTGTGAATGGGCCCATTTTCGTAAAATATCAGCTCCACTGCTCCGAATATGCATTATTTCATTAAAAAATGGTACCTCTAGGTGTGATCATAACTCCGCATGTTTTTGTATTAAACAAAACTACCTGAAAGTACCTAAAATTTATCAAAATGAGCTTGCATTTGAGACCTGGAACGTTAAAAAATATTAAACTGAGCCAAAGTTATTAACAATTGCAGATAACAACAAAAAAGCATGAAAAATGAATTCCACGAATATTCATGCATTTTTAGTTGATATCTTCAATTATTAATAACTTTGGCTCAGATTAATATATTTTAACGTTCTAGGTTTCAAATCAAGCTCTTTTGGACTACTTTTAGGTACTTTCAGGCATTTTTGTTTAATGCAAATCGTGCAGAGCTACAGGTTATCATCACAGCTACAGGTACCATTTTTAATGAGATAATGCATATTCGGAGCAGAATAGCTAATATCTTACGCAAAAGGGCCCATTAACAAAAACTACCAGTGCTATGCTTCATTTCTACCAGCGAATGACCCTGAAAGTTTCAGAAAATTCCGGGACTCGCATCCCTGAAATGATTTTTGAGCCGCCTTTCTTGAAGAAAAACAAAAGAAAATGAGCCATAAAACATTAATTTATACCGCGGATTACTCGAGATATGGTGGTACCCATACGTACATACATATACACACACATACATACACATACACACACACATACACACACGCGCGCACATACACGCACACGCCTCGCACACGCACACGCACACGTACATAATTTTTTATCAAATCAATGCTTTCTCATTGACTAAACATAATGATTTTAAGTATATTACTAATATCATATATGACTTTTAATTTTCATCGTGACACATCATAATTGTTAATATCTGATTACAAATATTACAGCATTTCTTAAAAGCTAATTTTAAATATGATGTTATGATATTACAAATTAAAATTACGAAACCAATCTGAAATACAATTCAATTGTACTTCTCTATTAGATTAATTCTTCAATATTTTTTTTTAATCAGCACCTGAAAGGATAAGTATTAAATATTCGAATAAAACAATAAAAATTATAATAATTACAGTTTCAAAAGTATTTTAGTATATATATATAATACCTAATAACGGAAGTAGAAATCTAATATTTAAATATACGAAAAAAGAGATAAGTGCAAGAAAATATACACCCTGAAGAGTAGGTAAAACAATTGAGCAACCAAACAAGAAATAATTATTATAAAATTAAGAAAAAAATAACTTGTTTAAAATGAACTTACGTTAGCTAATAAGTCATAAATTATCTTTTACAGCGTTCTTACAGCCCCGTACACCATTAAATCAAATATGAGCTGACTGAATTGATGTACGTACGCAATTGGTTTCAGTCTCTGGACAGTTATATATAGAAAAGCGAGCTTGTACAAATTAGCATAAGGGAATAATCGCCTTCCGTGAGAGGACAACTGTGTCGCTGAACGCGATGGCAATAATTGCGCGACTAGGCCACCTTGGAAGTCTGTTGTTGCCCTACTAGGCAATTAAGCGTCCATCATAATGGCCACTTTACGATGTCCTTAACTAAACGCATCTTTTGCTTCCTTTGATTAAACACGCGAATCGAACTTTGAGAAATCGACTTACGCTTACTATAGTTGAGCGTTGAAAATCGTAAAGCTTTTCTTGTGAATTCACATTTCTTACAGTCATATGTACATTCACATCAATTTTACGACTAACATTTACCATCAAAGGTTTAAGTTTTGATGTATATATTTATGAACGCTGTAAATGAGTGCGATAAAACCTCTTTTGAAGAACTGTTTAGTGTGTGTAGTCTTTTATCTGTTTACAGAGACAAGAACATATCAATCTACTCTAACATAAATCTATAATATACTTTAATCTTAAAAACATGTTTATTTATAATCATAATTTAAAATAGTAAGATACATAGTATTTACAAGTAAGATTATCGTAACAAATATTTTTGCAAGAAGTAAAAAAAGTTGAAGCATTAAGCAATCAAACTAACTCTATTGCAAATTACGAAAGTGTGTACTTAATAAAAAATGTTAAAGTATTTCAAAAAGGTTTTAGTATATCATGTATTTAAATGTGGAGATTACAGATGATAATATGCTACGCGTGCAGGTGCAAGTGAACAAGCAAGAGGACTATTATGATTATATACGGGAAGTAAGTAACGAGATGTATAGCTAGTAAGTACGTGTAATGATTCTTTAACAAATGTTCTAGTTTAAAGTAGAAGAAACAAAAATGGATAGGAATATTATGATATTAAAACTAGAACTGGGCGGAAGAAGAGAAGACATTGTTTAAAAACAAAGCGATATTTATAAACGTGATACGAACCGCTGGCCGTTTTTTTGGCATTTTCTACGATCGCGTGCTCTCGGGGTAAGTTGTGACATCCAGACTCGAAGCTGCAGCCATAAAGAGAAATAAATCGTTATATATATGTTTTCCATAGTCCTTTATAACGATTATTCGCGTAATTATGTGCTTATATGATTAATTTGGACAGGAAAAATATTCGGAAAACCCTATGCAATGTATGATATATTCTTTCATTATGAATATTCTGAACAATGATAAATGGGGTTTTATGTGTCTTATGGGGGACGTGTTGTATAGATTAGTTATGGTAGAAATATAGCATATTTCAAATGAATGTGAATCCTTTAATTGAATAGATGTAAAACTTTTGAACCACTATTCAAAATTATTGTTTAATTTTTAAACTATAAAAATAAATATTCGTATCAATTCATTATATCTTTTATACTTCCACTGCAAACCAGTAATACTTTTTATTTCGCATGCGTTGTGCTAGTCACGCTTTTCATTTACAAATAGACGTAGTATCGCAATATATTGTGTCACATAGTAACAGACACTTATCTATTATTTCTGAACCAAAAGAAATATCTTATTTTTGTACATACATGAAGGTTTTTTAAAAGTAGATAACTTCACTTTTTATATATAAAAAGAATATTTATGATTATGAGTCATCTTTAAACTTGTTTTACTAAACGCTTGTTTTAATCTAACCGTTAGCGGTATAAGTATGATTGTAAATAATTTTTCGTAATTCATAAACTTCTATCTTCAGATTGTGCAAAAGAAATCTAATTTTATTTACTTAGTTCCTTGTTTACTATGAATTGAAAAATATCGAGAACTAATAAAGACGTCTCTTATATTTATTATTGAGATGAAAATAATTAACGTCTATGTGATATGTTAGATGCTCAATGCGAATAAAGGTAAGCAGATGAAAAGTTTTCCGCATTCCCCTAAAGAATATAAAAAATACCATCACGGACCCAGTTTTGGTCACTTTTTTATATAAATCATTGCATTTTATTTATGGTGATATACAATTCTCTCAAAACTAAGGAATACTAATAAAATAACTATTAATCTATGTACTACAAGCACGAAAAATATTAATAAGATGTGTTATAATTAATAACATTATGAGTATAAAGTTGAATAAAAACTGGGTCCAGGGTACCTTTTCGGTGACCGAAAACTGGGTTTGTGACGGTATAGTTGCATCCTACAAAATTTTACTAAACCTAAAGTTTAAAAATACTCATGTTTGAATTTTAAAGGCAAGCTTACATACAGGAATTATTTTAACATTTTTCTGCAAATGAAAAGAAAATTTATAATCGTGCTGTTCTTTTATACTCCAGTATTTTTCCCTACTATAAACAAACAATTCTGATAAATGTCCGCTACGATTTAGTGTCTTTGTGTAGAGTGTATCATTCATATTTTGAGTCATTTGAATATTTTTATTAAAATTCAAAAAGCATCTGCATATTTATAACCAACTCACTGATTGCGATATTCAACAGCAGACTTTGTATCAGCAATTTTCGCTCTTTTATTTGTTAGCCCTAATTATATCCTCGCATCATTGATCAAAGTGCGGGAACCGGCCGTTGCTTGCGTCGCCAATAATCGATTATTCGCTGGTGTGTACGTCCATCCGAAAAATATATTTTCGTATGCTTATTAATAATTTTGTCTCATAAATTAATAATCGATTAAAGCAGAAATTAATTTTCTAAGACAAATACTTATATAGGTGAATTCGATATGTTATATCACTGTATAATTTACCTGATTGATATATCTAATATGTTGATAATTTATAAAGTATTTTACTTTTCATAGTAATACATTTAATAAAATAAAAAATTTATTTTTGGTAAATATCTATAATAAGTGATAAAATAAAAAGTTATAAATGTTAATACCCAATAATTCTATTTAATTGTATATGTCCCATACAAAAATGCAATAACAACTCGCATAATGATGGAAAAATATAAAACTAAAATCGTGTATCTATTTTTTATTTTTTATTTTTAGAAGAAAAATCTGCACAATTTAAACAACTATTAGAGTTTAATTAAGGGGCAAGACACCTCCAAGGGGTCCTAATAACCTTAAAATCACAAATAAATTGGTTATATAACGTTTTTACGTGAGTATAATTTATTCATCATATATTACCTATTTTTTTAGGTAAATTTTAACAAATCAAAATATAACATTTTTTAAATTCTTTTTTATCATTCTTAGGTTTCCTTCTTTGGTCATAATACAAACTTGTATATTTCTTGCTCTGCTGCGAGGTTTTGAGAGTCAAACTAATCGGATTGGAGTTTTTGAGGTTTCATTGTGTTCAAAATACATATTACAGTTAGGATATGAGTGAGAGGGATGTTGAAAAACGAAATTATTACCAAAGTTATAGCTTATTTAAGTCTGAATTATTAATTTTTTTATTATTTTATCATAAAATATTCTTTAAATAGATTATGACTTTGGTTAATAATTTTCTTTTT
Source organism: Gastracanthus pulcherrimus (assembly GCA_949152435.1). Classification (NCBI taxonomy): domain Eukaryota; kingdom Metazoa; phylum Arthropoda; class Insecta; order Hymenoptera; family Pteromalidae; genus Gastracanthus; species Gastracanthus pulcherrimus. Next base: position 42,192,762 of record OX424574.1, read on the forward strand.
CGAATCCGCATACTCATATCCTAATTATATGTATTTTTAATACAATAAAACCTTAAGAACTTCTATCCGATCAGCTTGACTCTTAAAAACTTGCGGCAGAGCAAGAAATATAAAAGGTTCGTATTGTAGCTGAATAAAAAGACCTAATGAACATAAAAAACCGCTGCCAATTCATTGGCACTTAGCTTCCTCAAACTTTAGAATATGTTCTAATATGAAATTACTTATTCTATTTAATACTAGGGTGAAAATTAAAAATGACAAATCTATTGCTTTTTATATGTCGACATATATATATAGTAATTTAGTAATTTTAACTTATGTCAAAATATAGCATAAATTATGAAAAAGTATTGTTGTTTAAAATATTTTTTAATATATATAATACATACCACTTTCACAAATAAATTTAAGATAAGATAATAATATGTATCATAAAAATGAACAAATGTTATAAAACAAAAAGAAATCGATCAATCTAAAATTTTTTTTATTTCACATCTTCATAAGAATATATATAACGAAAACAAATCTATAAATTTTAAAAAAATTTCTTGATTTCAAATCTTCATCAAAAAACGTAAAAAATGAGCGTTATGTGGTAAAAAATTACTGTGTAATACCCAAGAAATAATCAATCAAAATTATTTTTAATAAAACTATAACCTAGAATATCTTGAAAAATAAAAGTCCTCATGATCTGAGCAAATAACTTATCTGAGAGGTAGTTTTTTTTTTTTTTTTTTTATTATTATTTAACGTCGCCATGTTTGTGCTTCCATGTGGTGCTAATCGACGACGGGGGTCTGCGGTGTGTTTGTAAACATAGTACATGTAATTTTTACAGAGGTGCTTGTATCAATCGGCAGAGACTAGGATTCGAACCCGGGTCACCGGCGTGGGAATCCGACACTCTACCGACTGAGCCGCCACAGGCCCCATCTGAGAGGTAGTAAAAAGCTACCTTTTAGTAAATTTTCAGAAAAATAAGATGTCTAAAAAATTTTACAGAATAATCTTCTCCATTGTCCTAATTACCTGAATGTTTTTCAAAAGTTTCTATCATACATTTCAGAGAAATCACCGTTCATACAGAGAATGACGTTTCCGTGTAAAACAATAGAATGGAAACACCTTATCCGAAATTTCGGGTGGTAGACGTTAGATAATTTTATGCTCTTACCAATGCATTTTCACTGGATCGATGATATTATTTAAACGCCAAAAGTCGAAAAACCGCTAAATAATAAAAAAGAATTCGAAAAACTATAGAAATTATTCTTGTGCCTCATTCCCTTAAAAAAGCAGACAAAATGAACCCTGAAGAATTATATGTTACCGCGTTACCATACATACACACACGCATACACACACACATGCACACACACAAACACACATACACATACACATACACACAAACATACACACACATACACACATCCATACGGACATTTTCTAAAAATAGTGTATTTCTATTCCTTATATCTCAAAACATATTTCTAACATGTTTTTAGCAAAACTTCTTTTTTTTAACTATCGCAAAGCTTCCTCTTTGAGAAAACAAAATTTAAAAAAATGTTGTTATATTTTGATAAAATGTTCAAATTTACCGAAAAGAAATAGGTAATAAACATGATGAATAATTTATCCTCACCTTAAAAATATATCTCTCCTATATAACCAATTTATTTGTAAATTTAAGGTGGTTAGGTTTCCTTTAGCCCTAAAAAACATTTTTTGAATAATTTTTTTCCAAACATCCAACTATATTTAAAAAATTATAAAAAATTTATTTAAAAGATTGCTTAGAACTGTGAAAAAAATTATAAAAAAAATTTTAATGAAAAATTGCTTCACTTAATCATCTTTGATTTATATTAGTACATGTCAAACGAAATCGATTATCCGTCGAAAAAAGAATTTTCGTTCATCATGTTACCTAGAATCATGCACACTACAAAGTCCCGCCAATAAATATGGTATTGACAATATCGATTATCTTGACGTGTAGAGTAAAGATGTTGAGGTTTTACAATATTGAAAATAAAGATATGATCAAATATTTATAGTCAAACAATTTTTAGAATGATTACTTTTAAATACAAAGAGTTCGTGGACTCATAAAATATTTTTCTTTTTGGATTAAAGGTATCTTGTCCCCTTAAATCATGAATTCACATATAAATTAAAATGAATTGCATTTAATGAAATGTTTTAATTGTATGACTGATATATTAACTTATATACTAACATAAGAGGCCAATTTGCTTACTAATAAGTTATAGTTTTATATTATTTATCAATACTTTCTTTATATGACAGGAGAAAATATATTTGCATTTGTTTTTCAAATAAAATTATTTTACGGAATATCTTTATTAATATCATACGTATATCGATTTTAACATGTATATAAAGTCTACTTCTTTCATCATTCAAAAAACTCCTTCAAAACAAACAACTGCTTAAAAATTGTCCACATCACAATCAACTGTAATAAAATCAAATTTTCAAAATCATTAAAACAAACCTTGACGGAAATGAGTAAAAGTTTGCGGTAAGTTCAGAAACTTCAGATTAAAGACGTTAGGAGGTTTAGGAAATTTAGCTAAAGCTCTATGACAAAGTTCTTATACTTGAACTTTAATCCAAGAAGACGTTGAACTTACCACTCGAGTAGGCATGTGTCTACGATCGCACATTTCAAACAAGTTTATGATGCAAATAATAAATATCATTTCTTATGTAGTTTCATTATAGATAAAAATTTTTACTGTAAATAAAACCAAAACATGAAAATAGCAGAGAACCCACTAAGTAATTATCTGGTCTTTTCATTTAAGCATCGGATTTGGATTAGGGCGTGACATCAAGAAGATAAGAGAAAAGCTAATAAGCCATATCCTGGTGTACATAGTCACAGCTTAAGATAGGTCGAGCACCCTTTGCTGCCTGTAGCACGTGAACCGTCAATCGATTGTACGCACTGCTTATACAGCACGTAACCACAGAGGCCGGCTCGTTTATCGAAGATGCTATCATCACCCGTATCTCGGTTATAAAATAATGAGGTTCCTATGGTATAAATTATAAAGGGGAAATTGACTTTTGAGCTTAAGCTTGTTTACCGAGAGAGAATAATGTAGCGTAATACTAATCAAATATTTAAGATAGCTTAGTAATTTTAAAATACAGTTCTAACGCTCGATAAAGCCATTTAGGCAGAGCTTTACTGGCACTATACATCTCAATATACATTAAATTACGTGACAAAAATACTGATGCATAATAGCATACTAAATTTCATCGTCGAAACAAGGGAGGTAAATTTTAAATTAATTTGCTTAACAAACTAAAAATTTAATAAAGTTCGACAATTTAATAATAGCTAACTAAATATTTGAGATAGTTTTATGTTAAATTAATTTTATATTCTTATTATATAAAACTAATTACCCAAAAAAGAAAATATTGTTTAAATTATTATTAATTATTATTATATGGGGAAATCTCCAGAACTTTTAACTTTCAAATGTTGAAAATAAGGTCAACTTAACTTAGGAGCACAGCTCTAGTTCTTTTCATACAACTACTCGAGACTATAAAGAATTAATATTTGCCCATGAACAAGCCCGAAACAAATGCCTACCGAATCTAAAATGATTTATCAAATACGGCAAGTTAGAATTTCCATGTATATATTTTTTCTTGAAAACAGTTCTAAAATATTTGTGCAGCTATTTTAATTTCTATTTTTGATGCTTAAATCAAACATTTGTATTGCGTTAATGATATTTTACAAATTACGTTGATCTTAATGAGTCACTTAAAGTGATTGGTAATGGTTCGGTAGAAGGTACAACGAAAGATAAGGATGCGTGACTACTCACTTCTGATTCCGAGAGATCCTTTGAGGAGGATGAGGATTCAAATGAGGTCAAATAATTACATTCCCTTAAAGGACAACAAAAATTGTATGCTTTGATTGAAGGATTTTATTATACTTCGTTTATAGAATAAAAAGACCGGAAGTGTAATATTATTTTAATACAAATTCAACTTATTATGCATTGAATAATTTAAATTATAAATTTGGCTTATTGAAATTAACAATTTAAACGTTTAAATTGACTAATTTTACCTCTTAGACGACGAAATTTTTTTTTTCATTATATTTCTTTCTCTGTTCACTCCTTTTTTCCCGTTCTTTTAACTTTTCAATTCGTTTGTGCGTTAAGTACTCTTTCTTCTTTCTCACTTTTACTTCACTCAAAATAGGTCTCATGATTGTAAAATGCAAAGAAACTTCTTCTCGTATTTGTATTATTCGGTTATGCTAGTTGCAATAAGAGGTTATGATGTTTAAACAAACGCGCGTTGCGGACGGCGCGTTGTGGATGCAACAAATCGATGTAAATTTGCTATTTTATTAATACATATTAGTTTTTTAGGTATAATGCAAAGCTATTTCCCAATAGTTTATCAAATACTATATTTTGGTCATTTATTTCATCGATTTTAATTAATATTTATAGCACAAACGTGCGTTGTGGATGCGACATTTTTTTGTTCGTTTTTTAATCGGCTCACTTAGCTGTTATTTAAATTTTGGGCATTATGTTTACTAAAATAACAAAAAGGGATTATAATACAACATAATACTGTTGATGTATTTCACCCATATTAAATACTTTTTAAGGTAATTAAATTACTATTTATTGAGTTATTCTTCGTGTTATGGATGCGACACCAAAAATCTACGACAATTTTCAAATGTATTTAACTTCGATTTTATGAATAAAATGAAAATATTATCAATATTATATTATTCTATGATTATTGTTTAGTGAGAAAGATTTTTTTTATATTTTTATCAGGTCAATTTTAAACACTATTAGCGAAACTATAATTGAATTCGGTAATACGACATACGAGAAATGTGACAGTTTAGACATTTGATTGATAAATTTAATTAATTTATGATAGAAAGTAAACATAAAAATGTAATAAACAATAAGCTTAAGCTTTAAACAATAACACAAGCCTATGTGAAACAGTTTAATACAGTTAAAATATAAGGAAACACTGATTGAAACCTTTAGTCATATAAGTTAAAGGTTTGGGAGATTTTCCCATATAATTATAATTTTTAGATTAAAAACGGAAACTATTAATTTTACTAAAATTTTTAAAAATTGTACATGTAAATACATAACTGCAACATTTTAATAATTGAAATATTATAAATTAATTTTATTTATACTTTTTCTCTTATGCATGTATTAAATTGTAATTAAATATTCCTTTTAGTATCTGTAGTACTTTTGACAATTTAATACAAAATTTATACAAGTTTCTAAATAGATTTTCATCACCTTGTGCTCCGGGACTCTTTACCTTATTATTAACGCCGCTGCTTAGCGCGCGGAAAATTTGCATGGTCTAGTGGAGCCGGTGAATTTCACGCTTCTGGGTTAATGCCGTGCTGGCCGCCATAAATTTCGCGCGCGGGGTTAAGCGAGCAGCGGTGGCGGTGGCATCGAGGCTTTTTTCGCATCGTCCGCTACTCCATTCATTTTTCCTTTTTCCTCTTTTCCTTCTCTCTCTCTCTCTCTCTCTCTCTCTCTCTCTCTCTCTCTCTCTCTCTCTCTCTCTCTCTCTCTCTCTCTCTCTCTCTCTCTCTCTCTCTATCTTGGTGATTGCGCGGTGTCGTCGCACCGCGCTGCTGCTGCTTCTGGCCAGATTGATGGATGGATCGCCCGGATGATTATGCTTGCGGTGATTAGAGAAATTGGATTTTGGCGTACCGCGCAGACCCCGACTGAATGAAGTTTAATTGCCTCGGTCGGATGGCCAGTTTTTTGCCATTGCGTGAATTTAATTTGTTTAAGGAAGATGTGACCTTTTACTATTCGAAAACTTTATCGCAGGATTCTATGTAAATTTAATAAGAATGGAAAATTGATGCTTAATTAGAAGAAAATCATGTTGAATAATATTTTTACTTGATTTTAATCAATGTTTATATATTTTTAATAGAAAAAATTCATTGTAGTAAACCGGAGGTTAGACCCTTAATTAAGATTTTGAAATTAATTTATAGATTATTAAAAAAATATCGAAATTTGTTATTTGCTAAACAAATCAGAAAATGTATTTATGTATCACGAAAGTAGTAAGCGTCCGATCAACCCACGACTGTTACTACTTAAGGCGATTTACTTCTAAAACTCACTAACATTCGGATTTTACTTTTACAAATATGTAACGAGAATTTATAATTAATTAACACCATTCTAAGTTGAACTTCTAATGGTTAAAAAGAAAATATCTACAGATGAAATCAAATTATTCCGAAATCTCTACTTTTCTAATAAATAAATTCTTAAAGTTGCAATTTCACTCCTACTGTATCAAAATATAAAGTTCGACACTGTTGTTTTTTAGCTCATGTGACTTTTCTCACTCGCTTCACTCGTGCGAAAAACGTCCCATGCGCTAAAAGACCAATGTACCCAACCGTGTCGAAAACTACTATTATATTATCCTTCTCAACCAGTTTTAAGTTTAGGATAATAACTTTAGTATTCAAAGCTGAACTAAAATTCTTTTAACCTAGGTAGCTCAAATTTTCTTTATATAAAATAGAGTGCTTTTAACATATCTTAAAATACGTTTGAACTTAATATACCCCTTTAATTCATAGCAAACAAATACAGAATATTATCACAATCGTTCATCAATTACGGTTTGGTAATGGCAGTTTTTGATGAATCGACTTGAAAATTCCAGTAAATTTCAGTAATACAAAACATTCATGGTATAAATGAAATAGTATTAAAAACAGGGAAAATTAGGTAAACATTTTATCCATTTAGAATAATTAAAATAAACTTTCCTCTTTTTAACATTTTCTTCCATTTACGTATACCACAAGTATCTATGTTTGGGAAAGTTTCTAAAATATTCGAGTCGATTCATAAAAAATTGCCCTTGTAAACTTGTGGTCGATAAAAAATTGAGGTATCGTTTCGTATTATTCTGCTTGAAAGCATTGAGGGGCATTAAAATGGCATAATAGATTCTAACATCTCTCAAAATATGTTCAGTATACCTAGTTTTATCTGAAAAAATATTTCCAATTGCCTATGCTTCGTCTTCACTGGCACTTTAATAGCATCTCGCTTTAACTTTAAATATTAAATAACATTACAGTGATAATTGCTAGTAAATTTTAAAGAGTTCTATTAATGTAAAGTCTATTGTAAAGATTTGTTTCTTCTATTATTTCATACTCCAAAAGTTTTGCTTTTCTAAACAACATAAATTTTATTCGATATTAAAAGTTAATGCAAGACTTTATTAAACTGCCAGTGAAGACGAAACACTAGGTAGAAAGAAAAATAATTATTATAGCTTTGATTACTTAAGTTGTTATTTCTTTAACACTGATTGGTGACTTCAATGCTTTACATTAAAAGCTTCGAATTTAGAATTAGTTTGTTAGATTCTTAACTAGCTTTAATTAATGATGTATACAATAACCTTGAACATAACAATATTGATGCATCCATTCAGTGTTTTCTGCGCGATAAGGTTACATTCTCTCGTAACATTAATTCCTCGACCATACACCGAGCGCGCAGCAGGGTTTAGAAGTATAAAATTAACGTATATTAACGGACATGTAACCAACCACGCAGCAGCAGCAGCAGCGGTAGCAGCTTGTCGGTGCCTCCTTGGACATCAACATTCCGTGCTGACGAGATACACCGGATGCTCAAAATCCTAGCGTGAAATTTCGCCTATCGCGATCGCCCTGGCGTAATATAAACCTAACTACTTAAAAAATTTACGGCGCGACTGGGTAGCCGACGGCCACAGCGTATACCGACGACGAACTGTAAAACGCAAGAAACGCCATTTCTGCGTAATCGCAGTTGCGCACCCGCGTCTGTCTTCTGTATATACCGCTGTATACGGACTGCAGGCGAGTGAGAGCCGGAATTATACGAGGGGGCGAGTTTGCCGCAATAACGCCCGTACGTATATAAATATGCATGCTGCGAGCGGGACGACGAGTGAACTTGAACATACTGCGCGCGCGAGCTGGAAAAATATGGATCCGGCGCTTTGATGTGCTTGAGATTTCTGCGGCTATAAACTATAAATGCTGCAGAAAGCGCATGTCTTCCCGAAACAGCCTTTAGCAAGTTCAAAAGTGCTTGCTTGTTGTTAGAATGATATTTTTAAAAACCAATGAAAAGAGCTGTTTACTTGAGGATACTAGGCTGGATTGCGCCGGACTCAAATACCGTTCTGTAAATAAACTGATATTAATGATAAAAATATTTCTTACTGATAATGAAAATGTAAAACAGTATTTCTTAACCCTTAGTTGGCACACTAAAATAAAATTACGTATTAGTCATGCACACGCGATTGTGCATACGCAGTCAATTTGACCCCAAACCATTCTTAACCTTGAATCTCTAAGGTTAATCGCATTCCAAAACATTTTTAAAACCAAATAATGTAGTTAATTAAATCAATTTTATTGGAAATTGTAATTAATTACTATACAAATGAATGAATTAATGGTTATTTATACTATTGTACCCAATTCAGACTAATTCTATTGATAACAGCTTCTTGTAAATTGAAAAGTCTGCGGCTTCTATCTATACTCGCTTTTTATCTCACCCAATCCAGCTCATAAAAATAGTAGAACGACCTCTTCGGCTTCGAGCTAAACCTATTTTATGCGACGTCTGTACGATTAACATAACTTTGAGGTGCGTTTTACTAGTGAATCTCACAAAACGATTCTCCTTGCAAAAGAAAATCAAAATTACTCTCATTTTCAACGGACAAATAAACGAAAAATAATCCTCTCATTATTTTTAAGCAGTCGGAAAAGAAATGATAATACCAGGACCACTCTCGATCCTCTTTCTCTTCGTAGAAACGCGCGTACTTCAGTTCGAAAATGAGACGCTCGTCACAAACAAAAGTAAGCTCAAAGAAACACTAATAGTACCTCGAGAAAAAAAAAGCGATTTATCCTCCGCGAGGTAGACGCGCGTCTGCCGCCGGGCAAAACGATATTACACGCTCCGACGTCAATTCTGCGCGAAATGCTACGCTGCCCCGAAGAGCCTCTCTCTGCGCGCAACTCGCAATTTGCGTGAAAAAGGAGGCGCGCCCACCGCCGCTGTTGCTGTTAGCTGTTACCCGAGTCGGACAAGAGAGGCTTATAGCGATGCACAATGAGAAATACTGTTAGGACAAGCGCGTTAAGGTTCGTTATAACTGGTTTATTGTTTTGATGGAGCTAGAATCCACCTTGAAATTTAATATCTAACGGTATATCGTGGATAATGAATGTTTTTTTTTTTATTTATTTATTTAAATTAGAATGTATTATTATTTTATACAACGGATTATAAGCATAGAGTATCCTTTGACTTTCAGAAAATAGGATGTCCACGTATGCAAGAAGACGCAGGTACATAGACAAAATTAACTCTATTTTTTAGAGGTTATGTTAGATTGTTCTATAATGACTTACTTTTAATTGTTGTTATTGTAATTGTAAATTTACTAACTATTTCTGATGTAAATATGCAAAATTACAAATTAAGATTTATTGATTTTAACTAATTAATTCAAGAATTAATTATAGTTATAGGAAAGAAAATAATTATAAAGAAGTAAATAAATTTGAATAATAATACAGAAGAAAAATTCTGTTATATCTACGAGCTTTAGAACGCGGGTAGTTTTCAGTGGCAATATACTTTACAAATAGGTGATAGGGTGCGTAAAAGCTCGAACTTGTATTATGATCTTTTTAGGAAATTATCAAACGCAATTTTTGGGACCAATAAAACAAGACGAAGCAAGGGGCTCTATTCGGCGATTGTCCGCGCATCAAAATTCGTAGTGTTTCGCCGGTCAAGGGCGGTTTAAAGTACAATTTTATGATACACCTATCTTTAAGGAGGGCAATCATTATTTTTATTTTAATTTATAAACATGTTTTTTTATTGAATTTATTAATCTCATATTTACGCCTCATATTTTCTCATATTCTTTTCTCATATTTTCTCGGGTTTTCGCCTTTACGCGTAGTATAGTTGTTAGACAATTTCTGATTTTGGAAATCATATTGCCACTAGAAACTAGTCACGTTCTAGAGCTTGCAGCTATAACAGAATCTTTGTACTGTATTATCACTTAAATTTATTAATTTCTTTATAATCATTTTCTTTCCTGTAACTATAATTAATTAGTCAAAATCAATAAATCAATCAATACATTTGTTATCAAACCTTATTTTTGCATATTTACATCAGGAGTAATTACTAAATTTACAATTACAGTAAGAACAACTAAAAGTAAGTCGTTATAACACAATCTAACATAACCTATACTCCTTGTTGAAGATTATTAAAGAAAAAACTATAAGGAATACGCAATTTTACATGATATTTATATCGTTAAAATATTAGCGGGATATTATGCTTATTAGATCCATGAAAAATAAACGTTGTTATCAGGGTTATGTTTTTTTACTTTATATTACTTTGCCAGTTGTTAATTTGGCTAAAAAATATCGGAATACGCAATTTGTATGTCACCTTTGCAATTTCGCAAAATTTAGCGGGATACTCTTTCCTACTGCAACAAGAAAAATGTTATCCTATTTAAGTGCATTTTGATGCTAAACTATGATATTTTTGTGCTTAAAATGTAAAATATCTTTATAAAGCTACCAACTTTTAAAACATTTTTAAAAAATATGAAATTTTTCGAATAAATCACCGGAAAGCTAGCCTAATAACTATTTATATACGTTCTTGAGAGATTAATTTTGAAGTAAAAAAATACTTCATCTACATTCTTTATTAAATATATTTTTACTATTGCATCAAAATATAGCTTTTAACATATATGAAATTAATTTCAGAAAGCAGCTATAATAAATTATTAATTACATATATAGGATGTTTGTTAAAAATATTGATCTTCTACTTTCTCTATTTTATTATAAAGAAAATATAAATTAAGTTTAAAATATATTTATCAAAATCCCTGTCGGAAAGGCAATAGTAATAGATGCTTATTACTTCAAGTTTTCTTACTATATAGTTACAAGAAAACTAACTATAAGTAAAAGGGGAACAGTCAAGGATAAAATATTTTCTTTTTATATATATTATGTAATTAAGTATAAAAATACCTGTTTTTCTACATTCCGGTAGCTTATTTTTTTATTCTCGTATGTGCATCACTTTTCTAATCTTTTCGGTATTGTGTAAGGGAGCAAGACTGCATTAAGGTGATGTAAAATCCTTGTATTGTGTTCAGGGTTGGGTAACTTTTGATATTTAAAAATTAAGTTAAAAATTAAGTTAAAAGTTAAGTTAAAAGTTAAGTTAAAAGTTAAGTTAAAAGTTAAGTTAAAAGTTAAGTTAAAAGTTAAGTTAAAAGTGAAGTTAAAAGTTAAGTTAAAAGTTAAGTTAAAAGTGAAGTTAAAAGTTAAGTTAAAAGTTAAGTTAAAAGTTAAGTTAAAAGTTAAGTTAAAAGTTAAGTTAAAAGTTAAGTTAAAAGTTAAAAGTTAATTGTTAATTGTTAAAATTTAACAGTTAACAGTTAACAGTTAACAGTTAACAGTTAACAGTTAACAGTTAACAGTTAACAGTTAAAAGTTAAGTTAAGTTCCCCTTAAGATAATTTCAGTCTCATACGTGATATCAATTTACTAGATCGGTAGAATTAATTGTTGATGCTGATAGATTAGAAAGCAACTATTGTCAAGTAGGTTGTCAAACTAAATTTGTACGTGCTTTACAAGCATTAGCGATAATTGAGGGGGGATTACTCACAAAAAGCAAAAAAAGAGAATAATGTATCGGGATTTTTTTCTAAAAAAAAGCTTCATAAAACTTTCTGCAACTTGTAATATATTTTGAACTACATTTAAATGTATAAAATAAATATTTTTATTTAAATATGTTTATTTGCTCTGAGTTATAACAATTATTGTCTATGATAAATAAATGTTTTTCCAGAGTTTCATTGCATTCTTCATCTTGCACTTTCTTATTGAATTTATAAGGTCTTCCAAAACGTGGTATTATTATAAAGATAAATATATTTGGTATTTTTTAGAATAAATCCAAAAAGCCTTAGATAGCATCTGTCAATTATCGCCGAAATCATGGAAAATGATCATTATATCTCTGAAAATGAATAATTTATATTTTGAAATGTAGTTCGATTTACTAAAAGAAAAAAGTTGCCAATAGTTTTATAAAGTCGTTCTTTAGAAAGAAAAAATCAGAAAATACCCTATAAGTGTGCTATTTGAGACCCCCCCCCCCCCCCTCGTTCCTCCCAAACGGCACTATGATTAACTTATTAATTAATAAATATTGTCTATCCAAAATCATTTATACTTTGCTGAATAATATGTATATATATATATATATATATATATAATAATTTGGTATTAATAATTCTACTTTTTAGCAGATTACAAATACTAAATTGAAAAAGTACTTGAACCAAACAACAATATTTGTAAAAGCTCTAGAGCATAACTTCGGCTTTCATCTGATCAGCATGGTGTTGATAATACTCATTTTTATCCTCCATATAACAATTAAACTCTACCCCTAACATTGTACCTCTATTGACTTAACGAAGCTGACTGAATGAAAATACAAAGCGCTACACGCAATGATATAAACAGGCTCATCAAGAAACTTGAGTAACAAAGTTATAGTGTGAACTATAGAAGCCTCGGGGAGACTCCCGTACGTACCTTGAGACCAGGAAGGACCGCCGCGGGGTCTGAGGGGGTCCGGGCCGAGGACGCCTGATTCGTCGCACCGTAGCTTAGCTGGTGCTGATAGTTGCTCAGGATCTTCTTGTGGGCGCTTGCCTGTGCTCTGTATGCCGACACAGACAACTTCATTTCTCCTGGCTTCTGCTGCGGGCGCCACTGCTAGCACTGCTCTTGAGACGCGCAGGCCAGGCAGCAGCTGCCGTGTTGCCGGTGGTTGCGAACGACAGCGGCAGGACGACGGCGGCCCTCGTCGCGCTCCTCGAGCCGAAGTCGAAGCCGAAGCCGAAGCTGGAGCCGGAGCCGGAGCCGGAGTTGGAGGAGTTGGAGTTGGGGTTGAAGCCCGAGCGGTGCCCTGACAACAACGCGCGCCCAGCCACCGCGGCCAGCATTCTCGAATCTCCTCCTCCGCTGCGCTCGCCGCACCTCCGCAGAGCAGCTTTAAGCGACGCGGCAACACGGAGATAGACAGGGAGGGAAAGAGAGAGAGAGAGAGAGAGAGAGAGAGAAGGCGACTCCGTCTCTCCTTTGCTCTCTATCTCCGTCTCTCGGACGCTCGGCTCTGTATCTCGACGTTCACGCGGAGACGAGAGTCAGATCGGGGGGACGCGCTGCCAATTATTATGGCGAGAGGAATTCTCTCCCTCGCTCCCTCGTTGCCTTGCTGTTGCCTTGCTGTTGTCGCTGCTGCACCCCCTATAGAGATTAAATTAACCTCTCCCCCCTCTCTCTCTCTCTCTCTCTCTCTCTCTCTCTCTCTGTCTCTCTCTCTGTCTTCTCCTTTGTAGGTCACTGGCTGGTGGCGCTACTTCGGCTAGCTCCACCGCCTGACTAAGACGAGGTAGTCTTATCTCCACGCTCAGATCTCTCCTCTCCTCTACTCGCCGATTCACCCGCTCGGGATCCCCCTTTTTCCTAGGACTATGTACACAGTATGTGTTCTATGCGCAGGGGGAACGACGGTTGCCCTGCTGCTGCTGCTGCTGCTGGAAAAATCGTCCTCTCGAACCACGTATTGCGCTCGTTCGTCCCTGGATTTTGCGCGAATAGAAGGAGTTCAGAAAAGCAACAGCAGCGAAAATGCGCCGCTGCGTACCTTTGCGATTCGTGTTCGCGAGAGACGGAAAATCGGGGGAAAAGCAGCGCTGCTCGTTGCTTTTTTTTTCCTTTGTTTTATTTGTTATCCCGCGTGCGAGCGACCTAGGGCGTTTCCTCTCATCGGATGCGTAAACTCTCTCGTCGGCCTCGGCTCGGTCGATTGATTTCCGTGTTTGCGCTACGGCTGCTGACCGGTGAGTCGACGGCACGGCCGCGCGCTAATGATTTCCCCGCGGAGAAAAGGATGAGGCGCGCGCCCTCGACGAGAAAGAGGAACAGGAAGAAGATGAGGAAGCCGGACGTCGGCGGCGAAAAGATTGATTCACCCGTTGACGACGACGACCGACCGCAGGCCGAAGCGTGCGTCCAAGTTACCACTTGGAATTTCTCGTGGCGTCTTTTTCTTTTCTCGTGTAATTTGTAATGATGGGGGCAGAGATACTAGCGATGCTCTTGTCGTGTAGTCCGGGATGATCAGCACTGTGGAATTGAAAAATATATGATTATTCATGTGGATTCGTACAGATATGTGGTGTATTACGTGTGAAATGTAAGATTTTTAGTAAAGAAGGATATAAACGATTGTAATGAAAAATATATAGTTTGAAAAGAACTGTAGATTACAATTCACAATAGCACAATTTTCTTTGTCTATATAGAATATAGATTTGAGAAAATCATTACGTGATAAGATTGAATTCAAGTAAACATTCTGTTTTTCTCTTATAGTCTAAACAAAGCTTTGCTGATTAATATTGATAATGGCACAGCACCAAGAACATTTATATAAGAATATAATAGCGTTTGTTTCTTTTGTTATCGTCTGATATGTAACGTGTCTTGCAATATTATTTCTTATGGATTTCTAAATCTGAGAATTTTTATTTTTTTAAATATATTTACAATATAACTTAATAATAAACCATGAAAAAGATTTAATTTGAAGGCGCAATCAATTGTATACTTTGTTTATAGAATATATACGTATCTTTTTGTTTAAAACAACATCGTATAAATCATTTTTCTATATCCAAACGCCTAAAAACTCGACATGACGATTTTTGCACGATTCTCTTTATTACGAGGCAGAGACGAGCTTTGAACAACGAATACGATGACGCTAAAAATTTTCGCTGCTTCGACTGATTTTTACTGTCTCCCAGAATTATTATCTCTTTCGCCATTGTTCGAGGTAGTAAAAATTCTGCTCGAGATGGCGAGAACAGTTTTATTTTAATGCTCTCTGCACTAAAGATTATGTTTGATTTACACTAAAGACATAAAGCGTATTTTATGACTTATTAGATTCTTTTTAACGAAATAATCCAACAAAAGGCACTATAGTGAAAGCGTAACAATTTTTTTGCGTCAATTTCGTAAAAAAATAAAGTTTACGATTGAGTTAATTTTATGATCATAGAATGTTCTTAACTCTATGAAATATTAAATACCATAGTACAAGTTAAAAGAGTGCAACAAATGTAAATGCATAAATAGAACATTTACCATAAAGCATACCATAGAATTTGAAATGTATGTCCTTTAAGAAAAGAAGTAAATGGAGACCACTTGCAGTACTTTTATCTTAATACAATATTTCATTTTTCATTGCTGCATAATCATAAGAAAAACATTTCATTTCATTGACTTCTCAAAAAATGCGCATACGTAGCGAACAAACTTTTTCTCGTAAGCGCAATTTATTAGCAGTGCAAGAAAATTTGTTCTTTATGAATGTGGCTGAAGTTTACATCGATGTTACATTGATTTTTTTTATTACGCAACTATTTAGGAAATTGTCTGGAAAAAGCGTTCCGAAACATAAAAAATTGCCCTGATTCCTTACTAAGGTTCAAAAATGCACTCAAAGAGGAGAAATTTTTTCTTGTTACAATAGGCAAGAGTATCTCGCTATATTTTGTAAAAGTGCAAAGGTGACATACAAATGCATATTCTTAATCTTTTTTAGCCAAATTAATGACTGGGAAAGTAACATAAAGTAAGGAAAATATAACCCTGATAACGACTTGTATGTTTCATGGATTTAATAAGCATAATACCCCGCTAATATTTTAACGACAAAAATATCATGTAAAAATGCGCATTCCTAATTTTTTTCAGCTGGGTTTATTACTGGGAAAGAAATATAAAGCAATAAAAACGTAACCCTGAAAACGACTTTATTTTTTCATGGATCTCAAAAGCATAATATCTCGCTAATTTTTAAACGAGACAATGCTTATACAAAATTACGTATCTCTCATTTTTTTAGCTCGAATTATTACAGCAGAAGTAATTTTTTCTTTAATAATCTTTATCAATGAGTATAGGTTATGTTAGATTGTGCTATAACGCACAATTAGTTAACATACTTTTAGTTGTTCTTACTGTAATTGTAAATTTAGTAACTACTCCTGATGAAAATATGCAAAAATAAGGTTTTGCAACAAATTTATTGATTGATGTATTGATTTTGACTAATTAATTGTAGTTACAAGAAAGAAAATAATTATAAATAAATATATAAATTTAAATGATAATATAGTAGAAAAATTCTGTTATATATAGCTGCGAGCTCTAGAACGTGGCTAGTTTCTAGTGGCAATATTATTTCCAAAATCCGATATTGACAAAGCAATCGTCCAATAACGATACTAGGTAGGCACAAAGGCGAAAATATGAGAAAATATAATAAAAAAAATATGACAATATATGAGGCCTAAATATGAGATTAATAAATTCAATAAAAAAAACATGTTTGTAAGAAAAACGCATTTGCCCTCCTTAAGGGGGCAGGTCTGGGTTAAATCCAAAATATCTATTTTTTTTACTAGTCCAGGAAACTTATTATGTTTAAAAGCAACTATTCTGACTAACTTTTATACTATAAATGCGTAGTAATATCTTAAATTTCACCGTTGTAAAACCTCAAAATCTTGATCTTGCACGTCACAATAAATCACTATGTTCAATACCATATTTATTATAGTTGCTGTATTCCTAACAGGATTGTAGGTAACATGCTGAACAAAAATATTTTTTTCGACGGTTATTCGACTCCTTTTGACATGTATTACAAAAAGAGCGAAGTACTTTTTGGTTAAGATTTTTTTATTATTTGTTTCGAAGACCCAACCGATTTAAAAAGAAAATTTAAATTTCTCAAAAAATCGGTTAGGTCTCCGAAAAAAATAATAAAAAGAATTTTAACGAAACAGTGCTGCGCTCTTTTTGTATTACTTGTCAAAAGGAGTCGAATAACCGTCGAAAAAGAAATTTTGTTCATCATGTCACCTGCAATCGTGTGAAGAACACAGTAATTTTAATAAATATGGTATTGAAATACGCACCCTATCATATTCTCGGAAATCATATTGCCAGTAGAAACTGCCGCATTTTAAAGCTCACAACTCTAACAGAATTTTTCTACTTTATTATCATTTAAATTTATTTATTTCTTTATAATCCTGACGTATATATGCAAAACCTTATATTATTGCATATTTATATCAGAAGTAGTTACTAAATTTATAATTAACCTATACACCTTGTTAAAAATTGTTTCGTTTAAAAATTAGCGGGATATTAGACTTGCGAAATCCATGAAAAAATAAAGTAATTTTCAGGGTTATGTGTTTATTGCTTTATATTGCTTTCCCAGTAATAAACTAAGCTGTAAAAATAAGGAATGCGTAATTTTACATGGTATTTATGTCGTTACAATATTAGTGGGATATTATGCTTATTAGATTCATTAAAAATAACAATCGATATCTGGGTTATGTTTTTCTTACTTTAAATTACTTTCCCAGTCATTAATTTATGTAGGTGAAGTTTGGAACGTTCGTAGAACAAATTTCAATTTTTGTGTGAATCGATTTGTTAAGGTCTAAAACAAAGTATCTGGCATGCATAAAATAGGGCTGATCCTTATTAAGGTTAAAAACAGCCTAAGTAAGAATGATTTTTGTAGCCCTATGTAGACGTTTTATCTCGCTGATTTTTGTGCGAGTGAATGATCAGCCTTAGATACCATGTACACAATTTTTTTCATCAATTTTTTTATGAGGAACCAAATTGAGACTCGAAAAGAAAATGAAAAAATCAATTTTATTTATTAATCGAAAAGTCGTTGCTTTGTCTGGGTAATTCTTTCACATTCAAGTAAATATTATTTTATTAAACATGTGTAAATTTTTTTGATCGATTTAAGCATGAGGAAAACTTTGTATCTAATTAATAATAAATAAAAAACATTATTTCGAGGTTAGAATAACAGATGTATACGTATTAAATTAGTTGGTCTCGTTATATGTCGGTAATTCGTTGACCATTACAAAACGAATAAAAAACTGCACTTATATTAACACTTTCGCGCAAATTTATTATGAGGAAAAACTTTCGTTCAGATATTCGCACTTCTAATATTACCGAAGTTACATTATGCATTCGACTCATCTATTTTAAAATAACATTCCAAAGTTATATCGCTCTAATTTTTGTACGATATTTTACATTATATCATCTAAATATATTCTTGATTCTTTTCTAAGCAAACAATTACGGAGAACATTAATTTAGTTGGCTTAATACAATTTATACATTTGTAAGCAGAGGTTAGAACGTATAGATTTTAGCATTTAAGCAATTGCTTAAAATGCGCAATACGTGGGAACTGTGAATATCTGAACGAAATTTTTTCCTTATAATAAATTTGCGTGAAAGTAATAATATAAGTGCAGTTTCTGATTCCTTTTGTAATGGTGAACGAATGAACGAGATATAACGAGACCAACTGATTTAATAAGTATAAATCTGTTATTCTAACCATAAAATAATGTCTTTTATTTATTGTTATTTAGATACAAAGTTTTTCTCATAATTAAACCGATCAAAAAAATTTACACATGTTTAATAAATAATCTTTACTTGAATGTGAAAGAATTACCGAGATAAAACGCTGACTTTTCGAATAAGAAAATAAAATCGATTCTTTCATTTTCTTTTCATAAAAAAATTTATGAAAAATTTGTGTACATAGTATCTAAGGCTGTTTATTCCCTCGCACAAAAATTAGCGAGATGAAACGTATAGATAGGGCTACAAAAATCATACCTTACTTTTAGACTGTTTTTAACCTTATTAAGAATCAGCCCTATTTTAGGCATGTCGGATACTTTGCTTTAGACCTTAACAAAACGATTCACGCAAAAATTGAAAATAGTTCCACGAACGTTCCAAACTATACCTACATATTAATTTGGTTATAAAAAATTAGGAATCCGCATTTGGATGTCACCCGTACACTCTCACAAAATTTAGCGGGATACTCTTCCCTATCTACAGCAAAAAAAATGTTTACCTCATTAAGTGCATTTTTGAACCTTAATAAGAGGTCGGAGCAATTTTTCATGTATCGGAAAGCTTTTTTATACAATTTCCTAAATAGTTACGTAATAAAAAAAATCGATGGTACATGAAAACTTCCCCCACATCTTCATTATGTCAAGAAAGATTATCGATTGAAAAAAATATAAGCATCTTAAACTATCGTAAAAAAATTATTTTCGTATCACAGATTGCCTTAATATAAAATAAACAAATTAACGTATTTATAAGAAAAGAATAATAAGAAAAGTATATTCATAAAGAAAATGTGATATGCATTTGAAACTGTTGCAGAGTACGGTGCTGTGTCTCTTTAAATACGTTACTCCCAATACAAATTTCAAGCAAAGGGAGCCAGCTAAAGTGTGCGACATCAAACGTCTCTCGGAGGCGGCGACAATATTCGAAGCATCAAAAGT
The DNA here is from genome assembly GCA_949152435.1 of Gastracanthus pulcherrimus. NCBI lineage: Eukaryota > Metazoa > Arthropoda > Insecta > Hymenoptera > Pteromalidae > Gastracanthus > Gastracanthus pulcherrimus. The sequence goes on from OX424574.1 coordinate 42,212,520, forward strand.
ACGCCGCAGCCGATACTAATTTCCGCGACAACAATAAAGCCAACGGAATGAAAAAAGTTTCAAGACTAAAACAGCGATATTATCGTAAGGGCATATAAAACCCTTTTCACCGAGTCGAGCGAACTTTTAGCCAGCCGTATATATACGCGCTAAATTATTTGCCCAGCCTGCGGCCCCACGGGGCGCAGGATTCGCCCTCGCACGGTTATCGCGTGAGCTGTGCCGTCGGACGAAGACAGTCGAGGCTCCATACCGCGGGACACGCGTGTAACAAAGCACTCGTCGTATTCCTTTTACGACGTCGCGAAGGTATGGAACTATGGCCTCGTGAGCATGCTTCCGTCTACTTATACGTTTCAAAATCGGCCGCGACAAAGTCCGCTCATCGTCGGTGGCAGCGGCAGCGGCTGCGTCGGCTGCTCTCGGATCATTAAGAGGACACCCTTCAAAAGCAGATGTGACCGCGAAAAATTGCCTCTCGAAAACACAAATGCCCTTTAACGGCCCGTCCCTCTGCCCCCCCCCCCTCACCAAGTCGCTCGTCGCTCTTCAGAGGGCGAGCTGCCTTTACTCTCGTAGGTTGTAAGTATCGTGGCCTGACTTTTCGGCGGTGGTGGCACGTTCTCGGGGCTGTCGCATGTCGCTGGATCAAGTGGCGGAGGAGGCCGTATTAAGGCCACTTTTTGTTACGAAAACCCAATAAGTACAGCTGAAGTTTGTGAAATTTAGGTTCAAAGTTTTTTTTCCTTTGATCAATTCAAGTTTTTCCTTGCAAAGTGAAAAGTGAAGTAAAAGCAGTGATGTTGTGACAGTTTAGTTTGTTAATAGAAAAGATCAATTGTAAGTGTATAGGTAACTAAAGTGGTAATTTTTCAAAAACAAAAATAAAACTTATAGTTTATAGTTTAAAATCTATTAATTACCTGTCTGTGTAACGATTTTGTAATTTAATATTTTATGATATCGTAGAGTTTGGAAATACCAAAAATAGTTATCCAACTTATATTTTTCCAACAATGAGTTTATCATTTGAAATCAGTTAATAGTATATTACACAACAAGTGCGGAAATTACCTACGCGCACAAGTTGCGCATACTATTATTTCAAACAAGTGTGCAAAGCATTTGCAAAAGCCGCGAACAGAATGGTGCGCTTAGGGTATGCAATGGTGTGCCATCCTGAGAAAGGAGGATGCCCACGGATTTATAATACTTGAACCATTGGAGCTCGCCTAATCATGAATTTAAAAAAGAGAATTAAGCCCTTTAAATGTCGGGAAAGATGAGAAAAACGCAGTGAAAATTCTTTAAAATAAGTGAAAATTCCCGAGTATGGTTAGACTATTTACATTGCTTTATATAGGATAAATCCATATATAATATTTTTGTCATCTTTTCCCGCACTTAAGGTATTAATTCTTTTTATAAAATTCTTCAAAACAACTTAAAAAAAAATTACTGCATATGACGATCAAAATTGTCAAAATAAAGGATGTGTGAGAGGTCAATGTTTGGATGGTTTTGGTGGTCGATGACGAGGTTTAGGGCGTGCGCTCCGTAGATTTTAGTTTCTAGATATGCAATTACACGAATACGGTGTCTAGATGATTGTGGTGGTCGATGACGCGGTCGAGGTAGTGCGCTCCGTAGTTTTTGGTGTCTAAGTGTGCATACTCGTTACAGACGATGTCTGTGTAGTTGTGGTGGCCGATGAGGAGGTCCAGGAAGTGCGCGCTGTATGTATTTCTGGAGCAAGCTACCTGGACCTAACCATCAGCCATTATAATTACCCAGACGATATCTGCAACTAGTATGCATACCCAAACACCAAAATTTACGGAACGCACTACCTGGACCACGACATCGGCCACCATAACTACCCAGACGCGGTCTGCAACTAGTATGCATATCTGGACACCAAAAACCACGAAGCGCACTACTGGGCCTCGTGATCGGTCACCACAACTACCAAGACACTTTTGTCACACATTCTTCATTCTGACAATCGTAACCGGTACAAATACAATCATGCAGTACAAGCAAGCATACCATTCTATTCGCGGCTAATATAATTGCAAAATGTGCAAATTACTATATTCCCGCAATGTTCGAAGCATGCTTGGAACAGTGCAGGAATGTACTTTTCATCATACGTGCTGGAAAAATGACATATTCCGTAACGGTTTTGCGTACGGTAAACGGTCAATAACACACTGCATATTTTCATTACGTCACCCTGTCGAGTGCGTTATAGGAAATAATACCCGTAGTGTCCTTTGACCATTTAGCGTATATAATTCCTCCACGCAATATATGAAATATTCCCAGCCCTTATGATAAAAAATAGTGTGCGAAACTCGTGCAGTGTAGTGTCCAATAGCGTCACTTGGGCGACATGTCGTACTCGCTACGCTCGTTACATGTGCACGTTGCAACGTGCACGTCGCATGCGCTATTGGCCACTGTACCGCACTCATTACACAGTGTACTATTGGATGTACTTGAAACAGTGTAGTAGTTACTTTTCGCACGACGTTTGAGAATACTACATTACGCAACGCATGTGCGCAGTAGGTAATCTCGAGGGTGATAAAAGCACGAATGCGAGGTCACCTGCGCGCACGAGTTGCGTACACTATTTTTCCATACAGCGGGCACAAAGCTCTAGTTTATGCACGCTTGTGTGCGCAAAATCGCACTTTGCGCACGCTGTGTGGAAAAATATATTTCCAAATTTCAAAATATAATTAATTGTTCACTACTATTTGGTTTCACTATACTCAATTTGCTTTCTTGTTCTTGTTATTAAAATAAACCTATGTTGGATTTACCTGTTAATGTCAAAATATTCTCAAAGTAAAATAAGAAAGCTAAAAGTCTGAGATTTTATATACAAAAGAAATTCTCAATTTTCTAAAAAAGCACTTTAACAATCTCATCAATCAATCAAACGTCAAGCCCATTGCAAACTCTTCCAACTCAACGAGCCAAAAACTCCTTAACACAAACTGTGTAAACCAACCTCCGGTTACAAGCGAACCGTCCGAATTCGGTGCGAGAGAAAGCCATTTTCTATCTAAGTATATTTCCGAGTGCAGGAAGGGAGCGGAAGGATATACACGAAGAGAGTCCAGACCCAAGGGGGCTCACATGTACATACATGTTCATTCGACGCTCGCGCTTTTTCCTCTCTTTTTCCCCGCAAAAAATAGAGCGTCTCGGAGCATCAGCATCAGCAGCGGTATATACAGCGAAAGGACGAGAAAGGAAGGCAGGCGCCGCTATATGTTTTCGCCGACTGACAGGCTCTCGCTCGCTCGCGCGCGCAGAGCAAGTACAGCAGCGGCGCAGCATTCCGAGTGAGGGCGCGGAACGAGGTCAAGGAGGCCGAGCGCGCGGGGCACATGAGGCAGGGGGCGCTAGAACGAAATCTCGAAGGCTTCTTATATTCGCGCGGAGCGGGCGCGAGATGGACGCGCGCGGTCACGGGGGAAAGCGACGGTAAATATTATCCCTGACTGCGCGGACACCTATTGTCGGCCATTTTAGCGGAGCACTGGCCTGACTTTTGTTTATTGTCTTTTGCCAGGGGGGGACTGATTTGGCGCCCAAGTATAGGGTGCTTGATTGATTTTTGCTTCGGCACTTTGGCGTTGTTTCTTTATTAGGGGGAAAAACGGACCATTGTCGTTTAAATGTTTTTCTTCTACATTTTCGCCTCGGAATTAATTGTTTAGACAAATATGAGAATAAGTCCGATCTACAGTACAACCTATATATTTTGGCATTTTTATTCTGACTCGGATAGTTGGTATTTCATGTTTCCATGAAAATTGAATAAATATTTTAATCAGATATTACAGGGTAAAGAGTGCTTGGGGATAAACAGAACTTTTTCATTATCTCTAACAATTTTTAAGTTTAGTGTTTAGAAATATTTTAGAATATGTATTTATGTATTTCTTATCAGCCTATAATTATGTGACATAGTAAACTTGTATTTGTGCTGGTTGATTTAAAATTAATAATTAATAACACTTTCCTGCAACTTAAAATGATTTCTGCCTTGCTTAAACACTTCATGACATTATCTATAGATATTTTTTATACTGCATGTTGCTTGAAGTGTACTGAATTCTAGAACATTTAAGGGGAAAACAGCACGTGGATTTTGCATTTTATTTAAACCGTTTCTTAATAACATGCTGCTATGTAAATAGTACGTACTCATGAGGACAAAGTAAGCCTCGGTTGATGTAACATATTAATACAAGTAACCAAATATAAATAAGTATTGTTTTTCTTAATAATTATATTATAAATATTACTTTTATTTGGTTCAATAAAGAAAAATATGTAAAAAAAAATTTAAAGTAAAGAATTTCTAAATATTAAAATTTTTATTTAAATCCCTATGGACCGTTAGCGCCATAAAATATCATACCCCTTAAAGGGGCGACACTACCCATCTGGATGGTCTGGAAAAATCCGACCTCGCTTATGAGTAGGTATGAAATTCCAGGTCTCAGATTTATAAACGGAGAATTTTAAATATTTATAAATTTTAATGAAATTTTACGTATGATACTATATAAATGCTAAGGCGGGGGTAGATACAGAAGTGTCTCTTGGAAGAAGCGACATAGAAAGTAAACCTATTAATACTAAATCCATACATCCTAAACTCGTGAACTTTAATGAACTCTTCAAATCCAAACTCTTAAAATCCAAACCTTAAACCCCTCAACCCTTAAACCCTAAACCCAATAAACCCTAAACCAATAAGTCTTAAACCCATCAACCATAAATCATAATTTAGAATTTAGGAGCTTAGATTTATACCTCAAATTTATAGATTTAGACTTTTGGAACATAGGGTTTAAGGGTGCCGGATTTAAACGCTTAGAGTTTCAGGGTTTAGGGGTCAGATTTTATAGGTGTAAAGGTTTGTAGGTCATTGGATTAAATGGTTTATGATACAAGGTGTATAAGTTTGGTGTTTATAGCTACTGATTAGAGTTTATAGTTTTGGGGTTTATCAAATTGTACCCCCAGACCCCCCACCCGCCCCCCTCCGCCAGCGGCCACGGCTTTCTAATCGCGGTGGAGACCGTACTGTCATAATGAATAATTAAATAGAATTATTAATAAACAAAACTTAAAAAGAAAAAGTTTTTTCAAGAAAAAAGCAATTATTTCAAAACTATATTATAAAACATTTTTGTAAAGATCCATGTAACGGTTTCCACAGTCGCTGATTATGAATAGATAAATTTTGAAAATCTGACTTCAACTTCGTAATCAGAAAAAGGGTCAATAATGTAATTACTTTTCTTTCTGTTTTAGGCATAAATGTGTACTACACACAAACGCCGCACTACACGGCAGAAAAACTAACCTCAGCCTCCTTCGAGTTAAAAAAGAATCGCGCGTATACGTGCTGCAAAGCAAGCCGAGCGAGTAATTGAACGGAGGAAAAAGGGGGCGGCAGAGACGATAGCACGCAGGGGCAAAAAGCGGATAGAGCTGTGCAGAGCACAGAACGTGCGAAAAGTAGAGGACAAAAGTCACACGCTAAAGTTCCGCGCCGTCGTGCGCAACACACCGCTATAAAGCGCAATCACGCGTCTGATCGTCAGGCAGAGACGCCGCTCCGATACGAGGAGATTCTCTCTCTCTCTCTCTCTTTCTCTCTCTCTCTGTCTCTCTCTCTTTCTCACTCTACCTGCAGCGCTATACGTATCTGTCTCGCTCGCATTCCCTATATAGGCATATACATATTCCCTCCGTGGACCGATTGCCGTTCGCTGATGATATACTGCACTATAGGATTAATATTCCTCGCGCTCTGGCGTGGTGTGCGCGAATGGGATCCCTGTGCGGCGAGATGATGAGCTCGATCTCGAGTGGCGCTCATACGTCGACACGGCGCGCATGGCCGCTCGATTGGCCCGAGCGGCACTTGTCTATACAGACCAGAGCAGTGCGGTTAATTTTGTTTTTTATTGTTTATTTATGTGAAGTGTTTGAAAGAAACTTATTTATTATTTATTTGCAATTAACATTGTAGAGATAAAAATGTACAACAATAGCCAACTGGTGACAGTAATCTCGAAATTTTCTTTTCAGGTTATCTTTATTTACATAAAATACACAGCGGAACACTCAAATTATTATCAGAATCGGAAATTGGCAATTATGTGACTGCTAATTTTCGATTCTAATATCAATTCGAGTATTCTGCTATATATTTTCCCTAGATCCCTTGTAAGAGATTGCCGATAAGTTCTGCTCAATAAATTAAAAACTGACAATAACTGATAGAAACCCGCTAAACAAGAATCTGACTAGAAATACACCTTATAGGCATCATTGATTTCTGGTTAGGAATCAGCTAAGACTCTCAGTCGGTGACAAGTGAAAAGCGTTATCGATCGAAATGTAAATATTGCAGTCGATATTGAGGTTATAACCTTAAAATTCTGCATTTTTCAGTTGACTTTTTCATACATTGTGCATGATAAACTTGTACAATTATAATTGTATACACATAAAATAACATTAACTTAATATTTTTTGTTACTTATGTGTATTTAAAGATATAATCACCAGTTTTACTTCTTCCCTAGATTCTGCCTTGAACGGCATACAAAATGCATGTGATCACTCATAGGGTTTTTGGGTAGATTCGTAAGCAAGATTCTACCGATATTTGAAAATTCTAGGTGAATTATAGACAGAAACTCGGCAACGTTCTTACCAGGGATAAAGCGATCCTGAAAAAAAAATTCTATTCCGATGCGTATTTTTGACGTAAAACGAAATTTTCGAAGCCAACTTTCTCTTTCCTAATGAGAAATCGAATGATTTACCTCAAATTTTAAGTGTTCCGCTGTTTATTTGGTCCAAATAAAGCGATCCCTAAAAAGAAAATCGATTCTGATGCGTAATTTTTCAGAAAATCGAAAATTTTATTTTTTTATACCCGTTGATAAAATAGGTCTAACGTATCCCCTTAAGTAAAAATCAGATGCTATCTAATCTTTGTAATGTAAAACCCTTCTATGTCAGGTCTTGTGCCAGAGTACGTTAAACTTATTAAAATGTTACGGGTAATTCCAGGATCCTCGTGCACATACGAAAGATCTTTTTTTCTTTACGAAGGTTGAAAACCTATTTAAGAGCTCAAATGGTACAAAAAAGGCTTAACAGCACTGCAATATTAAATATATACAGAGATGAAGCTGAAAAGTTAGACTTGATTACAATTATTAATGATTTTATTTGTAAAAACAGTTTAAGGAAATTTACTTTTGCTTTAAAATAAATTTTCTATAGTAAGACGATTTGTGAACAGTTCATTTACCACTTTATTAATAATGTAAAACATGTAGTCATATAATTATCGTTACTAAAAAATAATAGTACAAACAGAATAATGTAAGTTTTGAAGAATTGTTGGAGAAACCTCGGGAGAAACAATAATTAGTAAACAAATATTTGTAGTTACACAATCAACTTTATTTAAAAAATTTTATTTTGGGCATAAATCACAAAATTTTTGTTGACTAAGTTATAATTGTTTATTTTTATAAAGGGAAATAATCATAGTTATCAAAAACTTTTAGTATTACATATGCGTATATCTCTATAGTCGTATGGTATTATTTATTGATAAAAATGTTTATATTGATATTATACTATATTCAACATTCAATAAAGTATAATAATGTATATTTTTAAAAACTAATAAATTGCAGAATATTAGTTTTACAAAATATAAATAGGTTAGATTTGCAGGTAAAATACGTACATGTTTAAAGCATACTCTTAACAGATTCCAGCCAGATATTAGCTATAATTTGGCTTATTGATAGCTTATTAATCTAGTTAATAATTAATAAGCTAATCAGACATTCTAGCGAACTTTCTACCAGGGAAGTTACTATATTTAACTTGTACAATAGTTGTTCTATTTGAAAACTATTTATGTACATACGATTATTGTTAATTAATATGTAAATGTGGCACGTGCTGACATTCATCAGATCTCTAAGATACAATTGAGAAAAGATACTGTCACTTCCGGGAATAATCATTTAACTGACTTTTTCGTGTTTTCAAGATTTAGGTTATAATGTTTGCACTGCTGCGCTAGATCGAAATGTAAGAGTTTTGAGGTGACATAATTTTGTATTAAATAAGGTATCAAATACCAAGTTAATTGCAGCCTTAGGGTTAACAAATACTCGTTATATCCCCGAGAAAATGCACATAAGAGCATAAAATACTGTAATTAAGGTAGGTAGGTTAAGGAGCTTCACCGGTATTAAATTTTAAAAATCTGGGGTTTACATGGAATATTTGTTATTATTATATGAAGTCACAGACAATTTTCAGATTTTCTTAGCCTATATATTCAAAGTTATTCAGCAAAATGTGTTAGTTTTGAGTGAAAATGGATTGTATTCAAAATAGCCCTCACACACACCACATACACTTCTAAGAAAATTATATCATATTTTTAAACCTGGAAAAAACTAATATTCGCTTTTAATTTAACTTGATTATTTATTATACAGATTAGAAAAATATATGTGTGATTTTATTTAAAAATTGTTATATAAATAGTTATTTTAATAAAAATTGTATTATAGATAAACTTTAACGTATCAATTAATAAAAAAAACGTGCGAATTTTTATTGAAAATACCGTAAAGAATATATTCTGAAAGTGTCAATAATTTTTTTAATTTTTGTATGCGCGAGAATCAATTTGGGCCCAAATTTAGGATTTTGATAAAACCATTCATCGGAAGGTACCTGTGACTCCCATAAAAAACTTTTAATTTACAATTCTTTTTTATACATAACAGTAGTATGGAATAAACTAAATTGTTTCCAATGTTAAACAGTTGAAAAAGTGAATATTATTAATGGAAAAAAAATGAATAGAAAAATTTGTCAAAATCATGAAATAAAACCAGGAAGCCATCATAAGTGGTTATTCCTCGAAATTATATATACACACTATAACTCGGGTAAACGTATTTTCGATATTTTAAGAGGTTTCCTTCACTGAAAAAGAATTTATTATACAGAAAGTAATAAAAAAGTAACGTTTAACCAGTTTAAAGCAAGCTCCAAAATTATTATTAGCTTTTGTGGGTGTATGTTGCATGCGAGAATGCACGTAAGTTGTTATTCCGGGAACACCGTATGTTTCATTTTTGTAAATGCTATAATAATTATTTAAAAAATAGTTAAAGTGGTATAAACTTTTTCAAAAACAATATTTTGTTGCAAATGTATAATATAAAGTTTTATAGAATGTTAAAACCCTTTATAAACGATTTTAGAATGAACTTAAGTGGTTATTCCGGGCACAACTTACGTAAGTACAGTTAAGTGGATATATACTTGGCTGCCATTGGCATATATGCAAGTTTCGGTTCTTTCTACGACTTTTAAACGGAAAAGAGTTATGAAAACATATTAAAATCAATGTAAATTCAATTTTGAAAAAGGTCAGTAATCATTTTGTAACAAAATTGAAAGAGCCATTAGTTAATTTAAATATGTTTTTCTACACATATAATACTGCCAATTAAGTATAGTTTCAATAAGATTAATGACATCATTTATTTCTCGAAATGATTAATAATTCATTAACTTACATAAAAATGCATAAATGACTATGACCATGTATGTATATCTCCGGTCAAGCTTCATGCATAATGATGCATGATTTTGGATCAACATCCATGATAATTCATAATAATTCAAGATTGTTCAAGAACCCACTTGAAATCCATTTGTACCCGGGGACCTCTATTACACACCTCCTGATCCTTAATTCAGAACTGAATATAGGAATCATTTCAGAATAAATATTAACTCTGATTTATCTAAAAATTAAGAAATTGCAACTAAAAAATGTAATAAAAGGAGTTAGGACAATGTTTTTACTTTTTCTATAATTAAGAATATGCCTGGTCTTTCTAATTTATTCCGAAATTGGAAGGATTGCGTAGAATCCGGTTTTATTTGGATCACACTCAGATTTCATCCCGGGTCTCTAGAGGCTTAGCATTTATAAAATAGACAAACTAATCACGTAATTATCACTAATTTTGTATTCACTATTTTTCTATGACTCTGATTAGCCCTGGATTTGTAAATTAATTAAAAAACAATTTTTTACCTTAAATAGTAAATTATTACAAAATTACCAGTCATTTAAGTATAATTTCGCAATTTAATAATGTTGCCGATTCATTTCGATTCATTCCGCAGAATTAGTTGGTTTGCATGAAATCTGGAATCTATCAGATCAATCTGGTTTGATTCCGATTTTTAAATGCAATAACTTACTTAATTTAGTTAAATAAATGTAATTTTTTAATTTAATCAATTAAATGTTATTTCTTAATTTGGTCAAGTACGTGTAATTTATCGTTTTTCAAACGAAAAAATCTAAGACGTGCCTGATCAGCACTACAGGCCCTGACTTATTATCTAGATGAGGCCCTTAACAAGCTGCTTAACGAGGCGGTAACTAGGCTATATATGGCTAAAGTTGAGTACACCGTGGAATTATCAAACCCCTAACTACTATATTTGTGTTACTATTCAGGTTATGATTGTTCCAACTATTATCGGTACAGAAGCGTGTAATAGTATATTATGACACTGTTGTGGGAGATGGTTTTCTACCTTGCTCGAGGTTTTTCGCACGAGCGAAGCGAGGGCAAAAATCGAGCAAGGTAGAAAAACACCTCCCACAACAGTCTCATACGATATTTTATAGCACAACAACCTCAAAATCGATAATAAAGTTGGCATTTTGAGGTTAGTGTGCTATAAATAATTATTGTAATCGTCAAGCTAAAACCGCTATGTAGCAATATGCGTGATTTTCTTACGACTAGTACTTAGATGGTCCATGGGAATGGGATAGGGGAACTAAGGTAAAAAAGGGCGGACGAGGTGGGAATAGTAGGAAGGATAATGGGGGTATAGAGGGATGATTTACCTAATAAAATAATAATATGAGCGTCGCGCTAAAAGCGTTACGCATAAATACGTGCAAAACTTCAAAATTTTGCTTAAAAATTAATAGAAAGAGAATAGGGTGGTGTTGGAGCGTAAGGGGAAATGGAGCGGGGAAAAGTGGTGACGGGGAGGGAGGACGTAATATGAGAAAGCAAATGTTCTCCATAATAAAGCCCGCGCTATTTTTGTGACGTAGTATTAACATCAGTGGGAAAGTGGGGAAGTAAAGAATGAAGGTAATTTTATTAATATACCCAGTAAAATTTCAGAACTATATAAAAACAGCAACAATCACTTTCTTTATACAATAAATATACATATACAATAGATAGCAGTATCTATCATGATATGACTGACTATACATTTTACACACGTATAATATAATATAAATATATACGTATTGCTTAACGGTAAAATTAAAAAAATATTATTTAAAAAAAGTATATAGCATACCTATATGGGCGATTATCAAAAAAGTTGGATCATGTGTTGCATATTGTGAAATGTACCTATGAATATAAAACATTTCTAAAAAGTTTGTAAAATGTTTATAATTCATCACATAGAAGATTCTCCCATCTTTTCCAAAGTTGAAATGATCCGTTAATCAGAATAAATCACGTTTAACTATCAAAATTCTAATTTTCGTGGCACGTAATGATTTATCAACGATTGAGAGCATATGACAGCTTTTGTAACAAATATAATAACCTATTCAATAATTACATCAATCTACATATTTTTTTTTGCTATGTTACCTATATTAAAAAGTATTAAATCCTGTAAATTGCACCAGGCTTCACATTTTCTTTACTATGTTACATACATTAAAAAGCATTAAAATCTGTAATTTACATGGGTTTTAATGCATTTTAATATTTGTATCATAGCAAAAAAATGTGTAAACTGATGTAATTATTGAATAGGTTATTATATTTGTTACAAAAGATGTCATATGCTTTCAACAGTTGATAAATCGTTACGTGCCACAAAAATTAGAACCTACTTAAATGTGCCACGAAAATCACAATTTTGATAGTTAAACATGATTTGTTCTAATTAAACGAAAGAAGGATTTTCTATTTAACAGTATACGAAACACGAAATCTAACTTTTTATGTTATGCACCTTACCGCGGTTTGCTTAGGCACATTATTAGGACCGAATTATACGATTACTGTAAGGTTACTGATAGCATGGGCCCGCATTACTACCTTGTATCGATTTTAGTCTCGTTCTCCGGCTAAAAAAATTATTATTAAAAAATGTTTTCATCAATTTCCTTTAGAAATTGGTCTATATCGACGACTGAGCGGAAGAAACTGTTAACTCGGCGTGTGCTTGAAGAAGAGGTTAACTCGAAGCGCGCTCCAATAGTATATGTCAACACAGATATCGTGTGAAGGATGGTTTATTTAGCCAATTATTCCTCGCTTTACGTTGTGTTTTGGCAACTCTAAAAAAACTCTACAAAAATATGAGAACGAATATTACCGCAAATAACGCAATTTCCTATTTTTTTAGAGTTGCCAAAATATAATGTAAAGCGAGAAATAATTGTCTAAAGAAGCCGTTCTTTACGCAATATCTGAGGTAACATACTCTTAGAGCATGCTCCGAGTTAACCTCTTCTTCGAGCGCGCGCCGAGTTAACAGGTTCTTCCGCTCAGCCGTCGATATATAAATAGTAGTGTCACTTACAATCCCGGCAATTTTTGGAGAACCTAGTTTAAAATATTTAGAATAAGAAATGTTTGTGGGGCCGTGTATAAATTACGTTAGTGCTATTTTCCGTACTTTTAACTCCCTTCTACCCCCACATAAAGAACCGTAAGTTTTTGGTGATCCCTACCCCCCTCTCTTACGTAAGATTTTCTTGTTCAGAGGGAGGTGGATAAATAAATGGTTCATTATTAATAAATAAATTTATATACCATTAATAATTAAGTCATAAAGAAGTAAGTAAATTAAAACGGGTGGGGATAAATATACCGAAAGATAAATTTGCAGATGGATAAATTTACCGAACGGTTGAAATTGCCGAAAAAATCAATACGTATGGATAAACAAGCTGAAAGTTAAAAATACCGAAAACAAGAATTCCGAAAAAGAAAACGCCGAAAGTTAAAAATGCCGAAACCGAAAATATGGACAAAAAAGTGCTTTCATTAGAATATGCCACTGTAACATAATAATGTGTTAATTGTTTCTAGGTTGTTTCTTTTCAATATTCGAAATTTATAGTTTTTAACCGTTGCCATTCAACATTTCGGCATTATTAACTTTCGGCATTTTTATCCATCGGCATTTTTGCCCGTCGGAACTTCTTTTTTCGGCACTTTTGTTAATCGATTACTTTACCCTATGGCACATTTCACCTTTCGACAAATTTACCCTTCGGTATAATAAATTCGGCATTATTATCAGTCTTCAAAACTATCTTTCGGCAAATTTCTCCCCACCCAATTAAAACATTTTTAATAATCTAATTATCATGTTTAGCGTTTAAATTTTAACCTTCGGTTTTAACTTCAAAGTTATTTTAATAACTTTGTAAAATTGGTTTCTTTACATTTGATTATGTTTAATCCTATATATATGCTTGATTTCAAAGCCTGTATGGTTTATGTAAGGAACACTATTTTCACATACATTTCTTATCAACTGATTAATTTTCTATTTTTAAAAAGTAATAATGTATTTGAGTTAGATTTATTTAGATGATTTATTATATATGCTCTATTTTTGTATTTCCTACTGTGATTAATTTACATAATATCAAACTCTTTTATTTGATATCTATGGACAGTTAAAACATAATAATTTGTTACTTATAAAGAAAATTATGGTCTACGTACATGAGTTCGACTAACGTGTTTATCTTGGAAAATGTTGTCACAGATGAGCAGTTTATGCATTATAAGAACTCACATATGGATAAAAAATTATTTGCAGCTCTGAAATTAATACTCTAGTTTTTACATAAAACATGCCATAAAGTACATATTTGTACATATGATATTATTATTATTTATATATTACTTTTCAAGAAACAGCTAAATCAATCAATAACATTATTTTATGATAACTGTTTTTCATATGCAAGGAACATTATTTCTAAATTTTCATTTCTTAGATTAGATATGCTTTCTGACTACTTTTTTATGTAAATAGTATGAATAGAACTGTAGATCTTATTATTATAATTAAAAACTTGCATGTTAAACTTTTTTAACATTAATTTTTACAATAAAAGTTGTGTACAATAAATAATATAACCTCAAAGATTTTATATGTACATATTATTATTGAGAAAACTATGTAGATCTGTGTGAATTTATCGAGTTTTGTACAGTCTAGTACTATCTACTTTGCCTATAAAAGACGTTACAGCGAACATGGGCTACACGATAAGATTTGTACTAGGAAGTTATAGTCTTTAAAAGTCATATATTATAAAAAAAATGTAGAATTGAAGAATTTTTACTTTAATACACCATAAATTTGATTAATCAATTATTTCTTTGAAATTTGTATTTTCAAAACCTTGCGGAACATCAAGCAATATACAAGTGCCTATTATTACAATGCAAAGGAACATAATGACCTTCAATTTAAAAAAAATCGATAACATATTATATTTGAACTTTTCTAAAAAGAATTATTTTTATCTGAAAATGTATTAGTAATTTTAAATATAAAGGTGTATGCATCCCTTTAATTAAACCCGAAAAAAATTAGACGCATCCTGACTGACCCAATTATCGAATAAACAGATAATTTAAAAAAATTGACATATTTTATTATGGTTAATTTACAGTTATGATACATTATATCATGTTATAAATAATAAGTAATTTATATCTATATAAACATGAAACATAGCACTATAAAAAATTACGAAATTTACACAACACTTTTTGTTGATCTTTGAAAAATGTATGAAATGACTGATTATTTTCCTATAGAACTTCTGTAACTGGTGTTATTCTACGTACTTTTTCAATATTTCTCAAGCCCATGCACAATAAATAAAAGATGAAATGTGTGAGTACAACTTCATTTTACAACAATATATAACTCAACGTCAGGTACTACACCATAAAAATTCTAAGTCTTACTAAAAATAATATTAATGAAAATATATTAATCGTAAATTTTAATAATGATTTAAAATTTTTCAAAAAAATTCGAAAAAATGTCTGATGTTACTTTGTTTGATGATCCATGGTATGACCCTTCTCTTTACATTCTTCGCCTCACACGCGTGCACATTTTCTCATTATATGTTGACCCTTGGGTTGCCTTTGCATCGTAAAACATCTTTCAAAACCGTGTTACGGTCTCTCTTTAATGTCTAGAGTTTCCACGAAAATGCTTTTCTTGCTAAATAAAATACTGCTTTTCCTAATATCCTTAAAGCAGATACAATTAGATTTCCATGAATATTGTGGTTATGACTTTATAATTTTGTTATAAGAATCAATATTTATTAAACAGAACAACAGATAAGATGAGATAAAAAAAAGACTCAAAATAATAAAAAAGTTTAATGAAAATCAATATTTAAAAGTAATTTTATAACTAAACTTATATTAAACAATAGTACTCTTAATAACTGATTTTATAATAATCAAGCTCGCGTATTGACATATTGTAATTCATATATATCTTCAATTGCGCTAACAAAATATTACATTCGTAGTTGGATTTCACTAGAATAAGCGCAAACTGCTAAGGTGTTCTCTAATATCTAATCAAATCGTCTATTGGTTTGTATACGAGGGTCGGCTTTTCATCCATAGCTGGAATGTGCTGCTAAAATTTTATAGTATTTGATAGTTTCTTAGTAAATAAACCTTTGGTTTCTTATTTGACTTTTTCATCTAACAAAAGTACACTTGATAAAACAAACATCTAATGCAATTTGTTTAAATTTTCTTTAAATACTGCAACTGCATTGAAGCAAAAGCTCGTTTTCACAGAACAACAAATTCGTTACGATGTTCATTTTTTCGAGTGTACATTAGAGGGGAGAGAGGTAGATATATTAAAATGTTGTCTATTGATATTCTCTTAAGGTGATGTTAAGCCTCCTGTTACTGGTAAATACGGGGAACCACTTTTTTCATTCAATTTTCAATTTTGAGAAAGTATCTCTCCAGAAAGTTGTTGTTTTTGATGCGGACAACAACGTTCCATAGAGATATTTACTCAAAACTGAAAATGAAATAAGAAAAGAGCAATACGAGTAATTTTAAAACTCAAATCTAAGTTTTATCGCCGTTTTCATAGCCTCTATATTTAATAATCGTGTAATCACCTATCGTGTCTAACTCAAAGAAAAATAAGATTAAATAAAATATTCAATATTGTGCTCCAGTACTTTCATCAAACACAATATTTCCCATAGCAATAATCCCTATCCAAATGCATCAAGAAAATTAGAATTCACAATAATACTTGATAGAAATTCGTTAAATTACAGTGCACTCTCATAGTAATCCTATCGCTAACCAAGTTGCTCGAAAATTCTCTCTATCCCCCTCTATATACGTGCATTATATACAACTGGCATCAAAAATATTCGCGAGTAGCATTGAATGCGCAATATTATCGGCCAACAGCGCAAGCACCAGCGCTACCGTACCTAGTGTACCGCGTATCACCGCGTCGAAGCCAATTGAAGTCCCCACTCTCTCTCTCTCTCTCTCTCTCTCTCTCTCTCTCTCTCTCTCTCTCTCTCTCTCTCCCTCTCTCTCTCAACGCGCGCTTGCACCTACTGCAGAATGCACTCGATTTTCCTCGCTGATTGCGCTCCTAAATAAATCAGCGCTCTCGCTATTTCCGAAAATCCTCCCTTCGGCCCCGCGCACCCCGATAATTCCCGCGCGTCAACTCGCTTATTGACCTCGCGCAGTCCAGCACAATTATAACCACGCACGTCAATGCACACATACACGTACACCTACAAATCGTCCGTGTATAAAGGCGTTTGGCGAACGGCGGCGGCGAGGCAAGGCAGTCGAGGGGCTCTCGCGAATGCACGTCCGAAGAGCCCCGAGTCCGACGGTCTAACTGGATTAGGAGCCGCGGGCAGCGACGACGACTTCCACGGCACACACGCACACGTACACTCAGAGAACAAGAGAACAAGAGAACAAGAGAGAGAGAGAGAGAGAGAGAGAGAGAGAGAGAGAGAAGCGCATCCGCAAAGACATCGACGCTGACCAGAGCGCCGGCCGGTCGCCTCGCGCTCGCTCTATATTCCGCAAAGCTGCTGCTTGCCGATGCTGCTATATAGGTACTATACCGCCGCGGCTGCTTTCGAGCTGCGACGTAACTGGATTAAATATTATCATAAACTCTAGCGCTCTTCACGCTCTTATGTATGCTGTGTATGCGAGTGCATGCGCGTGTGGGTGCAGCGCGTCGCGCCTGCCTTGCGCGCCCGCGAGCTCGGCGAACGCGCGAATTCATCGTTAAGGCCCGACTGCGATTTCAGTTGCTTTTTCAGCTTTATTGGGATTTTAGAGATTTGGAAGTATATTTAGGAAATGGAATGCTACGCGTTATTGTTAGTAATTTAAGACCAGAGTTGAGAAGATATGTTGTGTAGCTTTCTTGGAACAGCAAATAAATACTTGAACCTATCCCACTATTACCATGATCATCAAGTTTCAATTCAAAAAGAGAAAAAGAAGTTCAAGAGCAGCTATGTGAAAAAAGTACAATCATTTCTCATGAATGTGAATTATACAATCACTACTAATGATTATTACCTCTTTAATAATTATTTAAAATTTGTTTTGTAAGATAAGTATTTTTTTAATAAAAGCTTTTGAATTATTCTGTTTAGGGTTGGGTAGTACCTACTTTAAGTAAAAAGTTAACGAGGGTCTTCCGCTCAAGAATTGACCATTTAGAAAAAAAAATTCTATCATAGTTATATAAGATCTAATAATCTGAGAGACAATATATTATGTAACAAAAGAGTACTTTAAAACTGAAGAAAAATTTTAGTTTTCATTTAATTTTGCTTTTCAAACACTAATTTGCTTGTTGAACATTTACCTATAAACATATTGAAGTCAAAATATTAAATATTTTATTTGCGTAAAGTAAAATCGTATTGTTTATAGGTAAGCATGTAAAAGTTTATAAACATTTAGATTTTATTCTGTACATATTTATTGTTTCATAATTTTGGTTTTTCAAATAATTTATTATGATAAATGTATCATTAAGAGTAAAATGAGCGTTTAAAAAGTAAAATCGAATGAAAAATAAACATTTGGAGATTAAATGTTTTTTTTTCTATAATAGACAATTTATACGATTGTGTCATCATAATTCTTTTATTTTTATAATTTTCTTCCAGTGCCCAAAGTATTCTTCTTTTACATATTGTCTCTCAGATTATTAGGTCTTATGTAACTATGATACAAATTTTCCTCTAGGAGCTGAGATTACTTGATATTTTTAAGGAAAAATTTAAAAATCCGCAGAACCGTGCAGATTGCTTTCCCCCGTAAGATTCTTTTTGTATTTAACCCGTTTGTGCCCATTGTACCATATTAACTATGTTCATTTTTAAATATATTTCAATAGGTACTAAAAAGTTGACAAATTATTAATAATTAAACGTTTGTTGTCTAGTATTTATTATTTATTTATTTTTTAGTGAAACATTATTTTTTATACTAACTATATGGAATAATATTGAATATTTCCATTAAAAGATTTTTTTCATTATCAAAAATTTCCAACTTTTAACTTGTAAAAAGTAAGGTTAACTTTTAACTTTTTGATTTTCATTAGATAATAACTTGAAACTTTATTTTTTTTAGAAATAAACAATTACTTACCTAACCCTGATTCCTATCCTTTTTATAATAATTACTTATAATATTACTATAGGTAAATAGAGTTCAAGAAAATATTTAGTATATATAGGTACTAACATTCATAAATAAGACCGAATGGAGCAAAAAATACATCATTTTATTATCATCTGAATATTTCTGAATTTCATTACAATTCAATAAAACGCAGCACTGTATTAATATTAATAATCTTGATTTACTCTTGATTTAAATATATAGGGGAGACCGGAGCGAGATTGAACATCTTTTATTGTATGATTTTTAATTCCGTTTATAATTGATGAGAAAAATTTTGCGTCGCGTAAATGTTTAGCATATTATCTCTATTATAAGGTCAAGTTTATTTCAAGACCTCATTATTACTGTAATATGCCCTTATATTAATTAAGTAAAATAACGTGTTTGTTAAATTTGACCCCAGGTATAGGGTCGAATTGAACAAGCCGAGGGGCCAAATTTAATAACGCTTGTAAATATGCTTATAAAATATTTGCACACATTGTTACGCTTTTAGGGTATTTTATATTGAAAAAGATATTAATTTCAATAATTTATTTGAAAATATTAAATTTATTCCTTTACAACTGTGTTTTTAAAAATCTTTGTTATTAGAATAATTTATGTTTTTTGTCATTTAGCTTATTGGTAATACAACTGGATAATTAGCTATTAAATATTTAAATAATTAAAAATTATTTTAATTTATCGTTTAATAATTAAAAAATTAAAATTTAAATAACATAGTCTGAAATTTGCATATTTGGTTTAGGCTTTACTTTCAGTCCTTCTTCTTTAACCATAAGCTTTATCTTTAATTGTATGATTCATTCCTTGTGTTCTCCTTTAGCGTTTCAATTTTGCTTTCTTTCTCTTATTACCTACTAATTTCGTTTTTTTCTTCCAGCTACTCCACTTACTTTTGTCATAGCTTTTCGTTTTCTCTCTTCAGCCTCAGTAAATTTTTTACCAATAACCACCTGTCGAATCGCTTAAAACAAAGTATTTGAATCGTGTATATTTCTCTTAGAACACCTGACATATGTTAGAGCCATGAAGATAATCTGTTCAACTCAAGATTTCAATTTATTTTTGGTTACCAATAATAGAAATATATTCCTAAGTAAAAATTATACTGTTCAATTTAACCTCGTACATTCGTGTTCAATGTTGCCCCGATATCAAGAACTTAATAAAGCATACGACAATAGTTAAATTTTGCATTTAAAAAATCGATTCAGAACTTAAATTGTTTCTTAAAAGTATTTTTTTAAATAACACATTGCCCTGAAGTAAATATTTACCTCTTCCGATCCTATCAAAACTATTGTGGTCAGTGAAAAATCCCTTTTAAACTTTCGAAAACAAACAAACCGTCATTAAACTTGCGTTCAATCTCGCCCCGGTCTCCCTTAATATATTTTAAGCATATTAACATTTTTGCAAAATCATTATCATTCTATACAATCTGCATATTTAATATCAAATTTAACTTTTTCTTGAATTTAAAATAAGATTGAAGAATTTCGAGAACTTCTTTCTGCTCCGTAAAATAGCAAGTATAAAGCAACTCCCTTTACATATTTTACTAGACGAATGAAAAGGATGCGTAAATAAATCAGTCAGCCTTTTAGCAGGCGATAAAACATAAAAAAATTGTAAGCGGACCGGCGCTATATAAGTCACGTTTCACGATGTTTAATAACGTTAAAAATTTCACTTCATTATAACCGGCACTGCAGCGCCATCCATAAATAGTAAAAAAAACTTGCTGTTGTCGATCGATTTACAACAAAAACCGCACGTTATTATTACATCAAAAGAACGTCGATAGCAAACAAAAAGAGGAAAAGACCGATCGATAACGACAAAAAAAATTCACCGCGGCTATCTCATATAAGTATCATAATTTAAAGCCTCGGTGCAGCCACTTGCGCTACCTTCATAAAAATCTCGACCACCAAGAGCAAATAATATATTTTAAAATATCCAATAGTTATCAGTTGGCGAGCCATTGCTCGGTCAATAAACGCCCGAGCGTCAGCAGCAGCAGCAGTGCACAAACAGGCGCGAAGTCGCGAAAGTCCTTTGTATTTATAGCCGCACCAGCAGCCCGTTCAATCGACTTCGCGAGCGCTCGCCCGAATCGCGTCTTTATATTCTTCCCCGCGGGCATCGCTTCGCGGCGCGCCTCTGTGCACCCACCAACCCCCACGCACACACACACACACACACACATACACGTCTACAACGATACAAAGAAAGTAGAAAGAAGAAGAGCACATCTCGTCTTTACATCGATTTTTCCCCTTTGCGAAGCGCAGACGAATTGTAAAGCTTCCGAAAAGGAGGTCAGGCGAAGCATCTCCAGACTCGCGAGGGGAGGGTGGCACTTTGGAATTTGAAATTTCGCGCGCAAAAAAAATACGACATGCAGTGCTGCTGCTGCTGCTGCTGTTGCACCGATGAGAGCAGGCAGTTTCTTGCGCTGCTGTTGTACTTAATGGATTTGCAATCGCGAGCACGCGCGATCTTTTTATCATCGTATATCGCTTAGCTTTTTTCACGGGGAGGAAGACGCGTATGTGAGTTGTTTGTGCGCGAGCTTTATTCGGAAAGCGGAATTTGAATTCGAAAGATTGCAGACACGAGGCGAATTTCATCGTTGGGCCACCATCGAATCGTGATCTACGAACGTATTGGGAAATTTATGGTTGCTGTTTTATTGAATGCAGAAAGAATTGTTCAAATGCAGAAACAGTTCTTAATTTTTGCGGAAATTATTACTTTTTGTTACTTACATAAATCTATGTATTCTCTATATCTTCTTAAATATATTTTTGTGACAACTAGTCTCTTTCAGAACCTAATCCCAATTAGGGGATTTGCGAAAATATCGCGTTGATATAATGTACAAGATTACCGGCTTTTGATATAATTTAGAAGATTACCTGCTTTTGATATAATTTAAGTAGGTTACCTGCTTTTTATATAATGTAGAAAATTACCTCTTTAACACATAAATTACATCATTAAAACTTTCAGAACTATAGTTTTTCACTGTTTATTAGTCAGACCCAATTTTGGTCAATCGTGAAAGATTCACTAACTTCCAGTCTTATTTATGAAGATGTATAAACTTTATAATTCAAACTATTCTACAAACTTATTCCAACCACAGTATATGCTGTGCATTAAGATTTCGTAACTTAAATTTCATTCCAAGTATCTCACTTGCATTAATCGGAATTAAGTAATTTAAGTTTTCAATTAGTCAACGTACTTTGCTCAGGACATGAATTTAAAACGAACGCACCTAAACTCTGGCCAGTAAATGCAGCTAGCATAAACCGGAAAAAAAAGAAAGAGAAAGAGAAAGAAGAGCAGAGTCGCACTATCGGCCAATATGCGCGTGCTCTAATTACAAATTCTTCAAGTGTTTTCCCCTTTAAACTCGCGTGCGGCTAAAGAGCTCCGCAAACGACTTTTTAATTAATCCTTTTCATCGATTTTCGATCGTTTCTCTCTATTATGCCAGGTCCGACAGTCAAAAGACCGCGTATCCACCACTCATTCGCAATTTTCGTACGCTGAAAATAGCTCTTTTCGAGATGACAAATAAAAAAAAAAGAAAAGACAAGAATACCGAAGCGTACCTGCATTTGGAATAAGCTGAAGTGCTCAGCGAGGCATTTGCCGGAGCAAAGGATCCCCGCGATTCAGGTGATGTACGCAGTGTAATCAGTCACCCAGGCTTCTACGGCTATATATTGGAACTTTCCAAATTCTCCCTCTACTGCTGTCCCCCGCAGCGCCCCTGCGTCACGTTATTGCACTTTTGTTTAATTTCGCCCACTCTCGGTTTTAATTGTCGCTCAGACCCGCGGTGGATGAAACGCGGATAAGCAGGGTACGTACGCTGTGCTACGAATGATGTACAGCTTTCAATTTGTCGCTCGTTGAATGAGATGTACGTTTTTGAACAGGAGAATTTTTTTAATTTTCATTTTAATTGAAAATTTGCGGCATGGAATTTTTTAGATACGGATTTTTCTCAATCGATTCAATGAAACCTGTAATTTTTAATTTTTTTGTATCTAGCAATTAGAAAAAATAGTAACTAACTCATATAATAATTTAGGTATTAATAATACTATAATTATTTTATTCAATAAATAAAATCATTAACATTATAATATCGTGCATTATTTTTGAATAGCTTGATTCAATAAACAATACTAATGACTACAACAATAAATTACGCAAACTTTTTTTTAATGTTTATAAAACCTTGCATCTGAGAGATAAACTTTTATTCAAACTTGCGCTTTACACTTTTGCAGTAGAAATTCTATTTACACCGATTCCTGAGCTCAATTTCCATTCGAATAGAATAAATTTTCTTTCTTTTCCAGTGACATTTATTGGAATAGAAAAAACTTATGAAAAGAACAAAATGAATCGAATTGGACTGAAAATTTCATGTTGTATTCCGGCTGATGCTATTTTAACTCAGATTTTAAATAAATTTTACTTTTTAGGTATTGGTTACAATCACTTTTACGGAGTGTGACAAAGACACCCAATTCGAACATGCGAAATATACTTATCATCCTGGAGCGACAAAGTATACTTTCAGTGCACGTAGAACAAAAACTCTTTATTGCTTAGAAAACAAGAATGACGTTGCTGTTTATGACCAAATATTCTTTTTGTCCTACCTGCATCGAAAGTATTTTCCGCCCTAGAGCGGAACAGTAATGCACTTTCCGTCCGATTCGTATATACACGAAAAATCATACTTTCAATACAGGTAGGACTAAAAGTACCGTGTTCATCACGGGCGGAAGGCGATTAACGCTCGTGCTAGTTGCAGTCCCTACCTCGGTAACCCCCGAGATCCCTCGACTCGCCTCGGGCCGCTCGGGTAATATCGGCTCGGCCTGCAATGTACACTCGCGGTAATCGCCTACTTTCCGCCCTTGATACACAATTCCTATACTATTTCATAAGTAATATTTGCTGCTGATTCGAAATCCTTTGCAACCCGATCCAATTTCCCCCTTGAATAGTACATTTTGCTGCAAGGGGATAAAATGAGCTATTTCTAGCGTGGGTGAAGTATAGAGACTAAGACGAGTGCTGAAAACACCTCGCCCTAATCTGAAATCGACGCTCCCTATGGAAAGTAATACCTGTCCGATTTGCGGCTAAGACTAACACGATTAAATTTTCCGACGAAAAGTAGCAAAACTTATTGGATTTTTCCAACGAAAAGTAACACCTATTACATTTTTCAAACGAAGAATAACACGACTTAGCTTTCTCCAACAAAAAGCATTGAATGAATTTGTGGCGAAGACTAGCATTTTCTATAAAGTTGCAAAGAAAATAGTAATTCTGATTATTATAGGATAAATAAGGTGTTACTTTTTTCTAGAAAAATCTTCCCATTTGTTAGTTTTTTTCGCAAAAGCATTATGAGTGCTAGTCTTCACCGCAAAAGTAAAGAAGATGTTACTTTTCATCACAAAAGTATAGAAGATATTACTTTTCGCCGCAAAATCATTCCATGCGTTAGTCTTCGTCGCAAAAATTTTGAAAGCGTTAGTCTTCGCCGCAAAATTAAAAGTAGATGCTACTTTTCATAAGGAGCGTCGAAATAGAATTTCTCCCCGTGTTACACCCCATATTTTTTCAATAAAAGCATGATCGGGCCTTTTTTATGCATGTGTTGGATAGAGAATTGCTCATTTTAAGTCGTACACAATACAGTTAAAATTTTTATTTTTTAATTTATGTACACTCACCGGTAATATATTCTTGGTATATTAGGCGTCACTTGACTTGGTATTTTTCTTGACGGTACCTACACTATATGGTATATGTAAATGTGACGTCAGATACCGTCAGCTAGACCAATAATATCTTCCCGTCGAGTGTACTTAAAGAGAATTAGTAAATAAACAAAATTAAAATTGCAAATAAAAATTTGCAATTAAGGAGCAGGGAAAAATCCATTATTTCCCGCTCTAACGACCCTGCGGAACTCGGATTTTGATGAGGCTTTGGGAGGTGTTTTCTCCGAATATACGTTGTTATAAATATGCATGTATTAACACTAGAAAAATTGCCTTGAAAGATAATAAAAGTATATTAATAAGTTAAAATATATTAATCGGAGCTAAAGTTATTAGCTATTGAAGATGATAGTTAAAAATACATGAATATTTGTAGAAATTAAGCTATGTTTTAATTTCAATTTTGTATATATTTTTAGTCATCATCATCGATTGTTAATAACTTTGGCTGCGATTAATATATTTTAACGTTACAAGTCTCAAATTAAAGCTCCACTTCCTACTTTTATTACCTTTTAAACCATTTTTTATAGTGTCAATCCATACATATTTATAATCACTAGAAAAGTTACATTTTTTTACTAAAATAACGTATATGCGGAGTAAAATAGCTTATATCACGAATACAAGGGCTAATTAGAATAAACTAAGGGTGCTAAGCTTCATTCATAGGTACCAGAAAGCACCTCCCAAAGCCTCATCAAAATCCAAATTCTGCAGGTTTGGTGTTCTCCTTGTGAGTGAAGTCTGGCGCAAATCTTTGCAACGCAGATTATTCATTAATGCACGCACATTACTCAATTATGCGCGGAAACCACAGGTTAATGCATGGATAATCTCTGATTAATTTTGGATTAATTAGTTAGATATTAAATTACTATGCTTTTTCTGCTATTATGCAATATTTTATTTGTAATTTTCAACCAGCTATAACTTTTGATGGTTTCAACGTCACAAGTTGTTAGGCCCCTTAAATGAAAGTTCTTAAACTCAGTTAATCCGCTAATAACCTAGCTAATCAGCTTACAGCTGTCTTGACACATGCAGTTAGGTATCACTTTATTAGTGTCTAACATGTAAATTACGTCATGTTAATTGCAATTGAAGTGATACGAACCAAATTTATATTACTTTCTATTTCTTCAGGCCTTAGGATGTACCACGACGGTGTATAAATATCAAAGTCACATTCTTAAATAGTGTATTCAAAAAAGTATATTTTAAGGTAGTAAAATTGTGGTTTTTACAAGATATTTCAACAGGAAATACGCATACAAAAAGTATATTTCGTCATAGAAACCAACGCTCTTCATAAAAGAAATTTTTTTTGCTGAATTATTGATTGAAACTTGGTAAAGTACTTTTTTCTTATGTGTATTTGATATATAGAATCTAAAAAAAATGCTGACGCCAACATCTCAGACATGACTCCACCACCTCGTATTTAGATGCCTCGTGTTTAGTTAAAATTATATATACAATTGACAAAAAAAATATAAAAAAGGACAAATTTTGCACTTTGCCCCATACAGCAGTTACGCAAAGGCCTTACGTAAAAATTTTATGGATCCAATTTTAGTCTCCAATTCTCCACGGCTATTACGCAACAACCCACAATTCACGAATAAACATACACCTCGCAACACACGCGGCTATTCTCCGCAACAGCTCGCAGTGTTTCCAAAATCGCGCACCGAATACTCAAACGGACAACCAGGGCTAGTAGAATTTTTCTTCCGGTGTCAGTTAAAATTGCTCTCGCCGCACTTGTCGCCCAATATACATACACTCAGTCCGCAAAAAGAAGACAATGAGAGGGCAAAAAAGCGGATCTACAACCGTTAAACAGATCCGAGAATGATAAAGAGATGCTGGAGAAGCCATCGAGCGGCGAGTATGACGTAGTAAAAAATAAAAGGGAGGAGCACAAAAAAAAAGCTGGGAAAGAGCGAGAGAAAAAGAGAAAGAGAAATAGAGAGAAATAGAGAGAGAGAGTGAGAGAGAGAGAGAGAGAGAGAGAGAGAGAGAGAGGAAAGAGGCAAAAATCAATCCGCGTCGTCGTCGGGGTGTCGCGCATAGAGCGACAGCCTGGGGGAGTATAAGGAATTGCAAATGAGTCATCTAGTCGAAGACCAGAGAGGGTGAGAGAGAGAGAGAAACAGAGAGAGGGGGAGAGAGAGAGAGAGAGAAAGAGAGGTGGGGAGAGAGAGAGAAAGAGAGAGAGCGATGAGAGGAAGGAATAAGGGCGCTCGCGCGCACTCGCAGAGAGGTTAATTCTGGCAGCTATAGCTCTCTAAACGATCGGCGGAGTGTAGCGGCAACGAAGCTGTGTGCAGCGCGGCGTGGGAAATTGGATTTTCGGAAATAGTCCTTATGTGTGCGCGAAGCTTCTACTGCTGCTGCTGCAGCTAAGCGGATTGCCGCAATTCGCATGATTCGCTCCTTTTTCTAGGACTGGTATAATAGGAGCAGCTGTGCGGCTTTTTTGGCCTGCCACTTTTTCGGCGTCCTTTTGTTTCGCTATATAGAACTACAAGAGCTCGTTGCATGCTGTCTGCCTTTTTTTTGAAAATTTTGTACTCGTACAAAGAGGTTTATCGTTTGTTCGTTGCGAAAAAAAAGGAAAGATTTGCGTTTTGTACCCGTTAAGGTATGAATGAAGATTAGAGTTTCAAAAGTATTAAGTCTGAATTCGCTGGTGGACTTATTTGGAATGCGAGTGTTTATTTTGGAATGAAATTAGAGTCACATTTTCTGAAAATTTGAGCAGCTACCGTCGGTTCATGAATATATTCATGCAGAGCCTGAGTTTAGTATGGTATATGACGACTTTCGGTTCGATGAATTTTCACGATAAATGCCTTTTAAGGTATAAAAATTTTAGGAAATAATAATAATTTTAATACTTCATATATTCATTGTTTTATATATTCGTTGTAAATGAAGGGGATAATAATTATCACCTACATATTAAAAGAACCTATAAACAAACGTTTCTCATGAATTCTAATTATATTTCATATACAGTCCAGAAAAATTAGTTCCATAGAGTTAAATAAGATTTTTTAACTATAATCATAATTTTCTGCCAATTCTATTTACTAATATGAGATTTTTAATATAGATCCAAATAAATATACTAAACAAAATATATAAGAGAGAGTCCCCCAGTATGACCCCCCTCCCAGTATAACCACCCATGGCCATTGGGCTCATACCGCTAGATGGCGGTACTTTATATGCTGGATTAGATGCATGTTATAGTTGTATTAAACATTATCGGAGGTTTTTGTTTTTAAATCATAATTCCGAAGGTTCTCACGAGAATAACGAGAAAGCCGTTAGTTTCCGTTTCAAAAGTTATTTTCCGAAGGTTAAATACATGCCCAATATATAAGCTAATTAAATACTAATTGTTTCATATATAATATGATTTAAATTAAAATAGATTTAAATAACATACTATTTTATAACTTTTACCTGTCTTTGAATCACAAATTATAAGCATTTAGAACAAAAATACTCTTCTATGAACGCTGGTCATACTGGGTGACACTTTTTCAAAAACTCAAAACTCTCATTTTTCGTAATTAATTAATACTTAAGTCAGATTATTAACTTTGCCCAAAACTAATTAATACGTAAAAAAGGTCCATTCATACAACTAATTCCATTTTTAAATTTTCATTTTCACCTTGGTACAGAAAAGTTGCAGCTAAAATAACTATTTGTGGTCATACTGGGGTTCTCTCCCCTACAAGAAATCAAAATGAATAATATTGTATTAATTGATTTACAGAGTTACAAATACTTAGAGGCACGGAATAAAGATTATTCGCACTAATCTAATTTTGTCATAAAACGTCTATAAATTAGTACTACTTATATATTAAATCTGATTGCTCATTAATTTCCAATACTGATTATAGAGTTTTCGATGAAAAACCACTTTACTATCTCACTCGTTATCTATGCAGGATGTATATTCACTCAATAGAGGGAGGAAACACATTTTTTCACTCGGATGAAGATTTTTGCTATCTCAAAAAACTGTTTTTCCTATGTACAAATGCAATATTCTCTTGTATTATTATTGACTATTATTCCGTTCTTTACGAAAACATCACTTGTATCAAGCATTTTAATTTCACGAGAACATAATCATCACAAAACTCAAGCAAGTTTCACTTTAATTTTCTCGCATTCGCTCATTCGAGGCACACGCGTAGTTCACTCTACAATACAAGTCTCTCAGTTTAATTTCCTCCAGCAAACACTGCGGGAAAGCCCTCGCGATCACTCACCGAAATTTCTCATACACGGCTGCGCGCGGCAACCTCGGAAAAAAGGGAAACTCACACAACAACGCACTTCAGACCGGATTCCCTCGAACAGCGAACTAATTCTCTGGGCGCGCAGACCTCTCTCTCTCTCTCTCTCTCTCTCTCTCTCTCTCTCACTCTCTCTCTCTCTCTCTCTCTCTCTCTCTCTCTCTCTCTCTCTCTCTCTCTCTCTCTCTCTCTCTCTCCCTCTCACTCTCGAGATTGACATGGCGAATTCGCAAACCTCATCCAGAGCGAGATATCTCACTATAGGCGCAGTGTACATGCACTACACGTAAGCGCGTAGTGCGCCGGTATATCGAAGCCTTCGTTACTTCACAATTCACTTTGCTCTCTCGTGTAACCTTGCTGATGTACTCTACTTCCGACTCAACTTCCGCGTGCGCGCTGAAAACAATTTGTCCCGCGCGTTCGATTGTCTATCTCTCTCTCTCTCTCTCTCTCTCGCTCTCTCTCTTGCTCAGTCGCTCACTCTGCTCTTGCGGATGCGCACGAATACCATTATAGCCCTGACCCGATTCGAGCGAGTTCGGGCACCCGCGCGACTGGCGATCATCAAGGAAACTGGGCCGCGGACGCGTATATTATATTGGGCTGACCAGAACTTGGATATTTCACTTATTTGTTTTTGTTTTTAAAATTTCGAACTTTACGCGTGAGTTATATAATTGACCTCGAACATGGACAAGATAGTTTTCTATGTCTTGTTTGTCGCGTTAAAGTTTCTAGAATTCAATGTCACACTGAAGATGATGAGATTATATTATCAATCTTCATTTGAAAAATTTTTCAATGCGTTTAAGTAAATTGTTACTTAAGTGGAAGAGAACTAATTATTGCATAATAGAATAAGTCCATTTTCAAAAATTAGTAAACGTTCATCAATATGTTGAAACTCTTTATAGCATCATATAATTTAAACCCTGCAATTGATAAATAGCCTATTCAAATATTAACTGCAGCGGTAAAACTCAGCAAAACTCTTTTACGAAACTAATGTTAATATTTGTGACAGTTTGCAAACATTTTTAAAATAGACTTATTTTGTTATAATCTGGACGCCCCCAATATAAATATAATATTAAAACGTAAAACTGTCAACTTTCTAAAATTTTAACCCACTGAAAAACATTTGCTTCGCACAGCTTACATCCGGTCTTTTCTTCACGCACAAAAGCGAATTGTTGCCCCGACGTACATTTTAAATTGCGTAAGGCCGTTACGTAAAATTTCTACGTTAAAAAGTCTGACAAATTTTTGAATAATTCATAAACACGTCGACGTTCCTTCATCGCTGTACTCAGCGCAGGACTGGAAGCTTCATTAAAAATGAAAGACAACGACTGCACGAGAAAATGCAGAAAAAAGAAGAGGGTGAGCGGCGATGTAGAAGCGGAAAAGGAAATCGCATTATGCGGAATCGGCGGCACTTTACGCATCGCGCATATGCGCGCTAGCACGCGATTCGCGAAAGTCGCTCGGTGTACCGAGTGTAGATGTATATTATACGCGCGCCTGTGTCACTTGCTCGTTTCGCCATTTATATTCTTTCCCTTTTTTCGCCCTTTATTATTCCCGCGAAAATTGAAACAGACGGAAGCTTGCGCCGTCGTGTTTAAGCGAATGAGTCTAAAAATAATTGCGGGCTAACTTTTTAGAAAGCTCGACCTAATTAACTCGTCCTTGTCGACGCGCCAGAAAAGGGTAATTAGAGTTATACGAAAGTTGTGTTTTTTTTTTACAAAATAAAGAGTATTTGTAAACAAGGGTGAGAAAGGTGATCTTTTTGATTAAAAGCGTACTACTGTAGCCAGAGAGGACAAAATCTCAACGGACAGGCTGCTGCATTCTATTATGTTGTGGGCGTTTCAACAACAAAAATAACGTAAAACCGTTTTCTGCGCATTAAATGAAAAAATCAATGTTTTAATATCTTATATTGTGTTACAAAAGCGAAGTCGAAGTTCATGATATGCATTAACAACGTATCTATCAATACTTTATGTGTCTGAACAAACACGCACCTGATCTACTTAGTTATTAATTCGGTTAATACAGGCGTCCCATGAATAATTTAAAATTAATAATTTAAAAAGATCGTGCTTTTTTTCAAATAATATCATCAACTTAAATATCTTATTCGTGATCTTATTAATTTTAATAAAGTTGTAAAACTATTTTCCTTGGGAGATACAGTAATTGCATTACGCCAATAGCAGAAACTAAATGCTCTACTGAAACTTATGACAAATATATCGATTTTCTGGTCAGTGCGGACAGAGTGCCGGATATCCTTGTATTAGTTTCAGTGGTTGGCGACTATCACAACAATTACGAACTCGATAATATCGAACTAATAGAAACTCAAAATACAAACAACACTGCACTGAAAGCGAGAATCGGTGTAAAAGTCAGATTAAAAATAGTGTGATATTTATGATTTTACTCAAACTCCAATTTCATATTATAATTATCTATAGATTAAATATAAAAATACGCAAATTTTATTATTCAATTAAATGACTCAGTATAAGTACTATAAAATAAAAAATCGTATATTTGCAAACGTCTGAAAATTCTTGGTGAAAAATTGCCATTTACGAAGGCAACTAATGCACGTATGACACGCCAATTTTCCGGGCAAATTCTTTTCTCAGCGCAGCAGGCCAAGAGAGTCGCGTATCAAAAATCGCTACTCCTTCATACCTGTCACGCCTACATAATACCCTTCCTTTTATCCGAAGAAAGCTCTACAGGGGCGTCGACAAAAGGACCTCAGCCGCGCGCGAGAGCACACGCAAACGAAGGTGATTCTCTCGAGCTCGCGAGCAGGGCAGATAGATCCCCACAGTCGCCGTAGAGCTAAAATCAATTTGCCCGCGACGGCAAACAGAGCCGACGCGTCACGTACGTCCGCCGCATACGTGTGCCTCGGCTGTGCAGCCTTCAATTCTCGCTCGCTCAAGTAGCCGCCGTGCGGCCGCAGCTGCAGCTGCAGCATATATACTCCATAGGGGGGGAGCATCGCGCACTGCACACGGGCGCGGTTTTGCGAATTTCCTATAGCGGGCCGCCACTTGCGGGACGCGACCTGCCACCATTCAGCGTAAACCAATTTCTGCTTCGGTCGGAAGGGGGGCGCGCGGGCGCTGGAGTGTTTTACCAGGGAGCGAGAGGGCGACGGAAGCCGAGGCAACGTCGAGACCGCTGCTGCGGCATGGAAAATGGGGAGTTCGCGGCCTCGCCCTGCGCCCGGTTCTATATACTTGTGAAGAGACGCAAGGGGGAGAGAGAAGAGAGAGGAAGAGGAAGAGGTGACGACAAGGATGAGGACGACGCCAAAGGAAGGAGGAAGGAACGCCCGCTTGATTTTACAATTGTCGTCGCGGCTCAGCGCTGGGGAGCTTTGCTGTATACACACGTATACCGACGGCATGTACACGGATGTGGAAAGAGGAGTCGCGACGATTTAGTCGAGAGAGACTCGAGGAGGCTCAAGTCGGCCGCTGGCTAAACAAGCCACGTGAAAGTGTCTGAATGTGTGTGCGGTTTGTGCAGTGTGCGTGTGTATGTGTATGTTTGTGTGTGTGTATCTGTAGTTGAGTTGGAGCGACGTGATTAATTCGTAGAGACCGAGACGTGCCGAATTCTGAAGGATGTATTCCTTATCTTGGGTGCAAAACGCCAGAGGGATGAATATTCTACAGTTTTGGCGAATTTTCGAGGAAAATTTTAGGGTTTAGTCTTTTTCAATGCACGAATGAAATAGTTTACTAAGACTATAAAGTTACTCTCTTTTGTGTTACTAGAGATGGCAGATAGTATACGTAATGCCATTCTACAATATACAGTGTAACATTTTTTTTTCATCTATTTTTCATACATGCAACGTGAAGTTTTTATATTAAAAGTTAAGCTAATACGTTTTGAATTGGTAAGGATAAGCTGCGCTACTTCCATTTTAAAAGTGATATTACTTTATAACTCTAAACACAGTTTTTAGTATACTTTGTAAAGAGAACTTCGGAATCTCGCTTCTTACCTATGCAAGTTGTATCTTTGCTAGTTAGAGTTACAGAGTCTACCCAAGAGTATTCCGTTAGCATAATCAAGAGAATAGTTGCACAAAATATGAAAAAATGTTTTTCAATTAAATCAAAATATTTCCGTAAACCACAATATAGATTTTTAACACGGTACAAACTAATTTATTAACTAATTTAATTTATACAATTTTACTGTGCCCAAAGTTTTCTGTCCAAGCATCTTCAAAGTTTTGAAGGCTTAAAAATACTAAGAGGAATAAATGTATTGTATACGAAAGAGAAAAAAAATCATGTTGAAGTTTTACACTTATAAAAGTATTTGGTTACATTGCATACGTTCTCGAAAGTAAAGCTTTGTAATTTCGTGAATGTACGCATTCTTTTTAAAAACTACTTTAATAAAATATCTTAACCCTTTAACGTGAATCGTGCATTAGTAGAAGCAACGTCTTAAAATCTATTTTGTTCGATTGCCCGCCTAATTTATTTACTTTCTAAGCTGAAAAAGGACTTAAATAATAGATCGTACGTTACTGAGTATACATGAAAAGTAAAATTATTAATATTTTAATTCTGCGTTTAAGAAAATGAAGTAGAAACCATGATTTACTAACATCACAACGTCACAATTATACGGTTTCGGTTGTTGTTCACGTTAAAGGGTTAAACATATAAATTTAATACAGTTTTAAAAATAAAATTTCATTTCTCATCAAGTAACGTCAATGCAATTTTTTAGGTTTCGAAACCGTACAAAGACATCTTTAAATGCCAAAATAATTTTAAAAATAAATTTTAGAAAACTAGTTATAAAATTAAATTGAATTAACATTTTTTTGTAACGTTAAATGGGAATATGTCCATTGTTTCTCTTTTAACGAAAATTGGAAATTTAATTATGAAACTGGAATTGGAAGCACCAGTTTAATCAATGATATCGACGTTCTCTTGCAAAATAAAGAAATTCGTGGTATAACCATTATGTTTTTAATCAAATTTTATTCCATATCTTCGGTTAAGTCACAATTTATACCATCACACCAAAGTTTAAGAATTGCATAATCAAGATGTGTATTTGTTACGAAAAATCGAAATAATACATTTATAAGTATAATAAATTTTATTTCATATTTATTCATTGTCAATAATTTTTCATTTCACCTTAAAACTCTTCATGGGAAATCCATGCAATTGAAATTTCATAAGTATAGGAATGCATATAATACAAACTATAAGTTTAAGGTACCTATTATTCAGAAGTAAAATAAAATGGTAAAGATAAATTCAATATATCCATCCTTTTCGGATATAAATGAGAAATCAACATACTTTTTATCTCTTTTTAAATAGCGTAAAAATCTATAAACAAAAGTTTTTTACGTTCTCTAAAACAAGGTATCCTTCACACTTGAAACATTTAAGCGAGCGAGCTCGGAACTTGTGCAACTTTTTCTCAGTCGTAATAAAACGACTGCAACAACGCTTAAAACAGTTCAGAGAAGGAAGGCATAAAACATCCTTAAAAATCCGATAGCAAAAATGTCTCACTAACGTTTTTCATAGATTCCCATATTGTTGTAATCCGATTTATATAATACAAGTGCCCAAGGGGTAACTTACTGCAGGATTCGTCAAACTATGAAGGATTACCTTAGAATGTTAAGCGGGTGTTCGAAGAAAAGGGAAGAGAAAAGGAACGGGATAAGAAAGAAAAGATACAGATGAAGAGAGCACATAGTGAAACTCACGAAGCGACTTGAAATCGGATTTCTCGACGCGCACACACACATATTTACGATGCTTGCGATCGTTTTTGCCCTACAACAAAAGTTTCCGTTTTGGCAACTGTACCAACAGGACGACGACGTATCAAGTCATAAAAGAAGAATTGTGAAATAGACAAATAGAAAATGCTAAGGGCTGTAAACCAAAATCGGCTTTTTTTTATAAATTACAGTGGGTTGTTTAATTTCCCGTAAACTTTAATTATGTATGGACTATGAAAAATATTATTTGTAATAGGTGTGCTAAAACTACAATTTGATAGATAACTTCTTAGAATATTCCTTGTATTGATCCAAGTGATCAATCTTTCTAAAACTAGGTCAAGACTAAAAAAAACGTGTATTTTTAAATTAAATCTAAGAACTGGTAATGTATTGAAATAATTATTTTAAAAGGAGAGTGTCAGACCTCTGGATCACAGTTTTTGGTGAAACTTGGGGAATCGTTTTCTAGGACCAAAAAATGAAGCCCAGTACCCGTAATTTACATATGTTATTAACATTGTTAATGTATCTATACATACAAGATTGTTAACATTGGGCATGTGGATAATGTTAAAGTTCTTAGCTGTATATCAGGTTCTAGGACCTACTAAATCAATCTACGGTTGTTGGATTTCATTCTGAGGTACCAGGAAACTATTTTCAAAGTTTCAGCAAAATTCGTCTCCTAAACGTCTGACACTCCCTGTTAGTTGAATTTCAAGTAAGCAAAATCAACATAATTTATAAAAATATCTATCAAACTATAGTTTGATCACTTGTGCAAATAACACATTTATACGCGCTGAACAATTGAAATTCCGGAAAATCGTGATATTCCACTTTGATTTACAAAACAGAAAACTATTCAACACATTCAGAAGTAGCTGTAGAGCTTGAGCTTAAGACCCGCGCGAGTTTCAAAGATCCTCTTGAGAAGCGGCACAAGCAGCTGCGCTAGCAGCATCGGTATAAGTAGATATAAAGTCGAGTAGGCCAGAGAACAAACGCGTCGACGTCCAAAAAGAGAGAGAAAGAAAAAGGAAGGAAACTAAAGAACTCTCCTGGTGTACATCTATACATTCCACACGTTACGTAACGTAGCACTGAAAATATACCGAATGATGGCTCGTAGTACACTGTGCCGAGTAGTAACAGACCAGTCGCACCGGACAGGCCGCAGCCAGAGCTGATCTCGTATCTCCTCTTCTCCTCGCCAACTCCTCCTCCTCCTCCTCCTCCTCACTTTCTTCCTTTTCGTGTAGCTATCGAAAAACTGTACATATACTCAGCAACAACAACATCCGCGAGCGAAAGAACTTGGTGCTCGATCATCATTCGAAAAGCGCTCCGAATCCGACGGCAAAAAAGGAAGCGCGCACACGCACACGTGTCACACTACTGTCGGCTGCTGCGGCACAGCGCAGTTGCAACTCGCGCGAAATTCTCCTTCTCTCTATACCTCGACTATATACGGGTGCAGGACACTCTCACACTGGCGCGTACTATACGCAGTACAATGTAAGATGCAACAACAGTCCGGCCGCTCCGCGGCTACACAGCGCCTATGCGTATCCTCATCCGCGTTACAGGCGTCATACAAAGACGGAGCGAAGAGGAAGAAGCAGAAGAAGATATACACGCAAGGCCGGACGCTCGCGCGCGAGCGAAGAGCGGACAACGCGGAGAACGCGCGCAGAACACACTCTGGCCCTCGTCGAGTCTCTCCGAGAGCGCGCGCGCTCGTTCTCTCCCACTTTCCTCCATCTACTCTCCTCCGCCCCCCCCCCCCCGCCACACCCACGGATTAAAAACCGAAATCTCCCTCTCGCTCCCACTCGCAGCCCCAGCGGCTGCTGCTGCGTGCTGCCGCATGCGCGAGAGCGCGCGCGCCGCCGGCACATCCTGGACCACGTCGCCGCCGCCGCCGCCAGCAGCAGCGCCAAGGAGCAGACCTGTCCTGATGCTGCTGCCGCTGCCACCCCCTTCGCCGAGAGCTCAGGGAGAGAGAGAAAGAGACGGGCTCCCACGCGCTATCTCCCTTCATCACCCTCCTCGACTCGCTCTTCGCAGACGGAACGGGCTTTTACTCTGCGGCGCAAGACTACGAATGGGGCTGTCTTTCTCTCTCTCTCTCTCTCTCTCTCTCTCTCTCTCTGGTTTCTGTACGTCCCCTTGGGCTGAGGCGCCTTTTCGACTCCCTTCTCTCGGCCCCCTTCCTGCAACGATCTTAAATAGCTTTTAGGATTTCCTTTTTCTTGCTTTTTTTTCTTCTTCGCTACGCTTGCGCTTTTGAAAATTGTTGACGCTATTATGCTGCTGCTAGCTCTTGCGCGCCGATTGTGCTGGCTCGTGGGGTTCTTTGATTTTTCAAGAATTCTTATTGGCGATTGGTAAGATAAATAACGTTTGAATTTGCAAGATTGTTGGAAGCTTTGTATTTTTCATATGTAGGATTACTTATTTGGAAACTTTATAAATACTAAAAAGAACAATCACTTATAATATATTTCTGATAAGATATAAGGTGAGTGTACGTAATATGAACCACCTAAGCTTTGAGCATTTACCATTGCTGATGATGTACTGAATTAATTTTTTTTCGGGCCGGTTGGATATCAGAGCATAGTATAAAACTAACAAAAGAATTTTTTTATTTGAAAATTGCATATAGAGTAATTCAAAAGAGATTCGAAAATAGACAGCTAGTAGGACATATTGGGTTTCACGTGTACCTAATATAGCCCGTCATTATTTTTCATTCTTTTATCATTAATAAAAAGAAGATGTATGTATTGGAAGGGGTTAAAAAT
This sequence comes from Gastracanthus pulcherrimus, assembly GCA_949152435.1. Lineage (NCBI taxonomy): Eukaryota > Metazoa > Arthropoda > Insecta > Hymenoptera > Pteromalidae > Gastracanthus > Gastracanthus pulcherrimus. The sequence goes on from OX424574.1 coordinate 42,250,287, forward strand.
AACGAAATAAAATAAGTAAATGTTAAAAATAATATATTTAATTAATTCAAATAAGTTTCTGGAAATCTGGAGAGATATTATCATCTTTCCAGGTTGTACAGTAAGATCTACGTGTATTTTTGAGGATATAAATCATGCATAAAACATAAAAAAATAGAAGTAGGTTTTGTAACAAATATATATTTCTTAGCCTTGAAAAGTTAAAGAAATTCTAAGGGTGGTCATTGATACTCTTGTATGTTTTCTATTACGTGGGTCGTATTGAGTAGAATAAGTCTGTAGAAATATTTACTGTTCTACTAAAAAGGTATATAGTCGGTCAATAAAATACATTACTGTGCTACTGAAAAGCTGATGGTACGTAGTATCATCAAGAGCAGCGTTGACTTGGGCTCGGACTTGGGTTAACTTTTTTTATTTTATATCACAGTAAGTATAATGATTTGCTCTGAATTATAGTGAAAAATTCACTAAGGTAGGACTATGGTGAAAAGTCAAACTTTTTTATTGGTCAGTCTTATGAGCTAAAATTTTGAAGGCTTGTATTATGTAGGATGATATTAATAAGTTCTATATCAAATTTTAGATCAAGATATCGATTATTTGCACAGTTATTGATAAAATACGATATTTTTAAACGAAAATGACTAGTTTTCAAAATGTCACTTGCGTATAGCATTTTTGCTCTGAAAATAATTGAGTACCTTCCTTGATTGGTCAACAAAATAAACTGTTGACAGAATTTAAAAAATCACCTTCTACATCCTCAAAACCATTTAGTTTTCATTTGACTTTTGACGTTATCACGTTTTTTGATAATGACTGATGGATAAAATGAGATAACAAGTAAAAAATTTAAATGTACTCAACAGTTTATGTTCTGCATATCTGGAAATATCAAAAAGATTCATAAAAACCACATGCACAAACCACTATTTTAGAATAATCTGAAATTTAGTGTGAGAAAGAAGTTATAAACATATCAATTTTCATAAATCGCACTTCCTTTTCTTCAACTCTTGATTGTATACACTGTCGGTTCAGAACTCGCTCAAATTTGTCAGATTACTAGTTAAAAAACTGAAGAATAATTTGATTGTTTGTAAATAAAGATTTGGAGCCTGAGAGCGTAAAAATAAATAAATGAAAATAAAAAAGGTACACTTAACCCCAATAGCCGCTGCCAATTAATTGGCACTTAGCTTCCTCAAACTAAATAAATTGTTCCAATATGATTTTCTTTATTCTAATACTTCTTTTTAAATTGCTCTATTGATTCTTTCTATATAATATCTCAAAAAGGTATGTTTATTTGACATTGATTATTGCAAAAGATAAATTAAAAAAATTATAAGCTTATGATCAAAAATTGTATTATCGATTTCAAAATATCGTAAATAGAAAAATCGTTATAAAATAGAAACGTATCGGGAATCTTTTTTTTGTGATTTCGTATGTTCATCAAAAAACAGATAAATATTCGACGAAATTTAAAAAGTCTTTTTAATTTTGGACATATATAAAAAAACAAAAATAATTAGCTGTGAATAGACTACGATTACCGCTTAAGGAGGTTCTGTCGTCATATTAACCTCAAAGTAAAAACATTTTCTACTATAATTTAATTACTCTTAATGATATTTAAGTAAATTTATTATATAACAAGTTGTCCTGGTCTACCTACAACATTTTTTTTATCGGAATTCCGTTATTGCAAAACTAGTTATTGGCAACTAAAGAAAGACTCGACAAAACAGTGAAGTCTTTTTTGTTTGTTATCTGATTTGAATTTTAAAGGTCTCATTTAGTTCCTTGAAAAATTTCAGGGAGACTTACCCACATAAAAATTGTATATCATTGGATAACCTGCAAAGTTACGTCCAATTGTTTATAAGTTCGTACATGTTGTTTTATAAATAACCAGACATAACTTTGCAGGTTATCCGATGATATACAATTTTTATGTGGGTAAGTCCCTCTGAAATTTTTCAAGGAACAAGAGACCTGTAAAATTAAAATCGGATAACAAACAAAAAAGTCTCCACTGTTTTGTCAAATTTTTCTCTAGTTGACAATATCCAATTTTATAACGGAATTTCGATAAAAAAAATTTGTTAGTTGGACAAAAACTCTTTATTTTTCTATACATTACTTTCATATCATTATGTGAGACTAAATTGTAGTAAACAATGTTTTCCTTTTATGACATATATATGCTGATAGAAGCTCCTTAATACCCAAGAAATACGCGACCAAATATATTCAATAATAACGTTAAGTAACATATAATATATGTCGCGCATGACGTCGTAGCAGACCACGACCAGACATTATGGCGGTGATAGGAATTCTTTGATATTATTTAACAAGCAAAAGCAATGTATGCAGATCTGCATTTTTAAACCCCTTTAAAAATGCAGATTCGCATTTTTAAGCCCCTTTAAAAAATAACCAACTAACCCCACTGCCACCCCCGTAGAGCGTTGAGTAATTTTCTCCTGTGTCGGACTGTCTAACTGCAGTGGCTCCATTGTCTTTCTATCACGTGTTAAATGTAAAATTTCCTTTAAAGAATAACCAACTAACCCAATAGCCGCCCCTATAGCACGTTGAATCATTTTTCCCCGTGTCGGGTGAACCCAAATGGAAAAGAGTTAACAGGCGTGAAGTGCCCATCAACTTTTTTTTTGCCGTGGATTAACATCCTACTAAAGTGGCTCCATTGGCATTCTATCAAATGTTGAAAGTATAACTCCTTTAAAAAAATAACTAACTAACCAAACCGTCGTATGAAATCCCCTAATCTAACCAATTTAATGATTTCTGTCGTTCATATATAGTACCGCCGGAAACAAAAACGAGTTGATGAATCTTAAAATTTCTTTTTAATTCCGAATCCTCATTAAGAAGTGAAAAAAAATGAGACCCAATTGGCAAAAAATGACCACGCCGTTCTTCAGACATAGGCGATTAAAAATAAGTTTTAAAGAAAAAAACAAAATCTCAAATATTTTGAAAAATAAAACTCCTCATGATCTGGGCAGAGAAATTAGCCAAGGGATAGATAAAAGCTACCTTTCTACAAATTTTCAAAAAGAATATTGCCGTTTTACTCAAGTTATCGTTCGACATAGAAAATCGATTTTTTTATAAAATGATTCTTTTCTCGGCAAAAGAAAAATAAAATGTCTCAAAAATTTACTGAATATTGTACTCTATGTTACAGAGCATCTCAATTGTGTTCAATATATTTCCATGATATGTTTCCGAGATATAACCGTCTAAGAAAAATATGACTTTTCCGTGTATAACAAAAAAAGGAAAATAGCTTATAAAAAATTTCGGGTCGGAAAAGATAGGTAATTTTAAACTCCTTCATACGAATTGTCAGTAAATCGATGATATCATTTCTAAGGTATTAAAAAACCGCAACACTAAAACTCAAAAATCGTAAAACCGATAAAAAACAAAACGCACCGAAAAGAAAAGAAAATATTTTCAAGCCGCTTTTCTTTAAAAAAAAAACAAAAAAATACATACGATAATTATGATAATTAGAATTGCTTAATGAGAATGTATAATCAATTGATTTATGCAACTTCTGTTATTAAGTATATCTCGCGAAAAAACTGAAATAAGAAGGGCACTTATTTTGACTAGCTACCTGCCGGTAGTACTCCCTTAAATGCTGCACCACTCGTACTTTTAACTTTGAATGTCAGCTATATCAGTAGATAGGTATTTCGTGAACGTGGTATATCCCGCAGCTATTTTGATAATGTTTCTAGTAACCCCTTATAATCTCAATACCTTTTTTAGATATAAAAACTCTTTTGAGAAAGTGGAATCTGGAGAGAGAAAAATTAACTTCAGAAGTCACCGGAGTCCCTGTGAGCATTTAAAACCTATTGTTTTGTACTTCTCAAGTACTCCCCTATATTGATATTAGATTCATATATGTTCAGTCGGAACCCAAACTGGGAATAGTTCTATAAGTGTAACAACAAAATGCTTCATATGTTTTATTTATACCAAATTTTCCTTAGGTGATCGGTATGACTCCATTCTGCCCTATATTTTGTGAAATAATGGTAGATGGATATTAATCTTTTCGTACTGAATTTAATGAATAAAATTTATCATTGAAAGGTTTTACATTTTTTGTGAAACGTTTATTCAACTCTTCATACTTTATTCAATTTAATATTACTTGTAATATGCCTATGTAAGCTTTAATTAAAAAATAAATTATTATTTGTACAATTTATAATAAAATTATATATTCAATTTTTATTTTAAAATAGAAAAAAAATGTTATTCTAAAAATATTTAGTATTTATGTATCGTTAGTTCTTGAAGCATTCTAAACTATTAACCAATTTTAGTTTTCGTTCATACAACTACTACTTTCATACAGGTACTACTTTCGTATTTTTAATTCTCTGATATTATACTCGTGAATTTTGAGGGTACCATTAGATTTTCATTGATTTAAGACAATATAATGTTTCTACTCTAAGCTATTTTTTATTGGCTAATAAAATGTACTTTATAGTAAAAGTAATAATTATTTCAGTTAAATTAAATAACAACTGAATATTACTTTTCGTACCAAACGCGGGGTGACTTTTATCATCGGAGTGACTTTAATTGAATCCTTTATAGGCTTACAGATGGCACATTGGTTGTCTAATTTCAAAAGAAGTACTTGCAAAACTTTTTATCCTCAGTTGAAATGTTTAGCTTTTACAAAACAAGAAAAACGCATTCACGTATTCATTTGCTACCTCAAAGAGAAATTTTTGTATCGATGAAATTTTTGGATCCCAAAGATTTTTTGAAACATTATATTTTTGAGTTCACTGAATGAGAAAAAGAAAGATTTTCAAAAATGTCTGTCGGTACGTATGTGTGTATATGTATGTGTGTGTGTTTATGAGCGCATGTATGTGTATGTTTGCGAGTGTGTATGTGTTTATGCATGTGTGCGAGCATGTATATATTTATGAACGTACGCAAGCGTGTATATGTTTATGCATGTGCGCAAGCCTGTATGTGTTTATGCATGTGCGCGAGCGTGTACGTGTTTATGCATGTGCTTGAGTGGGCACGTGCGAGTGCGTGTGTGTGTGCGTATGTGCATGTGAATTTGAGTATGTGTGTATGTGTATGTGTAAATGTGTAGTTATCTTTGTAGTGACACGGTTAAAACAGAAAAATACATGTTTTGCGAAAAACTTAATTGTCCTATTTTTTGATGATGCAAAGCCCTTCTTCACGCGAATTCAGAGCTATCCAGTTCTTCAAGAATTTTCTGAGGTTGCTTCTTCTTCCCCTCAATCATCGATATCTACATGAGAATGTATCGTTACATTGTTGTATGCATCTTGTCCTAGAATTAGAAGCGCTATCGTGATCTTCATATTAACTTATTAATATTATAGTATTAATAAAGTTCATGTAAATACTATCGTATATATATATTTTTTTTAACAACAATAGCACAACCGCATTTTGATTGACTGTAGTTAACTTTACCGTTCGACTAAAATTTACGGCTACAAAATTTATTGTAGCCCCATAACCCTTTATTTTATGTCTCGTCCGACGAAGGGCGCGCGTGGTCATCCCGGTGTGTTTGACTAACAATTTTATCGATGATAACCCTCGTATATGTGCATATTTTAGGCTGAAATTTTGCAGGTATAGCAGGAGTAACCAAACTTAGAACTAATACAATTTTGAAACTAATTGCAATTGCCAATTTTAAAACATTCATAAAATAAAAAAAAAATTGTAATATCTAAGTTAGATATGTAAAAATATGCATATCTTATTCGTAAAGTAGACGTAATTTTCTTTTAATTTATTCAATTAACTTACATTTATTTCAATCAATGTTATTTTTGTGTAGAAATGCAATATTGATTTGTAGAAATCAAAAGTATATTTCATTTGTCATTTTATACATCATATAAGTGAAAAATCTGTACGCATTTATAAAGTAGAAGTAACTTCCTTTCGTATTATAGTTTAACAATGACTTTATGTTTTTTTGTAGAAGAAATATGATATTTTGAATTTTCAATAGGCATTTTTAAAAAATTGGTGTTCGTAGAAAATTTAAAAACAATTTTTCAATACATATACCATAGGTATATGGCCAACCGATAAATTTAAAAAATGTACATGATTGTTGTTCACTTTATATCTAACATTTATTTTAAGCTTTTTCATGATTTAATAATACATGATTTTGATGATTTTGAATACCGCTTACAATTTTCTAATAACTAACTATTTTAACTTATAACTTTAAATATGCGCAAAATTTCGATAGAGAACCGGAAAAAGGCTTAAATCCACTTTGTTTTGAAAATTGACTTTTTAGTGATTTTGGTTTCCCTGCATGGCATATTTTCATATAAAGAAGACAAAAGTCTCAAGAACTCATCTATTAGTTCACTCTTTTCCATAATCTATGTTTTTCTTTTGCATAGGTTTAAGGGGCAAGCCACCTTTAAGCGCTTAAATGAAAAGAAAATATATTCGTTCATAAAAATTATTTCTTTCAAAAGCAATCATTCAGAAAATTTTTTCACTATAAATACTTGATGGTGTTAGGTTATTTGATATCGTTCATTAGTTTTTTCTCTTATACTATTTTAGTATAAAAAAAACAGTAAAAGCTTATGTAAAATAAAAGTAGCTGACCGATGATTGCGATATATAAATGTAACTAATACAAACAATTCAAATATTATGAAAAATATATTCTATGTAAGTATGTATCGTATAATAAAATGGATTAACATAAATAAAATAAAATCAACTTTAGGTAAGCGCTCTGATTCATGTAAAGATGAATTTAAGTCATATTTCAAACAAACATTTTATAAAATTGTCTTAAATCATTATGCATTATTCAGTTTTGGACTACATGTACAGCTATACTTTGGCAATTTTTGTTATTTTTACGAAAAAAGGAGTGTTTATAATGATAAAATATAACGTAAATTAATCCAAAATTTAAAAAAGTGTTCTTAAGTCGTTTTTTCGAGAATCAACTAAATTATTATTTGAAAACCCTACAACCATGCAATACAATTTATTTACATACTAAGATTAAATAAAGTCACTGATACACTCTCTGATCGATCGACATAAAGATGGACTTGAGTCCTATGTTGGGGAAAGATTTTATTAAATCGACTTAAGTCATTATGTAATGTGGTATTTTCTTCTATAAGAGCTATGCTACCGCAATTTTTACTACTTTCATGTGAAAGGGGGCTACTTATGAAGATGAAATGTAGTGTAAACCCAAAATTGAAAACAGTGAATTTAAGTCGTTTTTCCGGTTCGCCACAGAATTATGTATCTAATACATGTTTGAAATATACGTTATTTCAACTAGATTTGCATATCTAACAATTACTTTTAAACATTTTTGGAGAAAGAAATAAGAATCTGAATAATTTAAGTTTATTTATTAGAACTTTTTGAGAAAACAATGTACTGAAGTAGTTATCAGCGGGTTTTAAATTTCACTGAGAGAATCGAATTTTCCAACGTAAGTTTTTCATTTGAAATATCTCAACTAGAAGAATCTAAAGTAAATGTTATTAATAAATTGATTTTTTTAGTTGTTTATTATCTAATGTAGTAGTACGAATGTATAAGTCTCTTACGCATACAATTTTTTCAACTTTCTTAAATTAATTACACGTTTTCTATTGGAGTAACCATGACGTAGGCGGTTTATACTTATTTCCTATAAGACGACGCCGTACTAAGGACACTGGTCCAAATCCCCATGAGTCCTATTTTTTCGGTGAGCCTCGTCGACGCGGAATTATTCGTGTATCTAAATACCTAATAGGTTTTATTTTAAAAATTAATGAGATTTATTTACAAATCTGGATATATCATAAAGCTTATAATGACTTAAAATTTTGTATGCAACTTACTTTTATGATATAGGAGGAGACTCGCTCGGGGTGGGACACTTCCGGTTTCAATACTTTCGAAGTAGGATATACGGCGATGGTTTCATATGTTCAATCGAAAATAAACGTTGAATGGATCTAATTTTGGAGACTCGTTAAACAACAAAATAAACAATAAATATATATCCCCCAGTATATGTATATTTGTAGACTCTATATCTACAATAATCCATCTTTTTTTAATTTTAAGCGGAAATAGTTTGGTAGGTGTTGTATTTTATGATATATAAACTTACTAACATCTTCAACTGTACCGTTGTAAAACTTCAAAATCTCAATCCTACACGTAGCAGTAAATCACTATTTTCAATACCATAATGATTAAAGGAACTTTGTTCCTCACACGATTCTAGATGATACTGATGAACCTACCGGTGACAACTTTCAACATGTATTAAATATTAAGCAAAGCACTTTTTGATAATTTTTTTTAATTTTTTTATCGTAGATCGAATCAATTAAAAAAAATAATAAAAATTATTTAAATAATAAGGAAAATCGTTCATTATATTAATATTCAAACTATATGACAAGAGAATCATATTTTTTGCATATAATTACTATAAAAATATAATATTATCATTAAAAACGAGAATATAATTAACGGTGATATATGTCACATCCTAGAACACGGTGTCCCAAAGTAGGTGACAATTATACCTGTTTTGTGTGTTGAATTTCAATTAAAGTAATTGATCTTTTATAATCTAACTTTTTTACACTGTTTCCTAGTAATAAAACCTATCAAAAGAGACTTGTAAGGTTAAATTTGATTAACATCAAATAAAGATTTTATACATAAAAAACTTAAAATGTTCTATACTAGGCGACTCTCTCCTATAGAGATACCCCAAAATTTCAAAATATAAACATTAAAACATAAATTCTAGATTTAAAGGCATAAATCTTTCTTAAATCCAATTAGTTTTAAAATTATTTATTTGTTATGGTTTTGTTATACATATATGCGGGTATTACTGCTCTTATCCAGTTAGCGGATTGCAAGCTCGATCCACCGAAAAATCCAGAAATCATTTTCTTTAAATGTCCCCGAAAAATTCGAACTATCGGGGATTCGAATCCACGCCCTTTGAGCTGCCGCAGTCTTAAGAGGTACGCGTTTACCACTTGAGCCATCGACCGCATATTTCTTATGTATTTTCATTTAATACATTTTCTTGTAGGTTGCATGCAACTCGTTATTTTACATACAATAATTTAAAGTTTATTAATTTAAAATGGCATCTCTTATTATATTTTAATGGAAGTTAATATCATATTCTATTTGATTATAAATTAATTATCTATTCTGAATATAATCAACGTTATTGTATAAAAACAAAATTTATAACCGTTTATGCACAATATTCTCAATTTTGTGTGTAAAGATTAAAGCCAAGAATGAAAGCTCGAATTTTTATTTATTAACTTTATCGAATCAATACGAATAGAGAGCAACGAAAATACTCTTTTATCCGACTTTCTCGAAACTATATGAATTTAAGCACACATTTTTCGTCACTTTTAATTGAATCGTTTCACTCGTAGATATATCAATTAAAAAAGAGAGAAAAAATACCAGGCTCGGGGTACCGCGAGTCACGTGTAAATATTAATTGAATTTCCGTTGCGACTGAAACAAAAAAAAAACGAAAAAAAGCATGAACCCGCAAAAAATTCACCTGCTGTTCCTAACGATCCACACCACAAACAATATTCTTTTGGATCTTTAATTACCCTCTGTATCGACCAGCGCACACAAGTATTAGCTAAATACGGCAAATGCTTCAGAAGTCTTCTATTCATAATACGCAAAGCGATATCAAAGCTAAAGTGTAATACCGCGTATAGATATGTACAAAGTTAATGATATATTTAACGAAGCAGTAGGCCAAGTGTGGGGCGTTACCCATCTCGATTCTCTGCCTCAAAGCACATGCGCGCGTCATCCCTTTTTCTTTCTCTCTTGCTCCGCACTTTCACTCCCTGACTTCTGCCGCACGCTTCGTAACCCGTCGTTCTTTGTATCATCACTCCTTTCTTCGTAGCTTTCTTTCTTTTTCGCTTGCTGTTTCTTCTTCGCTTGCTGTTTCTTTCTCGTTCGTTCTTTGTGACGCCTTGTTTTTTTTTTAATCTCCTCTTTTTCTCGTACTCACGACTTATACGTACACAGGTCGCACCAACACGCCAGACCGGGTCGCTGAGTACCTATATATATCTCTTGCTTTCCATCAGTTGTATTCGCAATTTTTTAAGCATCTACTTAAGTCTCAACAGCGCAACGAAAAAAGATGATTTGCCGCGGAAAATATATGCGCCGCTCTTTCAAATATTTGCATAAAGAAGAGATGTGTTTTTGGTTCATAATTATTTAATCAGCTCCACTGATAATTGAATATACTTAATTGCATAATCATAGCTAATATGTACTAGTGAATAATTATTAAGAATATAAACTAATGTTTTTTATTGTATAATATTAATTTATAATAAATGTTAGTAAAGAGATTTTTTTAATGAATTGTTCATGATAATGCGGAATAAAGGGAAACATAAAAGAGAGTACCCACGTATATCTGGAAGATATTTTACGTCAAGTAGACCACTTTTCTTAACCTGATTTCCACTTCTATAAATAGTAAGACACGCAAAAATGGTATTTTGTCTTACGTAATAAGAAATAAATCTTCTGTAGACTTTCCTTTGTACCTAGGATGAACAAAAAATTTTTACATTATGTGATTCTTGACCTTCATATAAACGCTTCTATAAGTTTATTTTCTCATTAATCCAAAACAACATTAAACACTGGAAATCGTAAAATAAAGTAACTGTATTATACGCATATAATGAAATACAAAAAATGTACTGCAAGTTATATATTCGGATATAGAGAAATACGTGGCCTGACTAAACCATACTAGTTCTACTGATTTAATTTCTTGCGTTTTGTCTTAACTATTATAGTGTATGTAAATAAACCTAATTACCAAAATATGATTTGTAATGATTCATGGAAAAATAATTCACAAATTAGTTCAATTGTCTCATAAATAGTAAGATAATCATATCCAAGATGCATGAATAATATTATAAGGAATATCTTTATTTTTTTCCAAACGAATGCTGAAAACGTACCAATTCATAATTTATAAATAATTATATTGTACATGCATTTATATGTACTAGATGATACAAATTTTACTAAATGAAAGTTGCGCAAAATTTTAAGAATCCTATTTTTAAATGTAATTGTAGTTCAAAACAATTAGTATAGAAAATTAAGTTGGAGACCAAAGAAAACAGAGATTATATTTGTTTTGAACATTTTGTGATGCGTAACGAATGATTTCTACTTGCAAACGTCATTATAGTTCAAAACAATGAGTACAGAACAATAAGTTGGAAACTGAAGAAAACAGAGATTATATTTGTTTTATATATTTTGTGATGCGCTGCGTATGATTCCAGTTACAGATGGCGATCAGTAGTTGAAACACAAGGCGTGTGCTACAGTTGACAGTAGTGACAGCAGCATAGGAGCAGCAGGAGTCGAACGGGCTTTAGCTACAAGCAGAAACAACCAAGTCGACTTAGGCCCCTCCTTTGAAAGGTATATTGTATACACGTATAGGTACGACAAGGAGGTATGGCGTCGCATACAGTGCGTTGAATCTGCATTCACCGCAGCTATATTATTGTTAGGCGCCCGGATAACAATGAGACAGAAACTTAGCACTGATTTCGCTCTCTGTTGACATTCTTGGCGGTGAACTATGCCATCTGCAAGTAAAACAGTTTACACGATAGATTCCACAAGGACTAAATTCAGTCAATCGCTGCTTCAGTTTGGACTTAGAGGGGTCTTATAGTTAAAGCTCATTAAAGAACTTTATATTTGTGATTGTATTCTTTTTTAATTTTAAAGACTTAATTAATGTCTTATTTGTTACTTTTATTACATACGAAATTATAATTTATACAGGTTGGTTAGTAAAAATTAATACACCGCCTGGCTCAAAGATGCAGTCATGCATTTTGTATATAACCTGATATATCAAAATTATAGATAATTTTTATAGAATTCTAAGTGAAAAGCTAACATACAAGTGAACACTCATAAAACTACATATTTGCAAATAAGAACACCAGCAAAGCTTTTTTTAGCGAAATTCTATGGTTTCCTGGTATAGCCGAATAAGTATATTTTAAGATAAAAATGCAAAACATCAAACAAATATTTGATATTTAAGAAGTGAGGTAATAATAATTTATGCCAACATTTATTTTACAAATATATAAAAAGTGGAGCTTTATTGTACTTTATTTAATTAAAAAAGCAAATTGTATAGTTCAAATAGCACTTTGGAAAGACAAATTGTTGTAATTCAGAGTTAATTGCTTCTTTGCTTGAGAAAAATTTTTCACTTTAATGAGAATGGTTCTTTTATCTTTTTAAAAGCTTTTTCGGCTGCTCATAAAAGTGAAAATTTAAACCGTAATGAGCTTCATTAATTTGGGAAATTAAGTTAATATAGATAATACTAATAGTCAATTATAATTATGTATAGATTAACTAACTGAAATTCAAAATAATTGTATACGCCGTCCTTTGACAGAATTTTTATTAATTGGCACTATTTAAGATTAGTAACTAGAATTAGTCCTTTGTACTTTATAATTAGATAATTAAAAAAACTTAGTTTAATTTGTCTGTTACATATTGTATTTAGTAGTATTTAGAACATAGATCCTCATAAATTTTAAGAAAATTTATTGAAAGTTTATTGAATTATTGAAAGATAAAATTAGATGCAGATAACAACTTGCAGATTTAAGGTTGAAAGAGAGATAATAACGTACACTGCAAGTCAAGATACCATCAAAGATAAAGTTTTGAATGAATCCTTCTAATAACTATTTCACAACTGCATGACTTTTTCAGTGTGAATCATCGAACATAACATCGATGATTAACAAGACGACGACGAAAAATAAGCTAAAAGAATAATCAATTTAAAATAAAATCAGCAGAGCCGCGCGAGATCCTTGACCTCGTTAGAGCTGCCGTGTACGAGAGTTTCGGCCAAGGCCGATAAATCCCGATATATAAATAAACAACGTTCGACAGTGGTTATCTACCTATATACCTAAAGACAGCCAATAACGGCGAACAAAGCCGCGCACCTTAGCTCGCATCCTATACGTATACCGCGCCCCAACCCCCGACAAGCAGCAGCAGCAGCAGCTTATCGCCGCGTGGAAATCGAAAAATTAGCAAGCGCGAAAGTCGTCGAGGTTGCGCGGCTGCTTCGGTCCGCGCTCGTGACGAAAAAAAAGAAGAAGCTGAGTGCCGAAAAACGAGGCCGAAGAATATCATAGACATGCGGTCGCGCGCGCGCGCGATATGTAGCGGCTCTGCATGCCGCTGCCTAGCGATGCGCGCGCTTGTTCTTCGCCATCAGAAAAAAAAAGAGTGCGACGCCGCTTCCCCCCGCTCGCCGAGGTTTATTGATGTCTCGAGCCGGCAGTCGATCGTAAATCCTTGCATGTCGCGCGCTACAGCGGAGCCTCCCACGATATAACCAGCGCAAGCGGTAATAGCGGCGGCGGCAGCCGCAGCATCCGAGCGCGAGCTGCGGAGAGTTGTGTATATGCGAGAGCGGGTGCCGCGCGCGCGAACGGCCGATCGATTCGCGACAGAGACGCGCCGCCGACGCGCGGCCACCCACGGCCGACCGTATTAACGTATATATACGGTGCCTGGCGGATAGAGACGATGGCTATATACGGCTACGACTATGCCATGATGACGATAGGATGCTGCTACTGCCGCTGATGCTGCTGCTGCTGCTGCTGCTGCTGCTGCTGCTGCTGCTGCTGCTGCTGCTGCTGCTTGGGGATGGAAGATAGAATATGAGGGAGGAGCGAGACGAGGGTGCGACGGGATCGTAGAGAACTGCTGCGGATGAATTTTGGAGGGGAGAATCATCTCGGTTGGTGCGCGGATTTTTATTCGATGATTCCTCGGAGGGTGCTTGAGATTTTTTCGCTGAAATACTTGGGAGTTACTTAAGTAATTTTGAATTGAGATGACACTGCGCTTTAATTTTTTAAATTGTGGGATACAGATTTGAATTCTCAGAGAGACCATAATACATCGAAAGCTTTTTAACTTGATTTTTGTACACAAATCAGCTCGTAGAAAAATGAAATTCCTTGGTTTAAAAATATTAGAAATGTGTAATAGGGAAGACTACCGACTCAGCCGTTTCTCTCTTCCACTGCTTGATGGAAACCCTTATAGGTACGGTAATTTTTTGCATATTATGGTGTTATTAAACATACTTCGAAATCATTGCTTTAAATTCAATGCTGCAAAAGTTGTTTGGACAAATAGACGTTAGGCTAATTTTGCCAGTGTCAAAAGTTAATTTTAAAATTTCAGTACTTATTGTACAAATAAGTTAGTGGCTTTGTAGTAATTTATACATGATGTTTAAACCTTTTTCGGCTAAAAAAATCTTGGTGCCTCAATAATTCCTTGCCCCCGCGCAACATTATCTAAATTGGTAAAATGTATTTTTTTTACCAGTATCACCCGCACAACTTATGCCCAAGACCGCCCATTTGTTATTATATATATTTTTCATAATTAAAGTTTATTTTAACCTATTAGCAACTTAAATTATATTATAAAATAATCTTGAGTTTTCCTTTTTATTTTTGAGCTGATAAATGTCTACAATTGAATACAAGGGCAAATAAATAGGGAAGAATGTAAAAACCCCGTAAAATAATGACTGATAATCGAAATATCACAAAGAGAGTAAGAATAGTGATTATTGTATTTTTAACAAACGCTAAAGTACATAATCTTAATAAAAATACTATTTCCTAATATGTGAATGTGTTTTTAGTATCATTATTAATCATTTAGACAAGAAAATTCACTAAAAACTGATAGTGATCGGTACTAGGCACAACTTTTTGAAAATCTCCAAAAATATGATTTTTCTATTTCCATTAATAATTCATTCAAATTATTAAATATAACAAAAGCTATTGATGTACTTAATAAAGGTCCATTCAAGGAATACATTCCGTATTTTAATTTTAATTTTCCGCCACTTAGTAAAATGTTACAGTCAAAATAGCTATGGGAGCAGTACTGGGCACATCTCCTCTATAATAAAAAATTCAAGTAAATGAATTTTATTTCATGAAAAATTGACGTTACTTTCTTAGTTTTATAAAAGCAAAGTTATAATCTAGGGATATGATATGAAGATTTAATGTATTTAATTAATTAAACATATTCCATTGTAGTGCATAGAAAGACAAACTTTGTAAAGATACTGATCTTTGTAGATGAACAATTTTGTATAAACGATTAATAACTTTATCAACATTTGAAATAAAGATGTTTTGATAAATTGGAAGATACTTTCTTTCTAAATGTGTAAAATTTTTAAGATGTATTTAAAATTTATAAAGATATCAGTGTCTTACCTAAAATTTTTATCATATCAATACGATGCTATGGTATGCTTAGAAATTACATAGAATTAAGTGACAAGAAGTATTTTAATTAGAAAATTTTGTAACAAATGTAATTCGACTTACACGGAGAGTGTCAGATTTTCGGAAAACAAATGCTCAAAATCAAACCCAGCACGCGTAGATTCATTTAATAGGTCCTAGAACCCGAGATGCTGTTAAAAGCTTTAGCATCATGCATATGCCCAATGTTAAAAATCTTACATATATATATATATATATATATATATATATATATATATATATATATATATATATATATATATATATATATATATATATATATATATATATATATATATATATTAACAATGTTAATAAAATATGGTGTATCTACTATACAGAGATCCATTCCATAAAACTACGGGTACATGACTTCATTTTTAGGTATCAGAAAACGATCCATGAAGTTTTAGTGGAATCTATTTCCCGGAGATTTAATACTCTTCTTGCTAGTTACTCTACATACAAATTATATCAAATACCGCTAAAAAATTAATTATAAATGTTGACCTTATTAGCAGTATTTTAAACTTCATGATAAGTTAAATGATAATTCGGAGAAAAATCGTACATTTAGATAACGATCATCTTACTTCAAGAAGAATCCTTTTGGTATAAGAGAAATTATTTCTCAAAATTTATACCTAGAGGAAGTTTGTTTAAGACAAATGGAATATCCTTTTTATACAAAATAGCATTGATACAATAGGAACTTCTTTTACTGCTAAAGGATTTCATTTTAAGAGGTTATACCTAGTAATTTGGTAGAAAAATCGATTTCTTCTATTACATTTTATCAAAGTTTATTATCTCAAGAATATCTAAACAAAATTTCATAAGAATCTGAGCATTATTTGGAAAGATATACATGTTTGATGTATCTAAACTCGAGTGAGCTCCCTCGTGAAGTCAAAATGCAGAAGAATTGTAAGTAGTTGTCTATTGTCGTTAATGCCATCCCGAATGGTTTCTGACAGACTCAGTAGTGTTGTTTGCGTGCTGTGATATTTTCGAAAGCCAGTTTGGCGAGGATCTAGGATTTTCTTTGAGATAATGAAGCCTGAAATCTGATCATGGGCAATCTTCTCCAGGACCTTGGAGAGAAAGCACAGAAGGGCAATGGGACGAAAGTCCGAAACAGCTGATAGTATTGCTTTCTTCTGAAGAGGTATTAAATGGGCTTTCTTCCAGAACCCAGGGACGGTCCCACTATTTAGGGAGAAGGTAAAGATGGTGGCCAAATGATGACCTATAACCGAAAGCGACTTCCCGATGACATTTTGAGGTATTCCATATTCTACCTTTGCTTGGGATGTGAAATGGGCAACGACTAGGACTACGTCTGAAAAAGTAACTTCCTTGAAAGAGAAGCCATCATTACTAGCCTTCGATAGGATGTCGTCCATATCAGCCTCTTGTTCAGTCCCAGAAAGGGATACCCCTGCGACGTAACTGTTTAGCTCATCTGGATAAAAGCCGTGCAGCTCCTGACTAGCTTCAGGCAGAAGTTCATGGCTCCGGAGTCCATATATTCCATATATTTTTATTGCTATCTAGAGCATCAAATATCCTTTTGTGAATGAAACCCTCGCGTGCTTTAACCGGACGTTGTTCTGCTTGAGCAGCGAGAAACTCGAGATTGTCTCTAGTACGCTTATATCGCCGACATACCGCGACACACTGTCTATGAAAATGTTGAAGGTAGGTAGATACCCAGGGAGGCAAGGGAGGTGAATTAATATAACATGAGCATATCTATGGACTGATTGAAGACTTTCTGAAATTAACAGAATACTTTTTTTTTCGTGTATGTTGTAACAAAATGGCGTCATACATAATGATAATGATTATACGAGCTCAAAAAAAATTGTTATTCACCAGTGTCACGATTCAGGCGGAACAGGAATTCGGATCAACTTGAAACAAAATTGATCCTGTTTAAAACATATGCATAACTAGCATCGCTCGTCGCGGCTTAAATTCTCAATAGGAAAGACTACCATGATTATTTAAGCGAAACTATTTTACATAAATTTTGCCGATTTAAGAAAAAACAGTTTTCTATCCTTTATTTCTAGATAGTATCGTGACACCCACATGGAAACTCCTTTTTCGGATTTTTTGATACCTTAGAAATAATATCATCGATAGAGTGATAATGCATTTAAAAGAGCATAAAATTACCTTATCCCTTGCACTACTATTCACGAAATCGTCATTTTTTTCAAACAGTTATATCTGTGAAATATAAGAAGGAAAATTTTTGAAAGAAATAATGATTAAGAATATGGAGAAGAATACTCTGTAAAAATTTGTATGCTTTATCTTTTCTTTTGAAGGAAAACAAATCTTTTTGTAAAAAAAATTAATATTTATGCATCCTCTTAGCATAGTAAGTGTCTCATAGTTATTTTTTCATACCTTTATATTATTCTACTTAATTATATCCCGTATTTATCCAGGGTTCTGCCTGTGGAGTGTAAAAAACTTGTGTGAGAATGAAATCCGCTTTGTGATGGTCGGTGTATTTGTTTTGTATTACTCACGGGGATCCCTGGCGGTGACCCATCCAAGTACTAACCACGCATAACAATGCTTAACTTTGCTGACCGCCCGAGGTGCAGCTCTACCACTCTGCTGTTAAATATTAATTATCCATATAAATGTAAGAGTTACAATTTTGAATTTTCTAAAAAAATGTCGTCCAGTATGACAAATTATCATTTTTATTCAATTTTGAGGTCTAAATGATTTATAAGGATACTCACAACATTTTATAAGTAATAATATAGTATATTTATTAAAAATATAGCTTCATAAACATTTATAAATTGCTCTGTACAATATAATACTGCATATTTACTAAAATATAGTATTTTAGTTATAAATTACGAAAAATAATAAATAACACTTAATAATGTAAATAAATTGTTATATATTATAGAAGTTTTCGAGCAATGAACTTTACATATTACCGGCCGCGGAGTAATATGTTTAATAGAACACCAAAATGCGTCAAATCACCATGGTTACGTGGCACCATCTGTTGGTGGAAGCTAGGAACGTATAATTTCTCATATTGTAATCTTTAGCATGCTGTACCGTACGACTCTCCCCTAAACATATCTCTAGTTTTGTCTTCCGTAATAGTAGTCGTGAATTTAGTTAATTGCCCACCGAATAAAGGCATGCATATCCCGAGTGTAGTATTTACTTGATTATTATGATTAGTACACGAGTTTATTATAATTACACAAGCTGCTTTTAACATACGTGTCAACATCTTCCTTTTATGGTTCAGACCCCTGTGGAAATAAAAAAAGTAATAAAACGTAATAAAACGTAATAAAACGTTATAAAAACGTAAGAAAACGTTATAAAACGTAAGAAAACGTAAGAAAACGTAAGAAAACGTAAGAAAACGTAAGAAAACGTAAGAAAACGTAACAAAACGTAACAAAACGTAAGAAAACGTAAGAAACCGTAAGAAAACGTAAGAAAACGTAAGAAAACGTAAGGAAACGTAAGAAAACGTAAGAAAACGTTAGAAAACATGAGAAAACGTAAGAAAACATGAGAAAACGTAAGATTCTGTTGGATTTTGAACATTCTTACGTTTCTTTACGGTTTTCTACGGATTGTTATACTCTACGTACGTTTTAGTACGTTTCGCAATTACATGAAAAAAAAATCTAGCTAGAATTTTCCACCGATAGGTGGCGAGGCATATACAAACCAATTCACGTTTACGAAATAGAAACTTTAAGTTACTTAAGAAGCATTGGCAGTTAGAAAATATTTTTCTGGAATATTGGACACTATGGAAGTCTTTTTAGTGAGCGGAATTTTCAATGTGAAAATGTAATCTAAAGTAATAGAACGTAAGGAAACGTGGGGAAACGTAAACAAACGTAAGAAAATGTATAAAAACGTAATAACACGCAAAATATGTCCAAAATCCAACAGTTTCTTACGCTTTGTTTCGTTTTCTTACTTTTTATTACGTTTTCTTATGATTCACACTTTTCTACGTTTTCTTACGTTTTCATGCGTTTTATTAAATTGTATGATTTCCACAGTGGGAGGTAAAAAAATATGTACGTGTTAATTTTGAGATTGTACACACTGAACATATGTCAAATTCTATATACGTATTCTTTTACAAAATTCTATGTTGGAAAGGTGAAGCACATTAAAGAAGTCAGCACGTATGTTAAAAGCAGCTAGTGTAATTATAATAAACTCGTATATATTTATGTTTAATAGTTTACGCGCTTTTCATTTGATTTAATTCTTTTTTACATTGTACTCTAGTTATAACAAAACAAACAATAATAATTAGAACAATCAATAATAACAATAATTCTAATTTACCGTGCATGAATCGTAGATTGATTAACAAACTAACATAAATAGGGGAGAGTCCCCTGCATGACCCCCCTCCCAGTATGATCACCCATAACTATTAGGCTCATACGTGAATCATACTGCTAGATGGCAGGTTCATTATATGCTGGATTAGATGCATGTTGTAGTTGTATTAAATACTATCGGAGGTTCTTGGTTTTAAATAATAACTCTCCAAAGATTCTCGCGAGAACAACGAAAATGCCGTTAACTTCCGTGTCAAAAGTTATTTCCCGAGGGTTAAATACATGTTCAGTATATAAGCTAATTAAATACTAGTTATTTCATATATGGTATGATTTAAATTAAAATATATTTAAACAACATACTGTTTTATAACTTTTACCTAACTTTGAAACACAATTTTTAAGCATTTAGAGCAAAAATACTCTTCTATAAAGGTTAGGTGATCATACTTGGAGACACTTTTTCAAAAACTAAAAACCTTCATTTTTCGTTATTAATTAATACTTAACTCAGATTATTATCTTCGGCCAAAACTAATTTAATTCGTCAAAAAGGTCCATTCATACAACTAACAAAGAGGGTATCATACCTTTGGAAACGAATTTTAATCAGGCTATGGAAGATGTTTTCTGGTACCTAGAAATGTAGCCTAGAACTCGTAGTTTGTGCCAATGAGCCCTTATATTCGAGATATGAGCTACTTTACTTAAAATATACGTTTTTTCAGTGAAAAAAGGTACCTCTTCTTGTGTTTACACTATGCATGTGTTGACACTAGAAAAAATTACCCGAATGATACTAAAAGTAGCAGCAAAGAGCTTTATTTTAAGAAGCTGTGGTTTATTTTAAAATATTAATCTTGTGTAAAGTTATTAACAATTGAAAGTGACATACGAGAATGTACAAAAAATCAATGAATTTTAAACAGTTAAATTTCCTCAAACATTCATGTATTTCCCGTCACCATTTTCAATTGTTAATAACTTTACACCAGATTAATTCTTTTAAATGTAACAAAGCTTAAAATAAAGCTCTTTTCGCCTACTTTTATTATCACTTAGGTCATTGTTTCTAGTGTTAAAACATGCATATTTTTAATTATTAACACAAAAACAGGTACATTTTTTCACTAAAATAACATATGTTCTAAGTAAAATAGTTCATATCTCGAATATGAATTAATTTGGCCCATCGGCACAAATTACAGGTTCTGGACTTCATTTATAGGTACCAGAAAACATCTCCCAAAGCCTCACCAAAATTCGTTTCCCAAAAGTAGGATACTCCCCTTGTAAGGGAGATGTACTTAATATGCACATGTAGGTAATGTGGCCACCTACACGAGATCTCGCTGTATGCGTTATTCTGGGGCGCCGTAACTTCTACAGTATATGTATTGTGTCAATAGACGTTGAGAGGTGATAACACTGCCACCACCCTCTAATTATAAGATAATGTTATGTTTATGCGCGAGAACATCAAAACTCTAATTTCTTAGAAGTGCATGCATATGAAGAAACCACTTTTGTCAGCGTGATACAGCAATCATGCCGAACAGGATTCTCTTGCGCCTGACGTTAATTGCTCTTGCTCGGAGCAAGAACTATTTTTCGTCGAAGAGAATCGTGCCGGACACGATTCATATTGCAAGGTCGATCGAATATCACTCTGGCTTAAAGAGATACTATTCTTGGATAACAGAGAATCATGCCGGTGACGATTTGCTTGCCCCTCGTGAATATCTCTATTACTCAGCGTCATAGTGTTTACTCAATCTTGATTCTTATGCATATTTCGGTAAAAATTGGTAAAATTTGGTATGCAGGGGTTTTTTAGGTTGCTGATTACGAATCAAATGTCAAAATTAAGAAAAAAAGAAAATGGCGGAGCAAGTAAAATGCTATGGCTAATGCTTATTCAATTTTATGTATATTTCTATAAAAATTGGTAAAATTTGGTATACAGAATTTGGGTTTTTATTGATGATTATGAATCAAATGTCAGAATTTCAAAAAACAAAATGGCGGAGCAAGTAGTACTATAGTGTTTACTTAATTTTATGCTAATTTCGTAAATTGTTAAAATTTGGTATGCAGGGGTTGGGTTTCTCGGGTCACTGATTACGAATAAAATGTCAGAATTTAAAAAAACAAAATGGCAGAACAATTAATACTATAGTATTCACACAATTTTATGCATAGATCGATAAAAATTTGTAAAATTTGGTAAGAATGATTCTTAGAAGGAGCGATTTTATACTGAGTGTAAAGGGAATCGCTCTTTATGAGAGCGTTCTTGCAACGAGTTATTGAGAAAAACTCTAAGAGGATAACTCTTGGAAAGAACAATTTGAGAAAGGAAGTCGAATATCGCTCTTTTAAAGAATGATTTTTTTAACGAGCGATTGTATACTGACAGACAAGGGAATCGCTCGTTGTGCGAGCATTCTTATTAAGATATTAAAAACAGTATCGCACTTGGAAAGAGCACTCTTGAAAAGAGCAAAATAGAAAAATTCCGAACAAGATGTATCGACGTTGACTCTTTCCAGATCGCTCTGACCCTCTAAGTTAAATAACACATAAAGGAAGTCTCTGCTAGGTTAGTCTTGTCTTTCTGAAGCACTTACTATACGACTTTACCATAAGAACTGATAGATGGCCACTTTACCAACAGTGTTGGTAAAGAGGTCAATTTTTAACTACTTATAGAACTTCTTTAATTAAACTTCAGGGAGTAAATTATTTTGCAAAAAAACTTATGAGGTATTAGAGTTAAAGGTTCAAATAACATGTCTTAATAGTTTACGAAGCCCCAAAACCCGATATATGAGGAATTCTACAAAAAAATCAGCCGATAAGTGGTTCAAAAATGACGAGAAGTAATTAAATGATGAGGCACGCCTCTGCAACTCGAGTTTCCTTATTGTTTAGGTCCTCAAATAGGGGACGGTGGGGCACGATGGGTTTGGCGGGTGGATTGGGCATTCAAATGTTCACTAAATAAATGAATATTCTAACATGATAGTATTTTTTATATGTTGTAAATAGCTTTTACTTTTTCCCTCTGCAAATCCTAAATTGAGGACTTCAAAACGTTGTTTTTTCCATAATTCTAATCTATTTCTCAAGAACAAATAAATCATATGAGCTTCGAAAGGGAATTATTTTTACAGTTTAAATCTTAAATTTTTAATAGCATTTTTGATTGATGATCTCCGATGCTTAGGAAAAAAGTAATATTACATATAAAAATACTCTAAAATGGGGCACGACTGGCACCACTAGCGGGGCACGATTGGCATACGTGAGTCGTCAATTTATATCCGCCGAGTTTAACAGCTGATTTTCTTAACCTTACTTTTGCGCCTTTAACATTTCGGAGTCGGAGTCTTAGATGTTGGTGAAAGAGTTAGTGTTAATGAAATAGTCTGGTTTTTAGTTTTGATCCTCAATCCTATAAAATGCAAATTTAATAGTAACGTCCAATATTTTTTTTTAAATAAATTTTTGATTAATTCACCGTGCCAATCGTGCCCCACCTCCATGCCAATCGTGCCCCACGGGTGGGGAAAATGGGCAGTTTTAGCGGTATTGTACTTTGCATTATAAAAAACAATGCAATATATATTTTATAATAAAAAATAATGTATCTAAATCTTGAGATATTCTACTTTAAGAAGCACTTTTAATAATTTGTATTTGTACAAAATAGAAAGTACAGGATTCTTTTGAAGTTAGGGTGCCCGTACTGCCCCACCATCCCCTATACGAGAAAAATTTCCAACAAACGAAAACGACCTTGTAACACACTTTTTTGTATAGAGGAGAGTATCCCAGTATGACCACCCATGGCTATTGGGCTCATACCGCTAGGGGGCAGTACTTTATATGCTTGATTAGATGCATGTTATAGTTTTATTAAATATTATCGGAGGTTCTTGTTTTTAAATCACAATTCCGAAGATTCTCACGAGAATAACGAAAAAGTTGTTAATTTCCGCATCAAAAGTTATTTTCCGAGGGTTAAATGCATGCCCAGTATATAATCTAATTAAATACTAATTATTTCATACATGATATGATTTAAATTAAAATAGATTTGAATGATCTAAATAGAATTACATCAGAGGAGTATACTTTCCGAAGTTTTACTTTTTTAAGGTTCTTATTTAGAGATTATTCATACAACAATAAATATAATCAAAATCTGAAAATTATTTAGTCATATATACTCAGAAAGAAACCTGCTATAGGAAAATTATATTAATAAAGTATAAATAATACTAACAATTTTTTTGTTAATTACGAATCATGCTTCATCGTTATTTTACGCAGCTCTAGCTATTAATTATTTGTATTGACTATTGGTATTTTCAAACGAATCGATAATAAACGCTGATTAACCGCGCAAAAATGTCTGTGAAAAATATCTCGCAAAATAGTCATTTCGACAAATCGACTAGACGCAATCGATTGTCCTTTGGTGCCAACTTCAGAGAAGAGCCCGCCGCGGAAAAACTTTTGTCCTCGGTGTTTAACCTCAAAAACTGCAAAGGCACACACGCACCGCCGCGCGATCATAATAATAACAAAGCGACGCGGCGCGAATTGCTCGTGTTATCGGGCGCGCACACATCGTGAAGCCAATCGCCTGTGACGTTTTCCTGGTTTTTATGGTGCGCCGAAGGGCCGCGACTTCTCGCCACTCAAAATGGGCGACATTCGTGCCGGTATCGAGGAACTGAAACTCGACGGTACACTTTTCGCCAAAGTCAAGTACTACGTCAGTGGTGAGGGTGATCCCAAGGTACACAATGTTTTGTGTATTTGTTTTCCTTTTACCTTTCAACATTCTTGTCTTAGATATTCTTTAACTTTTACCTGAACTTACTAAGTCGTTAAAAAAAGTGCCACGCATTTTCAACAGAAAAGAAACACTGATAACAATTCATTCCTCCATTCTTGACAATCCATTTTTTTTTTTTTTTAAATTCTATTGATTTTATTCAACAAGTGCATGTATTTTCGTTCTATAAATACTGTTTGCCTTCACTTAGTATTCATTATTATGGGTATGAGCCACAATTTATTTTTTTACTAAGTATAAATTTACTCTATTTATTTGTATACTATATTTAGGAAAAATAATAAATCAACTATTTTGGTATATATGCTTTAAATTATAATAACATTACAGATTGTAAATTTTTTACAAGAAGGAGGAGCTGAAAGGTCAAATTATTTTAGTGATTATGTTACTCACTTAATCGCAGGTTTTGAAGCTTTAGAAAATGACATTTCTGAAGCAAAAGATTTATATGAAATTCCAGCCGTTACACAGGATTGGATTTTATACTCCGTAAAATGCAGGAAGCTTCTTCCGTATCCTTTTTCACAAAATAAGTAATGTAAAATAGTATTTAAGTATTCTAAATTTTCAAATGATTGATTTTATTTATTGTACACAGTAAAAAGTTTTGAATAATTTTATTTATTCAATTTTTCTTAAACAATAATATTTATTTAATGGATTTCTGGAATATTATTTTAGAGGCTTAAAATCATAAGTTCTTCAAAATACAATGGTAATCTAAATGAAATAAACATCCTGCCAAATTAATAATAAATTACATGCTAGAAAACTAAAAAATAATAAATAAGGTTATATCTGATGTTTAAGATATATTTAAAACATGATTCCTTAATTATGATATTACTAGAACTCACTATTTCTCACCAGAGGAAAATCAATTGTTTTCCAATGTAAGAGCTTGTATATCTCAACTCAGTCGAGCAGATAGCAAAGCATTATGGGCTATGATAACGCTTCAAGGCGGCAAATGCCAGCTGCGTTTAGATCGTTTTTGCACTCACTTAATAGTCAGTAAAGCCAGTGGAGCAAAATATGAAACAGCTTCACGGCACCAAATACACATTGTGACTCCTGACTGGGTTACAGAATGTTGTAAAAAAGGAAGTCTTGTAACGGAATCAGAGTTTCATCCAAGACTTTTGGTATATCCCTCACCTAATAGTTCAACAGCTTTAATAACAGGATTTATGGACGAAGATGTAGAAAATAATGCCGTTCAAGATGAACAAGATCGTACAAAAGCCATGCTGGAACAGTTAAAGCAGCGCATGCCATGGAACCAACCAAAACCTCAACCTACAGTTACATCACAACCAATGTCTCAAAGCCAAAGTGTAACATCTACTTCATCACCTGCATATCTTCCCACAAGTACTCAAAGTATTGGTAATGCTGATATTACAGATCAATCACTACAACAGCAGCAATTACAACAACATCAACAACAACAACAACAACAGCAGCAGCAACAACAACAGCAGCAGCAACAACAGCAGCAACAACAGCATCAGCAACAACAGCATCAGCAGCAGCAGCAACAACAGCAGCAACAGCAACAACAGCAGCAGCAACAACAGCAGCAGCAACAGCATTTTCAATGGACGTCAACTCCATCAAGTACAGCTGCACATACTACACATACTCCAAGTATGCCTGTTTCATCAGTACAAAATACTATCCAACAAAGTGGATGGCACTCCCCAGGAGCTCAAACGAGCAATATGTTACCTATGAAATCCCCAACACCACAACAAGAAGTACCTACGTCACAAATGATGAATTCTCCAAGTTTACATCAGCCACCACAACAGTTAATGAACCAACAACAGGAACTACTTCAAATGCCACCACAAACACCAATAAGTCAACAACCTGCTATAAGTCCACAAGCCATGCTATCTCCACAGCAGCAAGTTAATACCCAACTACTACATCAGCTGTCGTCACAGCAGCAGTTAAACACTCAACAGCACTTAAATGCTCAGCAGCAATTAAGCACTCCTCAACAACTACCTTCACAACAATTAGTTCCTCAGCAGCAGATGGTACAACAGCAACAAATGTTGTCCCAACAACAAATAATACCTCAGCAACAAATGATGCCTCAACAACAGATGCAAACTCAACAGCAAATGGTACCTCAGCAACAAATGGTGACGCAACAGCAGATGGTACCTCAACAACCAATGGCTCCACAACAACAAATAGCTCAACAACTCATAGGACCACAACAGCAAATGGCACCTCAACAACAAATGGTTCAGCAACAGCAGATGCCGCAACAGCAGATGATGCCTCAACAACAAATGGCTTCCCAACAACCAATGGCACCTCAACAACAGATGGTACCTCAGCAGCAAATGCCACCCCAACAACAAATGGTTCCACAACAAATGACTACTCAACAACAATTGGGACCTCAGCAACAAATGGCGCCTCAACAGTTAAATTCACAACAGCAACTAATATTACAGCAAAAGCAACAGCAACTCATATCACAAGTTCACTTAAATCAACAACAGTCTCAACAAATGAGCTTACAACAGCAGCAAAGCCCAGTACAAAAGCAACAGCAGTTGACTCCTGAACAGTGTCAACAAATGTTATTACTTCAACAACAACAAAAAATTCAACAAATTTCGCAACAACTTCAGCAGTCAGCACCACAAAGCTCTCAACAATTTGTTATTCGAGAAGGGCCGGTACAACAGCAGTCACCGACTCAATTAATAGGCCCAAATCAACAAAGCTTTATGGTTCAACGGGATGCGCAGTGGCAACAACAACAATATCAATTGCAGTTACAAAGACAACAACAGCAGCAGCAAATAGGACAACAGAGGCCAGGAGCTCAGTGGGCGCAGCAGCCTCCACAGCAGCCGAGGCAACTTATTCAGCTGGATGCACAGACTCACCAGCAATTGCAACAATTGGATCCACAGCAAAGAGCACAGTTCATTCAGAAAATACAAAAACAGAAAAACTTACTCTTTCAACGTCATATACAGCGCCAAGCTCAACAGCAAGGACCGCATATTGCTGTTATTCGAAGTCCTGGAAAGCCTGGACAACCAGGTGGTATTCAGTGGGTTTCACAGCCTCGACCACAAATGATGGGGCCCCAGGTAACATTACTGCATTAAGTATTTATTAAATTTGTATAAAACCTATTATAGTGTTTAAATAATAAAAAGAAAAAAATTTGATTACAAATATAAATCGTCACTGCCAAATAAAAAGACACTATCTCAGAATTTGTTTAAAAAGATACCAAATCTAAAGTTGCTTGGAAAAGGTAGTTTGCATGCTAACATTTTTTATTCTTATTTAAGTTTTCACTACTGTCAAAAATTTTGGCTTGCGGAATAATACCTTTTCCAACATGTTTCTGAGTTGGTATCTTTTCAAGCGGAGTTTGTACCTCTTTATTCGGAGGCGACAAAACAATACATGATTTTTTTAAGATTGCTTTAATAACAAAAACTTTGCTTTGTTCTCACTAAATCTAAAAAAATTAGTTTTATTTAAACAATCTATTTTACATAATATTATAAATAAACTTTATGTATTCATCTTTACTTTTGTATAAATAAACGAAATGGATTATATGATCACTTGTTTCTTTAAAAAAATGGAATAAAAACGCGTTTTCAACTTTAGTTTTTTTTTTTATAAAAAATTTATTTTACAAACCACTAGAGGATTTTTTGTAATCTCAAATAAGATGCAACGTTGAATCAAAGATTTTGCACAAGACTTCTTAAATATACTTATATTATGTACAATACTTATATAAATATACATATATTAGGTACAATGGTAATAATAAATTGTGAGAATTAAAATAAATTGTATGTTTAAAACATATTATATTTTTGAAATAATCGTTTGATTAAGAACAATTTAACACATTCGAATCAACATGAACATTTTATTTTTAGGTCGCTGGAGGGCCTGGCCAAAAACCAGCTCAGATGCATCCTATTGTTCAACCACCAGCACTCACTCCAATAAACTCTGGTAATCAAGTACTAGTCCAAAGTGGGCAGACTGGGCAAGTTCCTCAAGTAACTCAAAATCCTCAATTCCAACAAGGACAGCCTTTAACCCAGCAACAGCTTGCTCAGTTGCACATGCAGAAACAACAACAGCAAATAGCTCGGATGCAACAATTACAACAGATACAACAACAACAACAACAGCAGCAGCAGCAGCAACAACAGCAACAACAGCAGCAGCAGCAGCAACAACAGCAGCAACAGCAACAGCAAGTTGTTCAACAAGAACCTTCGTTAACACCTATTCCTGGGAACGCTCAAATATCCCCGGATCAGCAGCTCGTCGTCAACGCCAAAACGAAAACAGCTCTGGCGAATATGCTTACTAACAGGTTACAGGGTGGAACTGCAGAGGGTAGTGCAGCTGGACAGTTGAGATTAATGACAGCCCAGCACAGGCCACCACCACCACCCTCCCAAGATCCCCAACTTCTGGCTGCTTATCAAAGGAGAACTTTGGGAAACATTACTAATGGCGCACCTCCAGGTGGGCCAGTCAAAATGACGTGTGCACCAACTGCTGTGCAACAACCAAAGGCGCAATTTTATGGGCACAATCCAAATTTAAAACGTACGATATTTTATTTTAAATATTATAAATATATTTCTACATTCGAAATATAAAAAATGCTATTAATTATGATAAAAAATGTACATTAGAAAATCAAAATCTATATTAATACGTTTTCTGTTTTATTCCTGCTTAAAACAGTGCCGCCTGACTTATTTTTACTTGGCTGCATTTTCGTCATTGTCGAGTACGATATACAGAGTCCAGAAGAAGTTTCGGTTTGGAAGCAAGTCATAGAGAGGCACGGTGGCGAAGTGGAGTTGCAGTACTGCGCGAGGGCGACGCACGTCCTGGCGATCACACAAAAGCATCCAATAGTCGTGCAGGCACTGCGAGAGGGCAAACGTTGTGTGAGCGCGCATTGGCTCTCGGACGTAGTTAACAAGCAACAAGTACTTCCACCGTGGCACGCGCTTCATTTCCCTACGCCGTTTGGCCTGACGGATCTGCCGTGCAGCAAACAAATTATCTCACTGTCGGGATTCGAAGGAGAGGAGCGCGCAAAAGTCAAGTTCATGCTGGAGGCAGTGGGAGCAAAGTTTACCAAATACTTCTCTCGACATAATACGTTACTTGTTTGCAGAAGGTACATTATGATTTTTTAAATTAATTGTAATGAGAATTCAATGCACAATCTATTGCTTAAAATGACAGTATTTTAAAATTGAAGATTCTATGAAATACATCTATTTTTTTTTCAGACCAGATGGACCAAAGTACAAAAGAGCACGAGAATGGCAAACTGGTGTTGTTAATGCACAATGGCTGACAGATTTGCTTTGTGGTCAGATGAATGCATTGCATCAATCAGATGCACCCAAATATCAACAATTTAGTTTAGGAAATCCTTTTAGATTAGATTATTCACTTGTGCCTCATCTCATGGGTATACTAATTATTTATAATTATGTCATCAATTGATAAAAAAAAAAACTATAAGTTTATGCTTTCATTTTACAGCTGCATGGAAAATGCCAATAAATATAACGCAAGAATCTTATGATAAAGTAAAACAAGTTGGTCAAGGTCCAAATGCAATGCGAAAATATAAGAAACCAAAATTAGATGGACCAATGTTCAATAAAGATCCACATCTGTTGGGTCTTGATGAACCAATTGTAATTAGCAACCCAAACCCACCTCCTCCTGATAAGCAGCCTAGAATATTATTTTCTGGTATTAGTCCAAAGAAACATGCAAAAGTAAATAAAAAATTTATATTGTGTATAAATAAAAAAATGAACATTTGAGAAAATAATTTTTATTTAATTGCTTATAGCGTATTCGAGAGTTAGGTGGTGCTCTTGCTGCAAGTTGGAGGGATGCTACGCATCTTATTATGAACTCTCCGATGCGAACTGTAAAACTTCTTTGTTGTCTGTCTCGATGTAAATACGTTGTGAGTTTGCAGTGGCTACATGACTGTTCAACAAAAAATACTTTCGTTGATGAAAGTTCATACACGCTAAGTGATCCTGAGTTTGAAAAGAATTTTAAATGCAATATTGAAAAAGCATTAGCTAGTCCAAATCGAGGGAGTATACTTAAGGTAAATTTTTTACTTTTATACAATTATATATATTATTTTTTTCAAATATTTAAATTAAAATTTACGTTTTCTTACAGGGAAAATTTTTTTATGTAACGCCAAGTGTAATTCCTTCCCCATCAGCTATGGCTGAAATTATTGAAAGTGCGGGGGGTACGATGGAAAAAACAAGAAGATCACTTGCTCAAATACAAGAAATGAATAGTAATGGAAAATTAGATTATATAATTATTACTATAGAAAATGATTTGCACTTACTTGCTGATGTTCTTCGAGCAGAAATCAGTAAGTGCCACGATATTTATAAATTGAATTATTATTTACATTTAAAATAATTTAACAAGGTTGACTGTTCATTGATGATAACATACCGCTATTGAATAAAAGATACTACATTCAATGATGTTTTTTAAAGCACAATTCTTACTCATCTAGTTTAAATCTGAGAGCAGTTATTTATAAAATAACATTTTTTACTTTTTTAAGCAAAATTATGTTTATATAGCTAAATCTAACTATATTTTTTTAGGTGTATTCAGTGCAGAAATCGTTTTAGGAGCAATTGCAAAGCAAAGCTTCCAACCTGACACGCCTCAATCTTCATAGAGTATATATATATAAATCATAAATTTTATATTCAGTCATTTAATGAAATCTATATTAGAATGAAATTGTGAATAATATCTCAAGAGTAATTAATTTCGATACACTTCTCCAATGGGACAATAAAGAACCTAGTTTTATGGTTACTTGAGATTCTTATTTAATATCTACATCTTATACTTTGACTACCATTGAGAATCACCGTTATGACGTGCGTACAATTGCTATTTGATATCAATTTTTGACAAAAGCTACAAAATATTTACATTTGATTGAATCAGAAAAAGGTTATTGAATTGCGTTTAAGTTTAAAATTATTTCTCCGATAAAATATGTGCAAATACTTATGTAAGCAATTCCCAAAAATATTAATTTTTTATTTTGTTTTGACTACATTTAAAAAGTAATAATATAATTTATAATTTTTGAAAACAAAATATTTTTATTTGTTGTTAAATTCAAAAATAAAGCATCTATTTAGAATATTAATTATGCTTATTTTTTAACAACACACATGTACATGATTATTATAGTTGTTAGTAATAGTATCAGTTTAACTATTAGCTGGCACTATTGGGGTTTAAATA
This sequence comes from Gastracanthus pulcherrimus, assembly GCA_949152435.1. Classification (NCBI taxonomy): domain Eukaryota; kingdom Metazoa; phylum Arthropoda; class Insecta; order Hymenoptera; family Pteromalidae; genus Gastracanthus; species Gastracanthus pulcherrimus. The sequence continues at coordinate 42,282,476 of OX424574.1, forward strand.
CTTTAGTCTTAATTCAATTTTAGTTTAAAAACACCTATAATATAATATAATATCTATTTTTTGTATGTACTAAATATTGCATTATATAAAAAAAAACCTATGACATCTTATAAAACATCATTTTCTGGTGTAGTCTGCCAGCTAAGGGTTAAGTAATTAAATATCTACATTGCATTATTTGAAATATGTCCGTCCGTCCGCATTTTTTGTTTCAACTCTTTTTTTTTGTTGGTAAGTGGATGCAATGGTGAATGGTTATGTGGATCGATATGTGGGTAAAAGGGTTTATGTCGATGGGTAATTGGGTGTATATGTGGGAGAATAGGTATACGTGGGTGGACGGATAAAGGTGGCTGCTTGTGTAAGTAGACGTATTTGCCTTATTAAGACCTTCCATAAGAGCAATGTGTTTCTCCCTGGATAGCTCAGTTACGTTTTTCGCCACCTCATCTGATTATATGTCTCCACGTGGCGCCACTGTGCTCTTAACAGAGGCGATATTCGCCGGTGAATAAATTTATGGATGGGCGGAATGATGTGAGGAGATGGATGAGTGTGTGGGCTGATGAACTATTCGGTGAATATATATGTGGATCGATATAATGGTGTATGGGTGAAGGAATCGGTATGTGGGCGGGTATATGTGTAAATAGTTTCATGTATATTCAGTTATCAGCTGGGTTGATAGGGTACATAAATAGATGAGTATGTGGATAGGTGCGTGTACGTGTCTATAAGGTGGATGAATAGGTATGAGGGTAGATCCGTGGGAGAATGAAAGGAAATGTAAGGCTAAATAATTTGATGTATGGATGGATGAATAGATTCGTGGGTAGCGAGGTGGAAGTGCATATGTTGATGAATTGATGTGTGGGTGGAGGGATAGATGAGTGGGTGGATGGGAGTGTAAAGTGGAGGGGTGAATACATAGCTAGATGGATGGAAATATGCATGGATGGAAGTGAGTGGGTGATTGGATGGAAGTGTGTGGAAGGATGAATAGATGCGTGGGTGAATGAACGGATGCGTGGATAGAGGGGTGCGTGCGTGGGTGGCACGCACGCACACAGATATACACACACACACATACATACAGACATTTGTTAAGACTAGTGTATTCGGACTCCCCAAGGCACAATATACATATATGCATTATATATTTATACGTTATAAGCCACAAAAAAAATTTTACCATCACAAAGCTTTCTCTTTGAGAAAGAAGTAATAACAATACGCATATAATTATATGCATACAAAAATACCCTCATTTTAGTTTTTCATTAATTATTGCTCTCTCAAAGAGAAAGCTTTGTGATGGTAACAATTTTTTTTGTGTTTTTTTTAACTTATAAACATGTTTTATGCCTTGGGGAGTCTGAAAACACTATCTTAAAAAATGTTTGTATGTATGTGTGTGCGTGCATGATTTTCACGTCTTTTTGCCCTCAAAACAGCCTAAAGTGACCGTTATCCAGCCGGCATAAAGGGAGTACGTTACGCCAATAGAAATGAGAAAAAAGTGTTCTAAACTGGGTTTTTTAAAATCAATTCATGTGTTACAAAGAATACAGTGTGAAACGAGCGAGAGGGCCTTTTTGACCTCGTGGGTTTGCAGTACTCGTCTTCGGCTCGATGTACGAACTTGCCTACGACCCGTAAGGCATACTCACACTCGATCAAAAAAGGCCCACTTCTCGCCCTTTGTACACAATGTACTAATGTGGCATATCACCACATTTGTTGATTCAATCTACGGTAAAACTTTCCTAATCTTTACACAGATGTTTGCTATCAATACCCGGTGTTCGTTTGAAAGTTTCAGCAAAAATAGTCAGATATTTTTTTTATGGCATTTCTTCAAAATTTAAGAATTTTCAAATTTCGGTTTTTTGAATTTCTTTTAATGCAGGAATGGTTTTTAGAATGCGAAATTTTCGCACAATAAAGTACGCATTAAATCCTTCATTTTAGGACTAAAAACGATTTTATATGAGTCGTTTTTCAGTTGTTATACTGTGTGATAAATATTTTTTCAACATTTATTACTCGACTAAGGTTGGTGAAATTTTTACTGGATATTTATTTCATATACAGGTATATTCCTGTAAATTTGTAGGTAATAAGACGGTTTGTGTTCTGAGAAAAAAATAAAAAGTCAAAAAAATGCTTTTTTTTACAGCGATAACTTGATTAATACTTGATGTAATGCCTTGAAAATATCCGAGAATATTTGTTAGGTGTAGGTTATTTCCTAAATATTTTTGAGCCGATTTGGTTAAAAATCTTCTAAAATATTAGATATTATTCAATTTAAACAACTCTTCTTCACCCTGTATATCACATCTGTAAGCTTTATCGTTGTACTTTTTCTTGTAGATATTATGCATTATTGTATACGATATTTACTATTCTACACTCCTAGCTAACTTTACGCATTATATTGCACGAAAAAATTCAAAAACTAGAAAGATAATGTTATATTAAAAATATTATTATTTTGTGATTTTTTAAAAATTATTTAATAATGGCATAATTTATTTTTGCATTATTGAATCTGCATCTATCTATGACAGCGTAGAAAAATTATAATTTTTATACTATATTGATGATGGAACTTGTAAACTAGGATAGTAATAGAATAAACTAAATAGTAGTAAAATTTTTAAATGAGTGATTTTAAAAAATGATGCTATTTTGTGTGTATGCGTCTTTTTGCAATGAAAGAAAAAAACAATAATTCAATCTTTTATAGGTATAGATTTCATTTGATTTTATAGATAAAAATAAATTTTAGAATCAATGACACATCGTTTACCAAAAACACCCTGATATACGATATAAATACGATAATATGTTTATTAAAAAATATTCATTTTTCAGTAAGGCACAAATCACTAAATGAAAATAGTTAGACAGGAAAATAACCATGATAGGAGGTACTGTACAGCTTCCTTATTTATATAATTATTTCAATTAAATTCTGTTTGAGAAAACATAGTGCCAAAGGAGCTAGCAGCGTTTATTTTTCTTTTTGGTTGGCAAGCGGGTATTTTCGATAAATAATTAGATTCTATAAATAAAAAGCTACAAGTTCTAGGTAGTTTTAAAAAGAAACCATGGTTTTTCAAGTAGCTATAGATAAAAATGCTAATTTTGCCAAAAGAGCCTATATTAAAGTTTCTAATTTCAAACATTTTTGTCTTTTCACTTTTCCTGGCAACCTCACCTAACCAACATTTCAATGGAATACTTAAAACGTACACTTTTAGTGTGATTTTTATTTTTGGTTAATGATGGATTTTGAAAAAAAACGACGGAGCCACCTTAAGATTATTCTAAAGGTAATTCATTGAATGAAATGGTGGAAATAAATGTTTTCTTATCAGAAAGATGCTCTCTGAATAGATTAATAAAATATTATTTTTATAAAGTTGAAATTTATTGAATGGATACCATTACATTTAATTGTATGATTTCACTCGCATTGGTGCATATTTTTTGATTCCATGATTCTCTGTTATCCAAGAATAGTTTCGCTCTCAGTCGGAGTGGTTTTCAATCGACCTTACACAATGAATCGTGTCCGGCACGATTTTCTTCCCCGAAAAATAGCTCTTCTTCTGGGCACACAAGGGCGAAATTCATCAGGCTCAATAGAATCGTGATCGGCACGATTCTGAATTATCTAAGAATAATTTCACTCCAGGGCGACATTATTTTCAAACTGGGAATTATAGTAACTCTTTCAAAGGTCAGACCTTAGAGGGAGTTTTTAAAAACTGCAAAAAACGGTATTTTTAGAATAACCATTACATTGAGTAGAAAGGAAATGTTACTATGGTCTCATAAACTTTTAAAGTTCTTCAAAATAATACATTTGAACTTCTTGAACACAAAACTAAGATAGAGATGGTATATTTTTAAAATGTATGTGGCCTGTCCTAAACGTAATTACCCTGGCCTGCCGTCATTAAACAATTTACATAATTCTGAATTTATTAAACACAAACTTTATGATTTAATTATATCTACCCTATTAGTCTTTGAAGTAAATTACATTACATTACATTACATGTACAATATGTTTTAATTTTTTCAGAATATTTTTTTAAACTTTTCTGTCTACACATATGTTACGAATGTTGTCGCCAACTTTTGTATTTTTAGCATTCTCACTCAAGTTATCGTTCCCTAATAAGTAGGATTGCGTTGTATTGTATATCAATTTTACAGCTCATTGACATCAAGCCTTGACATTGAGTTGAATTTGGAACGCCGTCGTGAGCACACGTGTTTTGCGGACCTCTCCGAGTTTGTAAACACCGGCTCGACAACGTGTTTCCATTTCTATCATATATATATATATATATATATATATATATATACATATATATGATAGAAATGGAAACACGTTGTCGAGCCGGTGTATATATATATATATATACTAACCTGAAGTGCGACAATCTGTGAAAACGTGAAATAAAGCGAAGTACGCATTCAAACTGCTGGTGCAACTTTTACCAACTACAAGAGTTTCTGGAAAAATCATTTGGATGCAAAGATGTCTTTAATCTTTCATTGCTTTATACGAACGATACTAAAGGCATAATTAGCATGATGGACGATGTATACAAATATCTGAACGATCGTGCTCTAAAGGCTAGATGCACTCGACTGAAAAATTAACTTCGTTCACAAGCCGCCGAATCCCAAAAAGACATGGAGACAGATTCTCAAAATCATAATGATTCAGAAACTTTTACCGCAAAATCCGGGGATACAGGACATCCAAAATTAACACTCTCTGAAAATGAACTCTCTCTATAAAATCAATAACGCAATTGTTGATTATCAAATTAAAAAATTAAGATTACTTTTCTAGAATTCTAGAAGTATAAAGAACAAAAAGGAAGAACTAGCGAGCATTCTCACCGATCTTGATGTTTTTATTTGTGTCGAATCCTGGCTATCCGAGACAGACACAAATTTCCACTTCGCGGGATTCAAAAGTTTTAAGAAGGATCGACAACATTCCGGGGGAGGAGAAATTTTCGCCTTAATATGTAACAATTTAGCGTATTACGAAACGACGAACTTATAAAGTCCTGATCCTGCAGTAGAAGTTGCAGGTATAAGAATTATAAATTTAAAAACTCCTATAGCTCTCATTGTATGTTACAGAGCTCCAAATTTCACCCTCTTCCAGATTCAATGGGGTGAAATATTTAAAAATGCTATTAGAAACAAGCACACAATTTTAATGGGTGACTTTAACGCGCATCACGTTAGCTAGAACTACGAAAAAAATTATACAAACGGTGAAAGGCTTCTTGATAGCTTGAATAACTTAAGTCTTATCTTGCATAACCCTAACTCCTTCACTCACTACAGTGAATCGTACAAAAAAATGTCTAATATAGATTTAATTTTTTCAAGCACTGGTATAGCAGATAAAATAAACGAAAATGTAAAAAATGAATCTTAGAGCTCTGATCATTTCACAATAAATATAGAAGTTAACGTCGAAAAATGTATATATCGTAAAAAAACATTTAACTTAAAATCGATACGAACAAACTGGGATGACTTTTATAAACATCTTGAAAGAATTGTTAAGACATTTGTTAAGACTAGTGTATTCGGACTCCCCAAGGCACAATATACATATATGCATTATATATTTATACGTTATAAAACACAAAAAAAAATGTTACCATCCATCTATATTCAAGCGACCATGATTTGTTAGACGCGTGCGGTAAATATGATGTTTTCGTTGACTTGATATCAGAAGCTATAAAAAACAACACTCCTAAGAAAAAAATTGTTAACGACAAAATGCACAGGAATCCGGTCGCTTGGTGGAACTCCGAGTGTGACATAGCAAAAAGATTGAGAAAGTCGGCATTTAAAAAGTTGCAATTTTCCAAAAAGCAGACGATTTTATTGAATACAAAAAGCACTGTGCTCTCGCTAGAAAAACATTTAAAGATAGTAAACGGGAATATCATAAATCGCTCTCTAATGATTTAAATATTAATTCTGACCTCGGTTACGTATGAAATACTTGTAAAATTTTGAAAAATACTTCGGTAAAAATCAAACCAAATCACTCACCAGATAAGCACCAAACCCAGAACAAAGTTCTTGAAGCACTTGACAAAATAAGCCCTGCTTGGTGTCCGACAAACCCTGATTGGTTACCGCCTTGTAAAGAAAATAACTTCCTCAGCTCACCTTTTACATTCGCGGAATTAAACTTAGCCCTTAATGGTAAAAATAAACGATATAGCCCAGGCATTGACGGTTTAGACAATGACGTACTTCGAAAACTACCAATCGGGTATAAATTGATACTCTTAGATATATTTAATGAAATGTATCGCACCGATATATATCCAAAAAGCTGGAAAAACTCTTTTCTTAATTTTATTAATAAAACAGACGGCAAAAACGTAAAACCATTCAGTTTAGGATCGTGTTTAGGTAAAGTTTTTGAAACTTTAGTTAAAAACAAACTACAGTATTGGGTCGAACAAAACAATATGATTCCGTAGAACCAATCAGGATTTCGGAAAGGTCAATGCACTACAGACAACTTAATGAATTTGGCTTTACATGTAGAAGAATCCTTTATCGGTAAAAAAGATTTACTAGCCGCTTTTTTAGATGTCGGCGGTGCATTCGATAATGGCAATATTGATATTTTAATTGAAAAACTAGCTAGCTTAAAATGCCCCTCTAACTTAATTAAATTCATTAAATTTATCACGATTGAAAGAACAATATTCATTGATATCACTGGATTTAACCTTGGACCCGTAAATAAAGGCGTTCCACAAGACAGGGTATTAAACCCCTTAATATATTGCATATATGTGGCCTCAATTACTGAAAATCTACCCAAAAGTGTAATGTAAAAGTATTTTATAATTTTCCAATTTGCAGACTACATTGCAATGTACTGTAATCGGTTTCGTTCAATCGAGAAAAATAAACAAATACTAGAGAAAGCTATCGTTAAAATTTACGACAATCTGTATGACTTAAGTTTCGAATTAAATCCGCATAAAACAGTCGTAATACATTTCAACAATCGTAACATTCCGCCAGGAACAATTAAACTAAATGTGAAAAATAACATAATCAAAACTAGCAGAACAGTCCACTTTCTATGAATTATCTTTTACCACAAGTTTACATTCAAAGATCACATTGAACAAACGCAAAAGAAATGTCTAAGATCAATGAATATTATAAAATTCCTCACAGGAACGTGGTGGGGTCCATCTACAGGCACTCTTCTCGCCCTATATAAAAGTTTTGTTCGGTCAATTCTTGATTATGGTATTTATATATTTTTTCCAACGCAACAATTTATCGACAAATTAGAAAGAATCCAATACACGGCTTTAAGAATATCTCTTGGTTACCGTAACAGCACGCCCACAAACGTAATTTTATCGGAATCCAAAATGTTATCCATTCACGAAATGTTATATTCATAAAATCCTCTCTCATAGCAATTTAGCGATATCAGATACTTTATCCCGTCATTATTTATAAAAATTTCCTTCACAGACCTAAGAGAGTCTGCTAAAAAACTAGCAATCAAAAACACTGAAAGCTATCTTAAATAACAGCGACACAAAATGTACACATTTCTTCCAACATTTTCACAACCAATCTGCGAAACCCTGGTTATATAGCAAAAATTTGCCACGCGAGATTGTGTCAACAATAAAATTATCGATAAACCAAACTGCGAATGTGGCTACAAAATTCAAGACATTGAACACATATTATGGCAGTGTACTAATTTTAATAACAAGCGCACTAAATTCTTAAAAGATCTTCGAAAAATCAATTTACCGCTACCTATGTATTCATGCGTACTCTTGGCGCAACCAACTGTTCAACAATGTAAAATACTTCACTCATACCTCAGGAATTGTAAGCTTCATATATGAATAATCATGTACCGAAATATTGTAAAATGCTATCACAAATGAATTTTGTAAGTTATGTAGTAAAATAATCTCTCTTTAGAAATTCAAATTGCTTTGATAATAAAAAAAGCCTTGACATTTGTCGTTAATAAGTCACTTCTTGATCGCTAGTTTGAAGCAAATTGTTAACAAAGATTGGACAGCAAGTATTGATGCGGTTGTGCCAGACCAACTCTTGTTAATGGGGCACCAACTCTTGCACGCATTCCACAAATCTCAGTCACTAGTGGACACATATATTATATTGCCTCCAGCACGCAACGTGAACCCAAATTCTAATACAACTAAAACCTCCAAAATTCTATCACAGAAAACTGTATGTGTTTTTTCTTCTCACCCCTCGGCCGCAATTTTTACAGCCCTCTCACGACGTCATAAAATCGCTTCCATCTCACTTCTCTCTTGTCGTTGGTCGTGAATAGTTATCTGCTGACTTAAATAAGACGTGAATTATCATAATTCCGCATTCAATCTGCCATATAAACTAACTTATTATCATTACTTAGGTATTTATCCGTAATACTAACACACTAAACTGAATTAAAAAAACCAATTGGGTTTTTTATATACAAAAATCCTTATTTATTTATTTATTTATTTATTTATTTATTTATTTATTTATTTAATTATTTATTTATTTATTTATTTATTAATATTAATATTAAACTAAACACATGCTGATAAATTATTTGTGCTAATGCCTTGACAGTTTTTAGTACTGTATGTTGTTAATATAAAGTTTTGTTCCTTACAGCATAGAAAAAGTATTTGTATTAGTCTTTTGACCATTTTTAGTGCTTTATGCTGTAAACACGCTGTTCTTGAAGTGAACAATGCATGATCTACGAGTGTTTTTGAGGACCACAGGAGTGTACGCAATACACTCGGAACATTGTTGTGGTATTCAAATCTTTTTTATTAATTGTAATATATTATTAGAAAAGCTTTTTATTAAAATTATCATCTACAAATGTGCTGCTAGAATCATACAAAACATACACATATAAAGTAGACGCCGGAATCGTTATAAGATTTCTGGATATCCTTGTAATATTCATAAACAAACACAATTTATTAAAATTAAAATATGCATCTTTACCAATTAATGCAGAATAATCAAAATTTATTTAAGTATTTTTAAATCTTATAACTCACTTTTACTTTTTATATTGTAAATACGTAATAGAGTAGTATTACATGGTACAATTTATAATTTAATATTGCACTTATAAAATTATTACTTTTTTATTCATACTACCTATTTGAATAAATTTTTACAAAAATATTTTTGCTATTATAAGGTAATTGCTACCTTTTAGCAGACGGTAGAGTAGCTTCATCACCACTGACCCCTTGAATTGTTAACGTCAAATGAAAAAGTACCAGAGAAAGTAGACAACGAACGCCAAATTAATTCGCACTGGTATAATTGAAACATGACCGATAGACATTTTCCACGATACGTACTGTTTATTGGTCCATTTGTAAAACTGCATGCAATACTTGGAACGTAAAGCAAGTATTGTACGAGGCATTGAGAATGCATCGTGAGAGGGGACGGACTTCATCGGGAATGTTTTTAAGATTAACAATTGCTCAACGGTTTAAAAGAAAGTTTTACTTAAACTTTGTCAAAAACAATTACGGTCTGACAATTTATGTTAGTGATAAGAAAAGTGCGACTTACCAAGGTAACTATATTGTTTCATTGTATTGAATATACGCGTGACAGATTAATTCACGGATTCTCACAAAAATACGTCTAACTATTATATACGTGTAGAGATATACAAAATTTAAAAATCGGGAGCATTGTATAAACAATCGTCAAAGATTTAAACTTTCAAAATTTATTATGTTAGTACGACCCTAGGATAAGAGCTGGAATTAAAAAAAACTTATAAGGTACTTTACAAAATTATATGTACATAATTAATTTATTTAATGTAAATAAATAATGGATTCATTATACTATATATAATAGCTTAATTTTATACTTAAAAGATAATGCATATATATCATAATTACGGCATATATGAAACATTTACTTTTATTTTCGTCAGGGAATCATTTGTTGTCGAATCCATGGTAAATACTTTGCAATATCAACATAAACAACGTATTCTTTGAGATCGCAGAATCTTGTTCTCGCATCTAACATTGATAAGGAAACTATTCCTCTTAAATGATAACGAGAGTAATGCGTATGATACAATACAAATCCACTACCACTTTCACCATTGCAAGGGCCACTGTCATTTCTTCTTCCGGCACAAAAAGTTCGAGTTGACGTTGCGTCGATGAATGCAACGTTACTCCGAAGACAGTCTTCCTGAAATAATACATTATTATCATTATTACATATGTAGATTTAATGGTGTTATAAGGTAAACATACGAATTTGTGCATGCTTGAAAAATGATGACAGCCTATTGATTGATAATTTACCTCGAAATATTTTAAAACAATATCTTCTATAACCGAATAGTATTTTAGAATTAATCTAAATAGAAGTTTGTATTTGATATGTAAAAGAAAACATTTGTTTTTAAATTATTTGTGTTTCATCAAATTTCTTATTATGGAGTTATCTTAAAAATTATTACGATGAATATTACAGTTGCATGCACATGAAAACTATTTAATGCTGTTAATATGATTTATATATATATATATATATATATATATATATAAATCATATTAACTGCATTAAACAGTATTAAATCATATTAACTGCATTAAACAGTATTAAATCATATTAACTGCATTAAACAGTATTAAATCATATTAACTGCATTAAACAATTTTATTGAGAAGATCGAAAGATATATATATATATATATATATATATATATATATATATATATATATATATATATATATATATATATATATATATATATATATATATATATATATATATATATATATATATATATATATATATATATATATCTTTCGATCTTCTCAATAAAATTGTTTTACTACTGTATCATAAATTATTAAACTTTTAGAAAAAAGTATACACATATAGCAAAATATAATCAAATTTGACATGCAATTCACCTGTGACACGATCGGGGCTTTTAACATTCGAGGTTCAGATGAATGACGTTTATTTTTTCCATCGCTCTCCCATCCAATGACGTAACCAGATTTACCAATGACACTATTAAGCTCGATTTTCCCCATCCAAAGACAAACAGGGCGAATTCTCGGAGTATACTCAATGCGTCCCATTAGTTTGACAATCGCCAAGTCAGAATCTGCGCTTTCAGGATTTGCGTAATCTGGGTGTAATTTATACTCAACTACATGTACATTTATAGATCCATGTTCATTCCAGTTGTGCAAGCTAAATCGCCCTAGTGATATTAGCAACATATTTGGAGGTATGTTTTCACCACCTTTCTTTAAACAGTGAGCCACTAGAAATATCAAATTTTTAAAATTATTATTTTTGTTCGAAATATTTTAGTTTGAAGCAAATAAATATTTTTTAACACACCCAGCCATAAAGTAGGTACTTTATCCCCGCCGAGTCGGGAATAAAGCGCTACATTAAATCCTTACCCCCACTCGAGTGAGGTTAGGGAGGTAATATGTAGCACTATTTTCCCTTTTCGGCGGTGAACGAGTACGAACTTTCTAGTAGATATGTTAAAAAATTGTATATCGCACGCGTGAATAAAGTGAGCCAGCGATTGCCAGCATGTATGACGCCCTTGCTCCGCTCGGGCGTCAAACCACACGCAGGCATTTACTGGCTCACTTTATTCCCTAGGTGCATAATATACTATAATACTATAGATCGGCGAGTATTCGACCGCAAAATATTTTCTGATACTTTTTTTATTTTTCGCAAGAACGTCACAAAACATAAAAATAATAATTTCTATATATTGTATATACATATATAGCTCATATATTCAGTTTAAAAAAGTATCCAAAAAAGTATCCAAATTTCTTTTTTATGACGTATGTCGTGAAAAAAACAAGAAAGCATCCGATATATGTATATTATTTTGCAGTCGAATACTTGCCGATCTATAACTTATATAAACATTAATTTAAACATATAATATACAGAATTGAAAAATTCAATTTATATAAATATTTACCTGTCAACACATATTGCCTGGAAATGAGATTTCCATTGCACTGAAACTCTAGTTCATCTTTCATGGCAAAAATCGCCGCTAACCAGGGCCACATGGTAGGAAATGTCGCTTCACCGTTCGAAATTGTGATTAATGGATTTGATCCATCAGTTAAGCCGCACGAGGAGTCCAATGGCCTCAGCTTAGATGGATGGTCAAATTGAAAATCACTTGGTAACGCTGTCGGTGCGGTTGACTTTTCATCTGGTACTAATGTCGTGCGTCTATCCACAGGAGGATTTGAGCTTGCAGGAGTTATCGATGAATTAGTATGATTTGAAATAAAATTGAGTAACTGCTCTGTCAATGGAATAATGACTCTAGGTGGATATAAAGTGTGTTCCAATATCATATTTGTTACTATCATACCTATAGCTGCAATAAAGAATTATATTGAGAAATATTTAAACATTACTTTCATATAAAAGTAACTACTTCACTAACAAAAGCTTTTAATTTGCTTTTGTTTTTAATTATTTAAGGCGTGAATCTGGTGTTTTTAAAAAAATCTGCTATTATTGACCAATATTAACTAGAAATTCTTTTCCGATCAATTTTATTACAAAAAAGTAATTAATATCAATTTTCAAGCCATTTCACCGCATCCCCTTGATATTTCAATAAGTGATTATTCAAATAAGTGATATTTCAAAATATAGTACGCGCACACATTCAGCTTGGGTACTTAAAAAATTCCTATATGTTTCTGAAGCACTAACAAACCAAATTTATCAAATTACAGAAATAATTTATCCTTAAAACACTCAAAACAAATCTAGCTTGTAACCTATTAAAAACAGTATTAAAAAAAAACAAGAAAAAATACATTTATTTACAATAACTTGTATATATATATATATATATATATATATATATATATATATATATATATACCATAAACCATGGATGTACACTTACTTCAAAAGTGATAACTTTTATTCACAACATAGTAACCAATGTTTCTAAAAAGTTTCCATAGGATTCGTTAAAACCTCATGCACATACAACTTTTTAAAGTTAAAAAAATTAATTTCGAGTATAATACGTTTAAAGACTTAATTTGGTATGTTATCTAATGTAAATTGTTTTATTTGAACGAGTATAACTTTGTTAAAAAAGCGAGTTATGACATCTGACAGGTTTTGAAAAATTCTTACAATTACGAAGATTAAGAAAATTCAATAAAAAGAAAATTGATATTTAGGTCAAATAACACCAGAGTTCTATGTTAAGTATAGGTACATAGCATATTGAAGGTGCATAGATGACTAAATTCTCCGGAATAAACAACAATTACTTTTAAACTTCTAAAATAAATTGTTTATTTGTTGTTACTGAATTTACCTGATTGTCCTGAGCAATATTGCATATCATTCAGTGTGATACTCGTAACAACTGGAATAGGGTTTCGAACCGGAAAATAAACACGATAGTACAGAGACATACCCTGAAGAACTGATCGGATTGATTCTTCTTTTGATTTATCTAATTCCAATCGGCCTACGTATTTCTAAAATAAAATCTTACGTTAGATTAACAAACAACAAGAGAATTTCGTTACTTAAGTTAACATTATATCAATTTTTCTAACTTTTCTCCCTTTTGTCTTTTGTTGCCCAATCTTTTTACAACTATATAATATATAGTAAAAACATATATTTTTCACAAAGTTTTAATTTTTTTAAACCATTTTATTCAAAGTTATGCAGGACAATGTGTTAATATTTAGCAAAAATAAAAATTTTTGCAAATGCTCCGTGCGACTATAACTTTCTCGAACCAATTTAAAACAAAATTCTGATTTGTTTATAAAGCTATAAATAAAGAAAGAATTGGGGCCACATTTTTTTAACCTACTTGTTTAAATATTATAATTATATATCAAAAATATTTTTAAAAAATACTCAAAATTGGTTAAAAAACCCTGTTTTTAATTAATAAGCTACTTTAAATTATAGTATTTATATATAAAAATGAAAAAAGCGTTCCAAAGTTTTCATCGAAATACTTTTAGGAATGTATCCTCGAAGTTTCAGATGGATTAATCATCAACTGTACGCAATAAGTAATTTGAACATTAAAGATATGAATTACAAGGTAATAACACTTTTATTATAAAAAATCAGAGTTTGACTTTCATCCTATGGTAAAAAATAATTTATTTTTCATTAAACAACTGTTTTTTAAGTGATAAGAATATTTAATATTGTTTAAAGAAGATTTTTCATTGTTTAAATATTATTTTAATGCAATACCAAAAATATCGATTTTTCATGAAAAGTCGGTATAGCGCGTTACCTTAAGGGTAACACCTCTAGATACACCTATTTTTGACGATTTTTTGTGGGTAAATAATAAGCGAAATAAAAAATTCGTTTAAACAACTTTATTATACAATTAATGAACTGTAAAAAAATTATTTTATTTCAAAATGGCGGCCACGGGAGCCTGTAGTAGGCCGTTACTTTTTTGTTGACGCTCAAACGGAAAGACAGTTTTCTCGTACATGATGACCCCTAGAACAAAAAATCAAAGTTCTTCTTAAAGTACATATTAGTAGGCGTCATAGTACGTAGGGATTTCTTCTTAAATAACATGTTTTAAAAATGATGCACATTTGAAGAAAAAAAATTTGTCAAAATTGAAACTTTTTTTCAAATGTGCACCATTTTTAAAAAGTTTGATTTAAAAAAATCCCTACGTACTATCACGCCTATTAATATGTACTTTAAGAAAAACTTTGTTTTTTTGTTCTAGTGTTCATCATGTACGAGAAAACTGTCCTCCCGTTTGAGCGTCAACAGAAAAGTACCGGCCTACTACGGGCTCCAGTGGCAGACATCTTAAAAAAAAAATATTTTTTACTTCATTAATTGTACAATAAAGTTCTTTAAACGAATTTTTTATTTCGCTTATTATTTAACCACAAAAAATCGTCAAAAATAGGTGTACTTAGAGTGGTGTTACCCCTTAATGAGGCCAACCTGAGGTTAACTCAAGAAAACAAATTTTCTATTTTGATTTTATATAAACTTTTTATTTAGAGCAATTTAAAAGAACAAACGCTAGTTTTGCACTGGTTTGCGTGCGCAACGTATCCCATTCCCGCACTGTTCCAAGCGTGCGCAAAGAGACCAATATAGGCATCAGTGCGGGATTAGAGTACCTGAGTACTTTGCACATTTTGCCATCACTTTACCATTGCTTTGCACAGTTGTTTGAAAAAATAGTATACGTAACTCCTGCGCGGAGGTAATTCCTGCACAAGTGGATCAATTTGTCGCCCGAGCCAAGCGAGGATACTTTACGCACTTGATACGTTATATACTATTGCTATAAATTATACTTGCAGGTAATAATATATGTAATTTAGCCGTTATAAGTTGACAACTATTTAGTAATAATTCAAGCTGGCTCACTTAACAAAAATGATTGGGGAATAATTGGTTATTATTAAATGTCAATATAATTATATGGACCGAGTTATATAAAAGCAGGGTAACATTGCTTTATCTTTTATATTAATCTACCAAATATGGTATTTGTAAAATGATGTATTTAGTTCTATATAAATTATAAATTAAATTAATTTTGTTTAACAGGATATATTCGACAGGTGGGTGCATGAAGAACGTCCTACCTTGGCTCGAGCACGTAGAACGTCCTATCTCGACATGCGCACGAAGATCATATCTCTGACACGCGCGAGAAAGATCCTATTTTAGAAATATTTTGTGTTGTTAAGATTGTTCGGGAAAAGAATTTTTAATAAATACCGTAATTAGGAAAACAACTTTAACGTCATTGAAACATTTTCATTCTAGTATTTTTTCCAGGTGCACTACAAAATTCTTAGCAATGTAATATATTTCTAAAATAGAATCATTCTCGAAACGTTATTCGCGCTCACGGTGAGATAGGACGTCCTTCGAGTCAACCGTAGATATATTCTTGAAATTAAATAAAATTAATTTCAGTTTTTATTACAAGTTATTTATCTATGATACAGTATTATTGGAATTTAAAGTGTCATGGCCGCGAAGCAAAGCAGTAACGACAGTTTCTGCTTTGTCAATAAGCATGTAAACGGATGAATTTAAAACTAATTATATATATAAAAAATTCTACATATATCAGAGTTTAAGAATATGTAAAGAAGAAGAGCGAGAATTTCGCAGACTTGTGCAGAGTTTAACAGAGATAGGCAGAGTTTGGCAGACTTCAGTAGGCTTAAGTAGAATTATACAGACAACTTGTTTGTTACCTTGTTATTTCTTTTCACTTTTACGTATAAAACCATTGCAATCTCTTTTTTAGTATAATTTTTAGACATAATTACTTTTAAAATCCATCTGTTGTGTATGTTGCTTACTTAGAAAAGAAGAAATTGGCGTTACTGCTTTGCTTCGGAAATGACACTTTAAATCCCAAAAATTATTATTAGGTTCTTAAAAGAAATTATTATTATTGACAAAAATATATACGAACTGTAGGCAAAAC
Source organism: Gastracanthus pulcherrimus (assembly GCA_949152435.1). NCBI lineage: Eukaryota > Metazoa > Arthropoda > Insecta > Hymenoptera > Pteromalidae > Gastracanthus > Gastracanthus pulcherrimus. The sequence goes on from OX424574.1 coordinate 42,299,145, forward strand.
TGTGGCCACACTTAAAATCACACGTAGATGCAAAGGGACACCTTGTGGTGGTGTAGGAATTTCCACTATTCCCATGATTTCTCCGGTGGTCTCGTTGCGAAAATACCGAAAGTATTCTGGGCACTGGCATTGTGCAATGACGAACAATTGAAGTGTTTGTATGAAAATCCCGATTCCATAAACTGTATTATACATTTTGAATAGTAGAGTGAAACACTAAAATTGAAATTGTACTGTTTTAATTATTTATAGTACATACATCTTTATAATCCTATTTTAAAATACAAATTAATTTTCAATTACTAACATTTGTTATCTGCAGTGCATTTGACGCACAATTCTTCTAATCATAAGAATTTGATTGTTTTTTATTCCTCCAATGAGGTTGGTGAAAACATGCGTTCGATGTAATGAAGTTGCAGTATTTAAAAATAATTCAAACGCATTCGATCAGAAGAATTGTGCGTTGAGTGTAAATAAAGTAGGTAACAAAAAAGTTGGCACTAATAACATAATTTATACTTATTTATAAATATTTAATAAACTTACCCTATCATTGCCCGAAATATAGAATCAGCCGTCACCTTGGTTTTTGAAATGGTATTCCAAAGAACAATTAGAATAATTTCACGACTTAAATTTCCCAGAGAGCTAAATTAATTCTATTATATCTTTTTGCTTTATGATTAATTAATGATTTTGATCCTGCTCGTGAACAATTGTTATGACATTTTCTGGAATTCCACTGAAATTACATTCATGATTATAATTACTGAAATACCAAATTTCCCAGAAACTTAATATTGTAAGTGAAGAAAAAAGTTAATTTATTTAAATTGCATATTTACAATAATAGCACAATACTTTAATAAAGTATAGCATGTATATGTAAGTGAGTCAGTTATTAATATGCCCTGCATTAATGTATCTCTTGATATTTTCTTATTTAAAAAGTTATACAATCGTAAATTAACTCAATGAAATAATAGTTTTTATTACAAATTTACTTTTGCATCGAGTTTCTGTATAATATACAATTTTAAATAAAAATATCGGGGGGCATGATAACTAATGCAAAGTATTTTTCTACAAAATATAAATCATAATAATAAAGATAAATATGCTCACTAGTCGTTTTTTTCTGTCATTTATTCGTTTAAATGGCTTTTTTCCTCCGCATCCAAATTTATTTGAACACTTTCGATATTTGCGATGTTTCTTATCCTTCGAGTCTAATCAATAAAAAAATTACTTTATAAAACTAAAATGATTTTTGTAAAAATTATTCATATTTTTATTTGTCATGTAGCAGCTATTACACTTATACATATAAATACGCAAATTATAATGATAATGGAGAAAAATATAATACACCTTTTATAAGTTGAAATGTATTTAATACTAATCATCAAAGTTAAAAGGTTAACTTTTAGTGTTTTTCGGTAAAATGAATTATAATACTTTTACGACACTTTCAAAAAATTCATGGCATTTAAATTATTTTTATCGAGATACTAATTATATTATTACATGTGAATTACTCCCAAAATATCTAAAACAATTGTTGAAATTTAGTAGATTTAAAAGGCAAATCTAAGAATATACATATAAGAAATCTATATATATAAGAACTTAAGTCGCTTTTCCGGGAACCTACAGATATATATATATATATATATATATATATATATATATATATATATATATATATATATATATATATATATATCTGTGGGTTCCCGGAAAAGCGACTTAAGTTCACTTTTCAAGTATTTGAGATATTAAGGTTTAAAGTTTTTAATTGCTATTTAACTTAATATTAAAAAATTCATAAATTGTTGATAGGGTCACACATTTTTACACTTTCTTGATTTTTTGCAGTTTTATCTGAAAATATAATATGTAAGTATACTAAAATCGCTCAAAACTCAATTTTCAAGAATAGTGGACTTAAGTCGTTTTCCGGTTCGCCACATACAGTGGAACCTCCGAGCACTGTGAAACTCAGGATTATAGCTATTCCCCGGCACTGCGAATTTTCGTCAGCCAATCGGCGTCAAGCACCACGGCTGTATCTATAGGCCAAGCAACAGAGCATTTTAGCTTGACAAAATTAATAGCAGGATCGGACCAATATCATTATATCTGGAAATAGTTGCTGATAGTGGGTGCATAGTTTGATACACCAATTTTCAATTCGTTTTTTGTAATTAGCGATTATTTATGAAAAAAAGCCATTTTTCGCGTTTTTTGCATATAACTTCGAAACTATTTATCCGATAGTAATACTGTCAACAGACGATTTGTACATGATGTTAGTCTGTAAGATTGTAAATATTGTACATATATCTAACTTAAATAAATGATTTCATCTGTACGATATTGGTTTTTCTTTCCACATGCTGCCTTGATGATAAAAATAATCGTATAAATGAGAAACTAAGAATATATCACACGTTCATTGCAATCGTATGTACCTGCCATAAAGTGAAACGTATCTCTGGATATTATTTTATTATACTTTAAGTTCGAAGAAGTAACCTTTTGAACTGCATTGTAAAATGGTGACCATTTGCTTATTACTGGCTGGGTTTATGGGCGTATTACACTTTTATACGCGTATTACGCGTATTATAACTACATGATATAATGTAATAAATGGTTATGAATATCATACAATACGTTTTAATATGCTCTTAAACTGGTATATTTACATGATAAAGATTACATGGTTATGTTATTCTCCTACGTTTCGGATCAGCAATACCCTCAAACAATTGATGGGGGGACAATGCACAGTAAAAACATTAAAAGCAGTAATACGGAGCTCATTATTTCAAACATTTTCGACGGTGATGTCTCTAAGCGTGTTGACGTCGCACACGCGATACTGTGCCGTGTCCTTCCATCAACACGAAAAATTGATATAATAGGCATACGCCTGCTTCGGTCAGAAGAATCGACAGCTGCGGCATTAGCAGATACAAATAGCGAACGTAGAAGGTCACCATGGGTTGTTACCCTTTCCAGCAGTGCGTTAGGCGAGAAAATAATGCGAGCCAAAAAGCTTATCACTGGCTTTCATGCTAGAGATGTCGACATTGCAGCTCTTGACCAGGACACAAGGGATGGGATTATAAATGGGAAAATTTTTATAAAGAATTGTTAACAAAAGAATGTTTTATTAAATATAGAAGTCTCAAGGCCCTTGCGATGAGACTTAATTTTAAATATGTTTGGCATAGAGGGGGCCGTTTCCTGGTGAAGAGGCGCGATGGCGACGTCTCACATGAATTTTCATCTGCGGCTGATTTACAGACAATAGTGGCATCATATGCCATTAATCAACCATCTCAAACTGTAAATACTGTAAAAAAAACCGTTGATAATGAAATCGTAATTGATAAAAATGTAATTCCGTCAACTGCTGCAAAAAATTGACTATCCGCACACACTGCTGGGGGGGTTCACTGTAAGGGACTGAGGGCAGGTTTTGTCAATGTTACTTCACTGAAGGGGCACATGGCATGATTAAACAACACCTTTCAGCTCGTCCTGCCTACCATCTCTTTGGGATTGCTGAGTCGCACCTTGACCCTGATGTTGGGAGTGATCTCATTCAGTTCGATGACTACTCACTACTTAGACTTGATCGCAACAAACTAGGGGGCGAGCTAGTCCTGTACATTCATAACACTTTCAAGGCCAATTTACTATGCAGCTCTCCAACAACACAGGAGGGCAGGCCATTTATACCTGAATATTTAATGTGCATTGTTCAGCAGGGCAGCCTTCCCCCCGTCTTTGTTGCTTTAATATACAGACCACCACACGTACCGTTTTTACAGGGCTCTGACTTAATAGACAAACTAACGATACATACTCAAGACTTTAGTCACAAAATTATTATGGGAGATCTGAATGCGAACCTACTCGGAACGTCAGCCGATGCAAAATTTGTTAGGCGGTTGGCTGATGATCTTAACCTTCAAATAATTGATCATGGTGCGACTCATCATCTCACGGATTCTCCCACGTGGATTGATGTGAGCTTGACAGATAATAATGACGTTGTACTGAGCAGGGACAATCGGCCGGCGCCTTTTCCCAGTCATCATAACATCATAGAGGTCGAGATTGGGGTCGAAACTGCTGCATCCCCTGTGGTTGAATCTTTCAGCTACAGCTACGACGACCTCCTGTCTCACCTAGCTGACTGTGATTGGTCGCGGATCGATGGTCCCGCGGCGGGTGTTGACAGTCAATTAGAGTGCCTCAGTGTCAACCTCATGGCTGTGATAGATAAAATTGCACCGTTAAAAGAATTCATGCCGAAAAAGAAAACAAATCCACCATGGGTTGATGCTGAACTAATACATCTTTACAAAAAACGTGACTCCGTACGAAGACGATATGCGCGGACCAATGACGACAGACTGTGGCGGGAGTATCAGGGCCTTGCAGCTGAAGCTGAATTACGAACAAAGGAAACAAGGGAAAGATTTTTACAAAATAAAATTTCTGAAGCGATTGATAATAAGAAAGATATCTGGAAAGAGCTCAAGGCTCTGGGCCTTCTGCCAAAGACAAGAGAGTCGCTTCATGGTTTCTCACCGGAAGAGCTCAATGCCCACTTTGCAGGGGTGTCGATCTCCCAAAATGAGGGTGATGAAGAACTTGACAACGTCCTGACCACTGCCAGTGATGACGGTTTTGTTTTCCGAGAAGTCAGCTTCTCGGACGTGGTTCTGGCTGTTGCCCACTTCTCATCACAAGCCAGAGGGGAAGACGGCATTCCCCAAAGTATAGTGGCTAAGGCTCTTCCGTTTGTGGGAGATCATATTGTTAAGATCTTTAACTCCTCTCTGTCCAGTGGCATTTTTCCGGGAACTTGGAAGGGAGCTCAGTTGGTGCCTTTGAAGAAGAAGCCTGTCCCATCTATGGTGTCAGATTTCCGACCAATTGCCCTACTGAGTTTCCTTTCTAAGGTCCTTGAAAAAATAGTACACGACCAAATAACTGACTTTTTACGAGATAATAATACTTTGGACCCGATGCAGACTGATTTTCGACAGAATCACAGTACACAGACAGCACTACTGAAACTGACGGAAGACATAAGATCAGGCATTAACAACAACAAAAAACTATTGACTATTTTGTTAATGTTTGATTTTAGCAAAGCATTCGACACCATCTCACACACTAAACTGCTGCGTAAGCTGATGCGCATGGGATTCTCCAGGAGTGTTCTCCTGTGGCTTAAGTCATATATTATGGGGAGACGACAGAAAGTCGTCACAATCACAAATGGGGATTCAGGTTGGCTAACCACCAATCTTGGCGTTCCACAGGGCTCAGTCCTGGGGCCCCTGCTTTTCAGCCTGTACATAAACGACTTACAAGACGCACTCGACTTAGATGGTGTTGAACACATACTTTACGCTGACGACTTGCAAACCTACACACAAGTGACCCTGAAGGGTCTTCGTGATGGTATCAGTCGCATGTCGGCTGTAGCACAAGCAGTGTCGAACTTGGCAACGTCAGCTGGCCTGCGCCTCAACGTCGGCAAGACAAAGGCGATCATTTTTGGATCTGATCACAACATCAAACAGGTTCAGAACTTTGACTTGCAAGGCATTGAGATACAGACCGGCGTACACGTTCCCTTTGTCGATACAGTCACCAACCTCGGCGTGGTGATGGACGGAAGGTTGACATGGAAGCCGCAACTGAATGCGGTCAGTAGAAAGTAAATAGAGCTCTGTATAGCTTAAAACTTTTCCGTTCAAGCACCACAGAGATACTGAGGAAGCAGCTGGCATGTGCACTGGTACTACCTCACTTAGACTATTGCTCAGTGGTTCTTCTTGATGTGTCAGGGGAGCTCCAGACACGACTACAACGTCTACAGAATGCATGTGTGAGATACATATGTGGTGTTAGGCGAGATGAGCATATCACCGCCTACAGGAAAAAACTGGACTGGTTAGATCTGAAGGTGAGGAGGGAGTATTTTATGGGGCTGCTGCTTTACAAAGCGGTTGTGATGCGGCAGCCACCGTATCTTACTGCCCTCTTTGAAAAAAACCAGGCCAGGACTTCAAGTAGGGGTGGTATGAAAGAGCTCTCGGTTCCGGGGTCGCGCACCGATAAGGGCCTTTTCTCATTTAGAGTTCAAGGTGCGCACCTCTGGAATTCGCTCCCGAGCAGTGTGAGGTGCTTGCCATCTTTTTGTAAATTTAAAACGGCGTTTAGCAGGCACCTTAAGCAATTACATGGTGAAGAGAATGTACAGAGGTGACTCGAATATTTATTTAAGCTATTTATTTATTTGAATTATTTATTTATTTAATTTATTTATTTATTTAAATTTATTTATTTATTTAAATTTATTTATTTATTTATTTATTTTAATTTATTTATTTATTTATTTATTTATTTATTTATTTATTTATTTATTTAATTTATTTATTTATTTATTTTAATTTATTTATTTATTTATTTATTTATTTATTTATTTATTTATTTATTTATTTATTTATTTATTTATTTATTTATTTATTTATTTATTTATTTATTTATTTATTTATTTATTTATTTATTTATTTATTTATTTATTTATTTATTTATTTATTTATTTATTTATTTATTTATTTATTTATTTATTTATTTATTTATTTAATTTATTTAATTTATTTAATTTATTTATTTATTTTAATTTATTTATTTATTTATTTAATTTAATTATTTATCTGGTTTATTTATTTATTCGACGTATTTATTTATTAATTTATTTATTTATTTATTAAATATGTTTAGTGTTAGGTGTGAATGTATTTATTAGCGTGATTGTTAAAGTGTCATGAATGAGTGTGTTTTAAATTTTGACGTGATAGTATACGCAAAAATTTAGCAAAGTATGTGTATGTATTCGTTTATTTTATATGTTATCTCTATTGTATTTATTTTTTTATTCTATGTATTATTTTTTGACGAAGCGTGTTTCTGTGATATCTGACTGTGACTAGTTCATTACATTTAAATTTTATAAACTGACGAACTGATAAAGCGAATTATTATTTTAATAAGAAATGCAATAAGTGAAAGTTAAGATAACAAATATATTAAATCGACTGATATTTTAATTATAACTACATGTACATGAAATTGTAAGATTTTGTCTTTTGACGAATAAAAAGTATATCTATCTATATCTATCTGTTACTGACAGAAATAATGATAATTATTGTAAAGTAAAATTGACGGCGAATATAATAATGTGAAATAGATAATAAATAAATATGCAGTGCTGAAATGATGCGATGTATTAACTACAGCATTATGAAAGAAAGAGAACCAAATGAAATGGGCTACGCGTAAAGGTCGTAAAAAAGGGCCAGCGTTGGCGCTCTCGACAACAACAAGGCAGTACAGTTTAGACTCTCGTGTAGTTCACATCGTATGACTATTAGGGAAAGAATCGGCTTTTTAGCGTAAATGTGTCACAGGAATATATCGGCTAGACATTTGAATAAATATAATTTTGAAAGTTTAAACTGTTATTGAATTATTAATTTCTCCTCTCGTGAATCCGGCTTTGTGCCGTAACACTTTCTATCTCTTCCCCGTCAAAATTATCAATTGGTAACAAAATATCGTTATTCTCTTCCTCGTTATATAAGGATTCGTCATCAAAATCGACAGAACGTATCGATTCGAAGTTTTGGCAAGTTTCTTCGTTGCATTGAACGCAAAGGTCTGTGCATTGCAAACCAACTATTCTGCAGCCACACGTATTTTGTGTGCATCCTTTTTTGCACGAACATGACATTTTTTCCAGCAACTTTTTGGGGATTTGTGGATCTGAACTTCCTATCGGAATCAATTGATTATTCTTCACTTGCCATCCCCAATCAGTTGCTTTCACATTCGTATTTCCCAACCAAAATTGCAACTGATAATAAACACGGAACGCATGTTGTTTTGCTGCTCCCTCCGTTGGTGGAATACTCTCTAGTCTAAATTTATTTTTCAGTTTAGCTTTGCTAAAATGTAAAAATCGTAGATCATTCAGAGTAAAAGAAGATTTATTCATCAATTGATTGATTCTCTGCTTTTTTACTGTACATTCTTTTAATCAGATCGAATGCACTGCTGGCTATTTCATCGCAACTTGCATTTTGATTGTAGAAAACAGATGCTAATTTCAATAAATTTTCTTCAGGAATTTTATCCATTAATTTATTTTTACCTTGTCTAAAGAAACAGGATGTTGTATCACATCCGTTGAATGCATGTAGAAATGCAACTATTTTCTGTAAATTTTGTAATTTGAAACTATTTGTACAATAAAATTCATGAGGATTGGAACCTTTACTCTCTTTTCTGAAATAAATATTTAGAGTATTAGGTGCGAGTTGAGATAAAATAACCAGCAGATCAATATCTTCGCCTACGATAACAACGGTACTTTCGGAATATACTCGAGCATTTTCAATAGCTGTAGTTATAATCAGTCTATCAGCGTCTTCAGGAGCAACTTTGGTTCGGAAACCAGCTTCGTTTAATGCCAAGCAAAGCATATCAATGAGTCTTGATTTATTTTCTTCATTGCTGAGAAATTGCTTTTGATTTGTTGTAATGCTAGTATTATTATAATAAGCAATTTCTCGACCGATGTTTTTCATTTGCCTACGAGATTGCTCAACAGATTTCGTTGACATCGTTTCCTCTTCGGGGTATCGCCATCGAAAACTACCCAACTATTCTCACTGTATGTAGTGCCTCTTCGCATAAGTAACATAACTTTTCACAATGTCTTCAATTTTCGAATTACTCTGCCAACCGACTTTATGTATGAAAAATCCATCGTCAACGACATGTGTTATTGTTCCTATAGAAGGTAATTCATTCGTATAATCGAAATTGGAATAAAACGCAGATTTTGTTGTTTTCTTCATACCATATCCATCAAATAATGATAATGGTATGGGTGCAAGCTCGTACCAGCTACAATATTCTTTAATGTCATTCTGATTTCGGATGTGCAATGTTAGTTTTTGAAATATTAATAACGAAGATATATAAACTTGTTTATTTCCGACGTTTTTCATAACTAAATTTGCAGCCGCTAAATGAGTAACTTTATTACGTTTTCTACAAACTATATCAGTGAATTTTTTGTTAAACGATTCATCCATAGCTTTTTTTCCGCATCTGGTGATTTAGCACATGGATACACTGATGATATCTGTATTCTTTGCGACAAAACCTTTGGAGATTCGAAAACCTGCGTTGAAAAAGAACGAGGCATCGAGAGTTTCATACACGCCAGTGTCAAACGTAAAGACCATAAGGATAACATTCTACATAATTTGACCCAAATCACCGTGCACACAACCTGTAAACTTATGTACGTTAGAGAATCAAATATAAAAACGGCACTGAAATCAAAGGCAGATAAATGGGCAGCAGATCGTCGGCGCTCTCAGGAAGCACGTGTCTTCAATTTTGAAAGTAACTGTTTTATCTGTTCTGGTTTATTCTCTTTTTCTAAGCAACATATCAGAAGCGTAACGAAACAGAGCTTAATAGATAATATCAGAGCACAAATAGAATATGATCCGCCTAGTGAAATCAATCGAATTATATTATCGCGAGTTAATGAATTAAAAAGTAATACTGATGAGTATTATTCACAAAATATTGTTAAATATCATTCAACTTGTTTGGCGAAATTTTATAATTACAAATCAACTAACTTTACAGGAAGGCCAATAACTGAAGGCATGTCAAATATTGTGTCGTTCATCATAGATTACATAGTAGAAAATTGTGAAGAATGTCAATTCTCTTACTACGTAGAAATTCACGGAGAAACGGATTTGCCACCGTTCGATAGATTAGAGAAGTATCTAAAAGACCACTTTCAAGATGAAATTGAAATTATACATACCACAAACGATAGATTTGTTTGTTTCAAACGAACTTTGGGGAAAACGATCGAAGATAGTTGGTATAATAATAGGAAAACTAATGAAACCGAAGAAAAATTGCGAATCGTCGAGTTGGCTGCTCATATCGTGTTACAGGATATTAGATCACAGATATTTTAAAAGGATAATTATAATTCACCGACAGACTTTTTCCGTAGCGCTACAGATGATATTCCAAAGACTTTGAAAACTTTTCTGGATATTTTGATTAAATCACATAAAAATGTTCCAAAAAATCGTTCCTGGTCTAAGTGGGATAATCGAGCAACAACAGTAGCTCATATTTTAATGACATCAGTTAGACCGAGATCATTTTTATCTCCAGTGTTATTGGGGTTATCATGCATGATGCACACTAAATTTTCTGCGAGAGGACTCATCAATTGCTTGTCCAACATAGGACTTTGTGCTTCATATTCAGAGACAGTTCGATTTGAAAATTCAATTGTTCATGAACCTGAAAATTTCAATTACATTTCCGAAACTTATTTGCAATTCGTTTATGATAATTCTGACCATAATACAGCTACAATAGACAGTAAAAATACTTTCCATTGTATGGGAGGTATTATGTGTGTAACGCCAGCAAGTTCGGTATCGTTCAGTGATAAAATTCCTCGTTTCAAATTAAATAATATCACAATTAACGAATGGAAAGAAACAGCTGATTTTAAAATTCGACTTGAACCAAAAGATGCAGCCTATTTTTTTGGCAAATTTAGTACACCGAAGGAAACTCCGAATTGGCATGGATTCATAAATAATTATTATTGCTTTAATGATGACTTCAAAATAACACGAGTAATTGCTTTACCATTCATCAAAGTTCCCGCGAGTGATCACAATACCATATTAACAGCTTTAATTGGCGCTAGACTAAGAGCGAATAAAAATAATCAGAAGCACTGTTTTGTAACGTTTGATTTGCCACTTTATACGAAAGCCTGTGAAATTTTAGCGTCCATAGACCCTGAAAACGACCCTTACAATCTGTGATCAGGAATCCCTCGTTTAGGAGGATTCCATTTCCTCATGTCATTCCTAGGATATATTGGGCATGTTATGATGGGCAGCGGTCTAAAGGAGGCATTTTGTACTATATACGCTGATTTGTCAGCAGACAAATGCTTAACTGGTCATGCTTATTCGAGATCTATTCGAGGTCATTTGATAGTGCAAGCAGCCCTAGCTACAATTATTTTTTAAAAAATTGAATTGAAAATTGATGAAAAAACGTTTTTTAAGGGAATTCTTGAAAAAATTAAAAAAGGAAATATTGACGAATCTTTAAATAATCCTTTAGTGAATAACATAATTTCAAAATTTTTATCAGTTATTGAAAAATTGGAAAATAATGGTCCAACTAGCCAACTATGGATACAATATTTCAAATTAGTTCAATTAGTTCAAGACTTTATAGATGCAGAGAGATCTGGAAATTTTGACCTTTATTTAAAAACAGTTAAAAAAATTACGCCTTTCTTCTTTGCTTCTGGCCATCATTTATATGCAAAAGCTGCACTTTTATATGTCCAACAGATGTCAAATTTACAACAAATTATGGATATATTAGAACACGATAAGTTTTGTAAGCCGGGGCTCTTTACTATTAGACGATCAAATCGCTTCTGGTGCGGTACCTGGTCGGACAAGACTATCGAGCAAATGTTGATGCGCGCTATAAAATGTAACGGAGGATTGACGCATGGACGCGGATTAACTGAAAATGTAATAGGAAAATGGATACTATCCAGGGTTGCTGTATTAGAAGTCAGTAACACTATGGAATCTTTCTGTAAGTTACACCTTCTCTGTAAAATAGAGAAATTTCACTATTTAATACACAATGTATAATATGTATTATTTTTGGTACTGTTTGAATGAAGTAACACCGAATTTTTTAATCCAATGTGATGTATAAAATCATTGGTATTTTTATATCATAAAATATTGAATTGCAAAAATGTACATTTGTTTATTGAACAATATTATAACTTCAACAGAATAAATATTAGATTCGAAATTATATTATCATGTAAGATAATGCATCATAATTTACCTTTCATTTCCATGAGACGTAGATGCTTCATTAATATCAGGATCCATGTTGAATATAACTTTTCACGAAGATGCACTGATACTTCAACGATAATATTGTAACTTGTATACTGAGACGATGAGCTAAGACACATGTACTTGCTGCGAAGTCTGCAGATTGACTGACAAAATTTCAAACTAAAACGACCGTTAGGATGTTCAAACTCAGGTCAGATTTTCGGAGCATCTATACCTGCTCCATGAAAGGAAAAAAGTGAGAGGGGGAAGGTCTGGCAATGCTCCACGATGAATAGAGACGGAGTTTGAGTTGTGTATACATGTATGTACGTGTATATTCCTATATATACCTGCCATAAAGTGAAACGTAGCTCTGGATATTATTTTATTATACTTCAGGTTCGAAGAAGTAACCTTTTGAACTGCATTGTAAAATGGTGACCATTTGCTTATTACTGGCTGGGTTTATGGGCATATTGCACTTTAAACATGCATTATAATTCCAGTGGGCGGGGAAAATACTTTCGGAAGAACATGAATAACTTCGGAAATGTAAAATCATGAAAGAAAGCAATTTTCCCGTATAACAAACCATCGTAAGTGTGAAAAGTTAACAACTATTGAGTAAAATTGATAATTTCTAGCTGTTACAGTAATTTTTTGTAAAATCGGATGACAAAAATGGATTCTCCAGACAAAATTACCCCAGAATATGGAAAAAAAAACATCCAGATAGCTTAATACTCGACTACTCGCTCGCGGACAACGGCTTCAGCACAAGTTCGCATCGATTTTTCGACCGTTAGCAATCATCTTTTTAAAAAAAGCGAGATGAGGTGTTCAAGTATTTTATCTATATTTTCCAAATTTTCGAAGAACGGGAGAATCGGATAAATACACGAGCATACAGCCCTCCGCAAAAAAAGGGTTAAAAATTTCAAATCGCTATAACTCCGAAAGTATTCGTCGGACATATTCCAGGTTTTGCACTATCAAAGAACATGTCAATACCCACTTAAATCCAGAAGAACAGCACTACATATTAAAGATTAACAAAGTTATGGATTTTTGAAAAATCGTCATTTTTTATAGTTTTTTTGGATTTTCTCGGAATCTATTTATCCGATCGGGACTTCGAGGTCGCATTTTATTCGTCTTTTTATTCTCTACAAATCGTCTGTAGACAGTATTACGATCGGATAAACAGTTTCGAAGTTATATGCAAAAAACGCGAAAAATGGCTTTTATTCATAAATAATCGCTAATTACAAAAAAACGAATTGAAAATTGGAGTATCAAACTATGCACCCACTATCAGCAACTATTTCCAGACATAATGACATTGGTCCGATCCTGCTATTAATTTTGTCATGAAACGTGTACTTTCTGATCTCTGTTGCTTGGTCTACATAATAATAACTTTCCTCCTATACCTTCCCCATAATCAAATATTCTCAGTAGGTACAATTGACTCATGCAGCTATTATTGAAATAAAATTTCTATAAAAATCTATATAAAATTATATAATTCTTTATTATAAACGGTTATAAACTTTTTTATTACACTTTTTCAGTTTAAACATTTTTAATACTTTCTTATTAAGAAAAATTACAGTGCTGAGATGCTTAGCATTCACAGTGCCGGTGTACTATTCTACTGTGTATATTTATATATATTAACCCGCGCGTAGGCGCACTTTTCGGTCCTGCGCGAACACGCGCGTCGGCGCCTGGGGCGCTAAATTCTGGTAAATGTTGTTAGCAATTAGGATTATTAACTAAACTAGGTAAGGGAGAAAGTACAATAGCGTACAGTGTACCAATTCTATTCCGTTTCATGGATTTAATCTGGTTTTACAAAGCTAAAGACGTGCATCTTAGTGATCTTGTGCTTTCTCTCTCACTTCAAGCACAGTTTATAAAATATTATAGATATATTAGTAGTCACGTTAAACGAAATTAAATCCCACTGAACGGAATGGAATAGGTAAACTCCGGGGCGGAGCGTGGCGGGTTGGAGCGGTACGCTATTGTACTTTCTCCCTAAAATACTAAAAACGTTTAGAGTTATATGTTTACCAATAACAAATATTTGTTTTAACTTTTGTTAATAGTTTTTTCTATTAGTTTGTTAATAAAAAAATTTGCTGAAGAATACATAAAAGTTTCAATATGCCAAAAAAAATATTTTCGCTGTGAAAAAGCTGTTTGAAAAAAGGTTGGTTAAATTATATATAATGTGTAAAACTGCTGAAGTTTTCAAATTCGTATTACTGCAGATAGTGTATTATTTTATAATAGCACTTAATTCTTTCAGGTATTTGTCTATTAAGAAGGAACTCCACAGATTTTTAAAAAATCTCTCCCTTTCGTCCAATAATATTAAAGCTTCTTTAACTTTTTGGTCATGATTGAAGAAGGTTGCAAAAAAATTGCTAAGTTATTGGAGCAAATCCATATTTTTGTGATAAAAACAAGGGTTTTTAAAAAGGTTCCTTTCCCATAACAATTTGACAATTTCCCATAATAATTCAACTAAATGAACAAAAGTTAATATTTTTTACATTGTTTCAACTAAAGTTATGGTCTGAAATAAATAAAACCTTTTATTAGCTTTAAAAAATATTTTAAAGAAGCTACATGTTTTAACACTTTACGATTGACCAATAAAACAAAATATAAATTATTTTCAAAATACTTAAACCTATTTTTTTTGGAAGTTACAAAAATATCCATGGTCATATGGGTTGTACAATAAACTTTCTAAAGTTATATATAAGTAAGTTTTGAGAAAAACGCGATTAAAGTTTTATAATTCGGTATGGTATCTGATATAAATTGTTTTCCTCAAGTTGATATAACTTTGGTATAACTAACAAGGAGAGTAAGTTCACAACCTCTGGGAAACGATTTTTAACCAAAGTTTAGGAGATGCTTTCTATGATATATGAGGTAGTTTACTTAAAATATGCGTTATTTTAATGAAAAATGTATCTCGTCTTCGTACAGTAACTCTGCAAGTTTTTATGCTAGAAAAATTGAGGCAAAAGCTAAAGAAATTAGGTAAAAAAAGCTATAATTTAAGCTTTGTTTGGTATAAAAATATTACTCTGATGCAAAGGTATTAACTGAAGCTGGAGACTGAAAATACATGGAAAATCATGTAGAGGAGACCAGGGCAAAGTGAGCCTAAATAAGTTTGATCACGAATATATAAATATATTTCAACTATCAATAATTCGAAATATATTAAAAAGGTAATATGGATTTTATTTAATATAAATTTCAAGCACCAAGACTGCTAAGTAATTGAAAGTATTTTAACATTCACTTACAAGAAAAAAGATGAGAAGGCCTACTTTGTCACGAGCTTGGGGAAAATTGAGCCTTTGCACGGGGCAAAGTGAGCTTCAATAAATATGCATATACAAGTTTAAATTACGATAAATTAATAAGTTTTATTTAACTTTTAAACGTAATTTGATCAATTTGTTAGCAGACATGTAAGTTTGAAGCTTTACAAATTGTATTTATCAGACATAACTGTAGAGCCAGTTTGAGGTTACACTTTCTTTCTTACATTATTTATATAAGCTCGCTTTACCCCGGTCAGTTTGCCCCGAATGCACATGCTACGTAAGAATGTGTTTTAAGAGATTTACGTATTGTCTTATTGTATTACAAAAATATCTATTGAAATTTTAGTGTACTAATTATAAAACACAAAATTCCTGTAATATAATAGCATACATAACACTTCTTTATCTAAAAACCTAATCATGCAAAATTATCATATCGAGTGGCTTAAAAATTCATTGTTAAATTATTTACTAAATAACCAATTATATGTACTACGAAGCATTTAAAAATCATTGTTCATTTAGATTATTTTGATATATAAGTGAAATTAATATAAATGTTTTATTTATGTCGAAATATAGAGAAAGCTCACTTTACTCCGAGGCTCACTTTACCCCGCGTCTCCCCTAATTTAAAAGACTTAAATTTCATAGAATATTCATGCTTTTTCAGTCTCTATCTTCAGATGTTAATAACTTTGCGTCAGAATAATATCTTTTATATAAAACAAAGCTTAAATTATAGCTCTTTTTATCTACTTACGTTATCTTTTGCATCAATTTCTCTAGCGTAAAAACTTGCAGAGTTGCTGTATTGGACAAGATTACGGGTGCTAGGCTTCATTTTTAGGTACCAGAAAGCACCTCCTAAAGTTTGGTCAAAAATCGTTTTCCAGAAGTTGTGGACTCTCATAATGTTCATAAAACTGTAAACATAAAAAATATGTAATAAAAAATTTGTCGATGTTTTGATAAAAAATCAGTGGAATTCTCTCATAAAGAGAGAATTAAAAATGTAACCGCAAATTGTAAAAATGCGATTTTTTACCAATATACGGTTTTTCTTTTAAATCACTTCTGTTTTTCAGGTTTTCTTAGTGGCAAAATGTTCATTTTGCCATTGGGATCGGAACTTCTCTTTAGCGGTGAGCTTCGTAAGCTGTCAGTGAAGGCTCCTTTTCTACATAGAGCATATCTATATATAGCGATAGCCAGCGCCAAATGGCCAATATTTGAAGCTGCGAGAGAATACTACTACAATTGCTTTTGCATGGATAGTATATCTATATATAATTCCGATTCCAATAGCAAATTAAACTATTCGTATCTGATAAGAGTGCCACTACTATGCAATAATTTTACGCGACTTCAAAGATGATCAGTCAAAACGTGACTCGTCTTGAAAAACGTAATTATTGGCTGAAACACCTACAGCAACTATGTAAAGTGAATGTATCATGTTGTGATCTTTAAAACTTATCTATTCCAAAAAGATAATCACCATGTCAAATCTATATTTCAAGTCTAATGTAAAAAAATATTAATAAAAGATTTTTTAATATGGTGATACACAAAATTTTTTATTAAAACCTAATTTGAAAAGTTCGAGAGATATTTCACACACATAATTAATAATACCTTATCACCTCTTTATGATACATGCAAAAATATTTCTCATAGAAGATTATGCAAATTAATATACAATAATACAATATAGTACACACATATTATAATAAAAATACAATCTTCATCAAACATATTACAATAGACATATAAATACACACAATTAAATGTATATATTAAAAGAACTTTATAAGAACTTTTCCTGAAAGCTTAAAAGTTCCTCATAAATTTTTTCAGATTTTTAAAAAATAGTTTAGAGGTTGCTCAAGTCGTCTTTTTATAGAAAAATAAGTTTTCATATAAATTTCGTGATTTAAAAAAGAGGTTTGGGTTTATGATGGTTCTAGCTATGTTATATTGTTTATTGTTAATGCAGCCTAGTTGCAACATGTTTTTAGAGCATAATTACACCGTCATCTGCTCTTTAATGAGGTAAAAAACGTAAT
Source organism: Gastracanthus pulcherrimus (assembly GCA_949152435.1). Taxonomy (NCBI): domain Eukaryota; kingdom Metazoa; phylum Arthropoda; class Insecta; order Hymenoptera; family Pteromalidae; genus Gastracanthus; species Gastracanthus pulcherrimus. The sequence goes on from OX424574.1 coordinate 42,316,629, forward strand.
ATTTTATGCTAATTTTCACTGATTTTAAAAGTTCACTAAATAATTTTGAATAGGTCTAGGTATAAACTCCTAATTACTAAAGTAAATAATAGCAAATGTATTTCTCACGGAGAGCTTAAATTTTTTTTTAATATGAGACCAGTCTATGTTCTTGTATATATTACCCAAAAAACCTAAAAAGGTTTGAACTAGGAAAGTATGGCTTCTTTTTTAATTAATTTCTTTTTCCATAAAATTAACAATAAAGTTTCATTTTATGTAATAGTAAAAATATAACAAAGATTGGAGCACTTAATTTTCTAACGAGAATAACAGAATAAACCTTCCAAAAAATACTTTTTAAAAAGATCTAAGTTAGGAAAGTATTGCTACCTTTTATTGATTTCGTTGTTAAAAAATACACTTTAAATAATATGTAAATAACTGTATATCAAAAATTTGATTTGGTAAATGTGAACTGCAAATAAAATATATTTTATTAAATTCAACATAAATATAAATCTTCCAAAAAATACCTTTTAAAAAGGTCTAAGCTAGGAAAGTATTGCTAACTTTTATTGATTTCATTTTTAAAAAATACACTTTAAATAATATGTAAATAACTATATAACTAAAATTTGTTCTTATAAAAATGGTCTGGTAATAAAATATATTTTATTAAATTATTAAATTCAATATAAATACATATTTTATTTTAATTATCTATATACAAACTGTAATAAATATTAAACAAATTTTAATTTTGATAACTTTTTTATAATTAAATTAATGAAAACACTGAAATCTAATGATAATTGTCAAGTATTTTTCAACCATTTTTATACATAAATATTTTATTTTAATTATCTATATACAGACAGTGATAAATAATAAACAAATTTTAATAATCATGATAATTCTTTTTACAATTATATTAAGGAAAACATTGAAATCTAATGACGATCATCAAGTATTTTTTTAAATTATTTTAAATTGATTTTCTTTTTATCCTTACATCAAAGCCCGCGCACTGCGAATACGTGCACTATATAATTCAGCGCACTGTTTGTGTTCAGCCCCCGCAAACTGTTAAGTTAGGGTCGTAGCGCTTCAATGATATTGGCCACCGTGGCAGAGATTTTCTATAGTGCGCGGGGTCTAACTGTATGTAGATAATAATAAACCCCATGCAATTAATACAACTAAAAATTCAATCACTACCCTTTAAACATGACTGCTCGTACAAATAGCAACATGCTCTTTTCATACTTGGCGGGCCCATATGTTTCTGTTTCAAGGTGTAGTTACCCTTAAGTACTAGAGAATTGCTTATTTTGCTACGTACGTTAATTGTAAATATAAACTGTAATAACAATAATATACTTTTTTACTTTGTATTGTACACTTCTTCTAAGGAATGAAGACTTAAATTTAACACAGGCAGTTAATATTTCCGTTAGGTATCAATGTTGCTATTTGTACAAGCACAGGTTAAAGAACATTAATAAAAAATGTAGCATATTCTTGTTATTATAAGATAAATTTGTGAATATAAAATTTTTTGTTGTACAGCAGTAATTAAACATGCTGCTACATATTTATTTACAGCCGTAGACTGGACATTGTTCAGTAATAATACCGAGTTTCAGATATTGATACAGATTTTGTATGTTAATATTGCCAGTTATTTCAGACCAATGAAAGCAAAATACCAGATTAATATTCAAGGAGCTTGTACATCGAGCAGTCGTGTTTAAAGGGTAGTGATTGAATTTTTAGTTGTATTAATTGCATGGGGTTTATTATTATCTACATACAGTTAGACCCCGCGCACTATACAAAATCTCTGCCACGGTGGCCAATATCATTGAAGCGCTACGACCCTAACTTAACAGTTTGCGGGGGCTGAACATTAACAGTGCGCTGAATTATATAGTGTACGAATTTGCAGTGCGTGGGCTTTGACTGTAAGGATAAAAAGAATATCAATTTAAAATTATTAAAAAAAATACTTGACGATCATCATTAGATTTCAGTGTTTCACTTAATATAATTGTAAAAAGAATTATCATGATTATTAAAATTTGTTTATTATTTATCACTGTATGTATGTAGATAATTAAAATAAAATATTTATGTATAAAAATGATTGAAAAATACTTGACAATTATCATTAGATTTCAGTGTTTTCATTAATTTAATTATAAAAAAGTTATCAAAATTAAAATTTGTTTAATATTTATTACAGTTTGTATATAGATAATTAAAATAAAATATATATTTATATTGAATACAATAATTTAATAAAATATATTTTATTAGCAGACCATTTTTATAAGATCAAATATTAGTTATATATAGTTATTTACATATTATTTAAAGTGTATTTTTTAATAATGAAATCAATAAAAGTTAGCAATACTTTCCTAGCTTAGACCTTTTTAAAAGGTATTTTTTGGAAGATTTATATTTATGTTGAATTTAATAAAATATATTTTATTTCCAGTTCAAATTAACCAAATCAAATTTTTGTTATACAGTGATTTACATACTATTAAAAGTGTATTTTTTTATTAACCATTATATAAAAAAGAGGAATTTAATGAGAATTTTTGTATGTACGTACAATACAATTTCATTCTGTTATTCTCGTTATAAAATTGAGTGCTCCAATCTTTGTTATATTTTTACTATTACATAACACGAAACTTTTGATATACAGTTATTTATATATTATTTAAAGTGTATTTTTTAACAACGAAATCAATAAAAGGTAGCAATGCTTTCCTAGCTTTCGTCAGTTTTTACGGTTACATATATCTCGGAAACATATGATTAAAAATCATTGAAATTTTTTAAGGTTATTAGTAACATATAGAACAATTTTCAGTAAAACAATTTGAATCTTAATTTTTTCTTTTAAAGAGAAAAAAAATTATTTAAAAAAAAATCTATTTTCTTCCTCCAACGATAACTGGAGTAAATCGGCAGCATGTGATCTAAAACCTTTGAAACATATAGTTTTTTACTACCTCGCAACCTATACATTTGCTCATAGGGTCTTTTATTTTCCGAGATATTTGAAGTTATTTTTTAGCTAATTTTTCTCGTTCTTTGATAAAGATTCAAAATCAAAAAGAATTTTAAAGATTCGTCAATTAATTTATGTTTTATAACGATTTTTCTAATTTACGATGTTTAATAATAGACAATTTAATTTATATGCGTAAGCTTATAATTTCTGCTTCTTCAAAATTTAAAAAAACATGCTAGAAACATGTTCTGGTGGAAATACAAAAAACTCTATTTTTAAACAATGTTCGTATTTTTTTATTGGAAGATCGTTTTGGTTTTCGTTTCTCCGGTTTTCAGCATGTTGGAAATAATATGATCGATTCAGTGTTAATGCATTTGAATGAATATAAAATTACCTATCTTTTCCGATCCGAAATTTTAGTTAAGCTATTTCCCTTCTTTTGTTTATACACACTAAAATGTCATTTTGTGTTTAAAAGGCTATATATCGAAAACCTATAATGGAATTATATGAAATTTTTTTATATAATTAGGAATATCTAAAAGAATATTTTCTCATTATAAATTTTTTTTAATCAGGTCGCGAGTATTACGTTCTTTATTACATACTTTAGAAAGTAGAGGTTGATGGGTCTCTTTAAAAAATTATTTAGTGCACTTTTAAAATCACTTAAAATCAACATTAATACAAAATTATGCTTTTTACATCATCAAACAGCACATAACTGTGTGATTATGTTCTGAAAACATGTTGCAACTATGTTACATTACCAACAAACAATAGAACATAGCTAGAACCATCATAAACCGAAAGCTTTTCTTTAAAATCACAAAAATTAGAGAAAAACTCATTTTTCTTAAAAAAAGCGACTTGAGAGAATTCTAAACAATTTTTAAAACGTCTGAAAAAAATCAGAAGCCAAATTTAAGATATAAGGAGTCGATGTTATCGATATGGCGCTGCATAAAAAGAAAGTTTGTATATTTTGGACCACCCTAATAATACAGTCTTGTTTTTACTGAATATAAGCACTCTTACCTGCATTCATCGCCTTGCCTTTTTAGTCACTTGTACGGCGATACAATACAAAGCCATAACTATAATTTACTTTGAATATGATTAAGAGTTAATAATATTATTATCAGACTTACAGTACAGTACTTATTTATTACAGTAGTTATAATTAAGCAAATTGTTATCTAGTCTAAAGAAATAGTTGTATTTTTTATATCTTTAAGTCTTTCACTAAATATGTGCTCGAAGCTACTTAGCATACGAGTTCTTTCACTGACGAGAAATTTGTTTTATTACTTAAATACGCGACGTCAGTTTCTCACTTGCACGATCAGCAAGTAAAACACCACAACGGTCGACCCAATTAAAAACTGAATGAAATAGTTTTAATTGACTTTATATACTTTATTACTAAAAATGTATCTCTTAAACTTTTTAATATACTAACGTTTTCTTTTCGTTATCATAAAAACAAAAAGTCTTATTTAAAAACAAATTGTAAGAAAAAAAAATTTATTATTTGATTTTTATAAGCAATACACCATGAATGCATTACAAGATCTCTAGCCCAGAACTAATAAATGTAAGTATATTCTCAGTAATAACATCTGAATAAAGCATCAAGTATTCTCAGACAAAATTAGTGAATTATTTACAAAAAATATTTTAATGAAAATATCATATAAAATAATTTTTGATTTTAATAGAATGTATTCCCTTATGGAAAAATCTGTAGAAAATTCTGCAAGATTTCCTGCAGAATTTTTGCACGATTTTTTATGCATAATTTTTAGAACGTGTAGGTTTTCTGCCGCGCAAAAGCTTTTGCATGCAAATCTGCCTCCAGAATTATATATTCTGTTTCTGCGAACAGATGTGCAGGAAAGAACCTTGTAGAAAAACTTGCAGAAAAACCTGCACATTCTGAAAATTCTGTAGGAAATATTGCAGAACAGATAATGATATAATATATATATATATATATATATATATATATATATATATATATATATATATATATATATATATATATATATATATATATATATATATATATATATATATATATTTATAGAGAGTATACACCATGCATATATTTTAAAGAATGGGAAAATTGTTTTTGAAAAAGTAAAGAATAAACGATGTCAAAGTACAAAGTTATAATTTACAATTTAACCCTCCTGCGCTAAAGTTTATTTTCGTGCATATGGATTAGATCGATTACTATTTATACTATACTATTTAGCTTCAATTTGAGAGGTTGTAGATGTCCTAACAAAGTAAAGATTTAAATTTGTAATACAAAATGTATACAAAAATGGCGTGCGGTTTGGACGAGTATACTCGACTTGCTACGCAGGGGGGTTAAATATCTTGCAATACATCTTATCGAGAAAATAATGAATGGTTGTAGGATGAAATATATAATATTCATATGAAATAATTATTATTTAAATTTTTAATTGAATTTGACATCAACTCTTTGAATCGATTATTTTTCCATAAAAGATATTTTGCAGGTAAATAGAGCTAGATTTGATTTTAAAACTTAAATATTGTATTCTGTATAAATCAAACATAAACTGGGTAAATTTGAATAAAAGTGTTAAAAAAATTAACAGTTAAAGGGAGAACCTAATTTTACATCGCAAAGTTAACGGGCTAAAAAGGTTAATTCCATATTGGCGTATTTTAAATTTCATAGTAGAGGAGTTACTTATTGAATGGCTGTTTCGTTAAAGTGGAAAATATACGTTATATAATTCAAAAAACTTTAAATACCTATTTCTCTGAATAAAATTAATTTTTTATTTCCCGTAATTTCTGCTTCAATAAATGAACAATGACTATCACTGTTTAAAAACAAAAGTATTTAATTAAAAGTTAGGGCGTAATACAGCTGTTTAAGCTTTAACATAATATGTAATTTTACCTGTTATTTTTAATTTGTTCCGTTTTTCGGGAATTTAATATGAAGAATGTTCAAACAAAACTGAATAATTGTATTTTCCATTTTTTACAGAGTTGATCCAACAGTTTTTATGAAGTTATCTCATTTTAAATAATAAAATATTATCATAAATAAATCAAAACAATAAATTATAATACACGAAAATATACAATCAAGTTCGAAAAGAAAATAAATTATCCGGTTTCTACAGACGCTCTTCATAGTACAGCATATATATATATATATATATATATATATATATATATATATATATATATATATATATATATATTCACAATTCTAAAAGCCGTATGAAAAGAATTGGTTAAAACAGTATGTGAAACTATAATATAATAATAAATTTCAAGTACAAAAATTTGTTTCGTGGAAAATTTAGATTATTTGCTTGGTTTTACAAAAATATAGAATTGTGAATTGTCATAATTTTGTTCCAGAAACGGCTTTTAGAATTGTGAATATAGGCATATATATATATATATATATATATATATATATATATATATATAAAATAAATTATCCGGTTTCTACAGACGCTCTTCATAATACCGCATTTCTGGAACAAAATTATCATAATATATATATATATATATATATATATATATATATATATATATATATATATATATATATATATATATATATATATTTATTTTCTTTTCGAACTTGATTGTATATTTTCGTGTATTATAATTTATTGTTTTGATTTGTTTATGATAATATTTTATTATTTAAAATGAGATGACTTCATAAAAACTGTTGGATCAACTCTGTAAAAAATGGAAAATACAATTATTCAGTTTTGTTTGAACATTCTTCATATTAAATTCCCGAAAAACGGAACAAATTAAAAATAACAAGTAAAATTACATATTATGTTAAAGCTAAAACAGCTGCATTACGCCGTATATATATATGTATGTATATATAGTGTAGAGGCACTAATAGTCGATCATCTAAGGAGAAACTTGTATTCAAGCTATTGCAAAAAATTCAGAAACATCTTTGTTTATAAATTACCGGTTCTATTACACTTTAAATGTATTCTAGTTTTTGATAAAATGTGTATTTTTGCTTAAAATATTTACAGAATTATTATAATATGTGTTTTAATAAAATATTACGAAAACACTAGTAATCGGACACCGGAATCTAGTACTCGGCCGCTTGATCGCTAGTAGTCGGCCAGGACAATTTAAGGCAATACATCGCGCTTCAAAAACATTGTTTATTATTTTTAATAGTTCTATGATTTAACTTTAGCTATATAAGATTGAACAAATATGAGCACATATCGACAAAGATATATCGAAAACAATTATTATTTAATGGTTCTTAAACTGTTTTAACGTCAGAATTAAACGTTTAAATATAGATAATTCGAAAATTATTAATCTAGATATTTTGTCTTATACGGGTTTATTTTTTAAAAGAAAATAGCCAAAGTGGCTGACTACTGGTGCCTCTACCCTATATAAGATACAACAAACATAAATTTTCGATCAATTATATGTGAAAAACAAGTTTAAAAATTTTTATAACTTCGTTTTGTTTTATCATTATTATTATTATATGCTTTCCTCACACAAAACATAATGAAAAAATTGAAACCACTTTATTATTAAATTATGATAAGAATAAGTACAAAACAATTATATATTTTGTGCTCGAAAATTCCATTCATACCATATTTCAGTAAGAAACTTATAATGGTATAGGTATAATATCATACCTATCGTAATGTCAATAAGACAATAACAAAAGACTGCACTGCGGAGTTTGTAGAGGAAAAGATTTTAGAGCAATCCACGCACTTGCGGTGAGCGGCATTTCGCACGCGGGGGTTGCGGGGTTGGTGCGGAGTGCGAACGACATTCATACGGAAAAAAACGAGCTGACAACAAACACACATAACCTTCAAACGTACGTTACAAAACATGTCCGAACGCGCCGGGCTTTAAAAACCGTGACTTTTTGGAGCCAAGATGGCGGCAAGCTAGACCTTACATGTATATCTATATTTATTGTAAACATAGATATACCAGACGACGTTCCTACATGCGTCGCCATGTTGGATTCCCCTTCAATTTGTTTTCACTGCAGCACAAGTTGTCGGGTGGGTTGGGTGACATCCCTATATATATATATTAATTCTGGCGTACCCCGACTCCTGAGTCCCGACTCGTCTCTACTACGACTTTGCCTGTAGCGGTTGCAGGCCTGTTATTAGGTGCTCCCTGGCTCTATCATCGGCAAACAAAACGACTTTTGCTTATTATTACTTAGCTCTCACCGGATTTCATCTAGCTTCGACTACTCATTGCACAGCTCGAGCACGCGCAACCTTCCCTCCACGATAGTCTTACGTCAGTCAGGATATGGAGGAAGTAATGGACGTGGGTAATCCGGCGGACGAGGAAGAGAACGAGAGGAAGCTGCTCGCCGACACGTCCGACGACGAGAGCGAGGAGATCGAGAAAGTTGACGACAACGAGGTGCTTGCGAGCGACTCCGACGAAGACGAGGAGGGCAAGCCGGTGGAGGACAAGGAGAGCGCGGACGAGGACAGCGACGACGACGACGAGGAGGAGGAGAAGGAGGAAGAGGAAGAGGACGAGGACGAGGACGCGGAGGATGACGCCGCCGAGACCGAGGTTCGCCTCATCGAGGCCACATTGGCGCAGAATCCCTATGACTATGAAGCTCACAAAAAGCTCATCGAGAAGCTTCAGAAAATGGGAGAACTGGACAGACTGAGACTCGCCAGAGAGAACATGAGTTCTAAGTATCCGTTGACACCTGAAATTTGGCTGTCGTGGCTGAGAGACGAAATGAAATTGGCCGATACGCCGGAGCAAAAGGAGGCTGTCATGGAATTGTGCGAGCGATCGGTTAAAGATTACCTTTGTAAGTATAGTCATACATCTACTGTATTAGAAATGGTTCATTTTCTGTCATAAAATGTCAGTAGCTTATATATTTGCTGTATTGTAGGGTAGTGGCCCCAGTAGTCAGCCATCTAAGAGAAACTTTGTATTCAAGCTATTATAAAAAATTCACAAAAGACTTTGTTTATAAATAACCAATTCTATCACACTTTATATATATTTAAATCTTTGATAAAATATTTAGTTTTACTTAAAAAAATACTAGTAGTCGACCAGGACAACTTAAGGCAACACATCACTTTTTAAAAACATTGTTTAAGTTTTATAATAGTTCTATTATGCACGTCTAGCTATGAAAGATTTAATAAATATTAAATGAATTAAATTAATGACCATTACAATTCGTCGGGTTAGACGTAAACTGTACTATCTGAAGTTTTCGTTCAAAACTTTACTATCTGAAGTTTTTATTCAAAACTCTACTATCTGAGATTTTGCCTGAAAAAGGTATTAATATTAGGATGGCCCTATGTGTATCATATTGACCTTAAAATTGCTTAGGTCTCTCTAAACATGGGGTACCATCCATATGGTACGTCATATTTAGGGGTTCTTAAGCAATTTTAAGGTCAATATGATACACATATGGCTATCCAAATGTAATACCTTTTCCAGGCAAAATCTCAGATAGTACAATTTTGAAGGAAAACTTTAGATAGTATTGTTTCCAAGCAAGCTCTCAGATAGTATCATTTTGAAGGAAAACTTAAGATAGTACAGTTTACGTCTAACCCGACGAATTGAAAGTAGCTTTGACCTGGCTCCCCAATTAAAGCTGGTCGACTACTAAAATTCGCCAAAAATTATAAAAAAATCTAGTAGTTGGCCACTTGTAAGTACATACTGATAAAGATATAAGGAAAACAAATTTATTTTATGGTTCTGGTACTGTTGTAATATCAGAATTAATTTTTTAAATATCGCTGATCGTTAAAAAATTACTAACTTAGCGAGTTTTGTTGTAAGGGTTTATCTTTTAAAAGAAAATAGTTAAAGTGGCCGATTACTGGGGGCTGGCCGACTGCTGGGATCACTACTGTATATTGAATACATCCAAGTTTAACAGTAATTTTTCAGTGTTTACTATTTTATTTTGTATATTTATATTTTATTACTAATTTCACAATTTTGCTAAATGTATAAAATAAATCTGTTAATAATTAATATGAACAATGATTTAAAGAAATCGAAACAGTATTTTATTTAATATATAAAATCTTTTTTTTAGCTGTTGATGTATGGTTGGAATATTTACAGTTCAGTATAGGACTAGGTACTGAAAAAGAAACAACTGAAAAAATTAGAATTCTTTTCGAACGTGCATTAACTGCAGCTGGACTGCATGTTACGAAAGGAGTTTTAGTTTGGGATACATTTAGAGAATTTGAAAAATGTATAGTTCTCTTGGTAAAGAATTTACCTGCTTTTATTTGTATGACTTAATTTTTGCTTAATAAAGATTGTGATATTAAATATTCAATTTTTTTTTTAGATGGATTCAACTGATTCTGAAAAGAAAAATCAAATTAATCGCATAGGAAAGCTATATCGACGTCAGTTAGCTTGTCCACTTTTTGGTATGGAAAGAACTTATGAAGAGTATGTAATATGGCGACGTGCAGAAGGTTGTGACTGTACTGAAGATGAAAAAATTGTTAAGAACGGGTATGAAAGAGCTTTAGCAGAGTTAAATGCACGTATACCCTTTGAAGAAAAGCTCGAATCAGTAGAAAATAAAAGTGAACAGCTTGATACCTACAAAGCTTATTTGATAAAGGAAAAACAAATTGGAGATCCAGGCCGAGTTACTGTACTTTATGAGCGCGCAATAGCAGATATAAGTCTTGAACCAACATTATGGACAGATTATTTATATTATGTAGAATCAAATATAAAAATAGATGATATCTTAGAGAAGATCTATGTAAGAGCAGTAAGAAATGTTCCTTGGTTTGTAAAAATTTGGCAAAATTGGATAAGATTTTATGAAAAAAAGAATAATCCATTACCTGACGTGCAGAAATTAGTTGAAAGTGCTCTTGCGGTTGGATTTTCTACAGCAGAGGAATATAGAAATCTTTGGATGACTTATCTTGAGTATTTGCGTCGTAGAATTGACAAGTCTGATGATGAAACTAAACAACTTGAAATTCTTGAGAACACATTTAATAGAGCTTGCGATCATTTGGCAACTTTTGGATTTGAAGGAGACCCAAGTTGTGAAATTTTACAATTTTGGGCAAGAACCGAAGCAATCCATGTAAATGATATGGAGAAAGCTCGATCTTTATGGGCAGATATTATGTCTCAAGGTCACTCAAATTCAGCTGCCAGCTGGTTAGAATATATTTCATTAGAAAGGTATTTTTTCTTAGTTATAAGAATAATTAAAGTTTTAATTCATAATTTGTAATGTTTATTTTGAACTGAATATTTTAATTTACAGATGTTATGGTGATACAAAACACCTACGTAAACTTTTTCAAAAAGCATTAGCATCTGTTAAAGATTGGCCAGAAAGTATAGCTAATGCTTGGATTAATTTTGAACGTGATGAAGGAACATTAGAACAAATGGAAATTTGCGAAGCAAAAACAAAAGAGCGACTTGAGAAAGTTGTTGAGGAGAGACAAAAATCTCAACAGTATTCTACTACACATGAAGATGTATCCACAAGTAAGAAAGCAGGAAAAAGGAAAATAGAAGATGACGGGAGATGGAAAAAATTAGGGGCTCCTAAAGTTGCTAAATTCGAAAAACCATCTAAGTCAATATTGAGAGAGAGTTCTTTAAATTCAGAGAAAAAAAGGTCATCTGGAGAAGTTAAAAATGATTCAAAACCAAAGGTAACGCCACCTCCTGGTTATGAAGAAGCACAGGATTCAAAACCAAAAGTAGCACCACCACCTGGCTATGAAGAAACACACGATGAAAAAATGGAAGAAGAATCACATAATTTACATGAAATAGATGATAAAATTACTATATTTGTTAGTAATCTAGACTATACTGCAACTGAAGAAGAAATTCGAGAAGCCCTAAAACCTGTTTGGCCTATTACCTTATTCAAAATGATTCAAGATTATAAAGGACGTAGTAAAGGATTCTGTTATGTACAATTAAGTTGTCCTGTAAGTTTTATCTTGCAATACAAAATTATTTAATACTTTCGCGGCGGCTAATGTATCTTTTCACTTTTTTAAAAAGATAGAAAAATAGAAAAGTTCCAGGAAATCTTTATCATAGCTACTGATTCAATAATATAGTAAACAATGTGACAATTGTTTGAGAAAATTATTGAAGATCATTCTGTTGATGTAATGACATAAAACATAACCAAATTTTCAGAAATTCATGGCTCTTATATCGGTCATGCCGCCACGAAAGTGTTAATGATATATTATAATGAGATTCTTGCTTAATAAAATTTTATTGGTTGTAGGAAGCAGTAAATGAAGCACTCAAACTTGATAGAACACGTATAAATACCAGACCAATGTTTGTTTCAAGATGTGATCCTGACAAAACGTCGAGAGGACCAGTTTTTAAATACAAGACCGAATTGGAAAAAAATAAACTCTTTGTTAAAGGTACATAACAGACTATAAATTTAATCTGTTCATAGCAGCATGAGTTTATATTATCACAATAACAAATTAAATTTCAAATATTTAATTTTGTGTTGTATTTTTATTGCTATATTTTTATATTTAGAAAAGATTGTTTAATAATAAAATTATTAATTTATAAACATATAAATAAAGAAACGAATATAAAAAATAAAAGTAATTCATCATTTATTTATAGGTTTACCTGCGACGACAACAAAGGAGCAATTGGAGGAAACTTTTAAGGTTCATGGAAGTTTGAAAGATGTCCGTTTAGTGACTTACCGTAATGGTCATTCGAAAGGCTTAGCCTACGTAGAATTTGAAAATGAGAGTAGTGCTGCAAAAGCTTTAGTGGCAACTGATGGAATGACTATCGAAGATAAAGTAATAAGCGTAGCAATAAGTCAACCCCCACAGCGTAAACAAGTACCAGGTGCCGACGATTTACATACAATCAAGTCTCTTGGTGGTTCTTCAACTAGTAGATCACATTTTGGAAATCCGAAAACTGTCTTGTCTATGATACCCCGAACAGTGAAACAAAATACTTCTAGTAATAAGAGTGATGAAGTTTCTGGTAATGGAGTATCGCAATCAATGAGTAATGCAGATTTTAGAAATATGCTTCTGAACAAAAAATAAGAAATTTTAAGTGTAAGTTTTTTATGAAAATTTTGAGATTGATAACGATGCTTAAAATCTTAAAAAATCTAGTATAAATAAGAATCAAAGTAGAACTTTCGGTTCTAATTTAAAAAAGTCTTAAATTTAAAAAAATTTAGAAGAAAAAGCAAAGTACAGTACTATACGAGAGCGATTTTTTAGGATTTTAAGGAAACGTATAACCAAATTAAATTTGCAAAACAATACCATTCTTTTAAAAAGTTTGTATGTATGTACATATTATAGCGATTTTTATGAACTACTTATACAAAGTATCACGTAAACTCGAAACTACAGTCTATCTACGTGAATGATACATAAGATATTAAAGTATGAAATAAAGCGACTTTTGCTACAAAATAAATACGTTTAATATTACATTCAGTGGTATATATATACATGTACGCAGCGGTACAATGCTAGGTATAAACTTGTGCGTATAGCTAAATGCACGTTCCTCTCCTCATATGCGCATCTCCTTTTTATACAACCAGTGTTTTTTTGTTTGTAAACGTATGAGTGTGCAAATTCGTTGTCTCAATCTCTCGTGTCCGGACGGCTTCGTAAAGAGAGTAAGAGTATACAACGAGCAAGTCTTTTCAAAATATTTGTTTTTTGTTTGTTTGTGTCCCGGACGAAGGTATTATCACGATCGTAATTTAGATCTGCATTTGATTTTCTGTCGTGGTGTAGTGTTGTTTCTTTTGTCGCGGTGGAGCGATGGGTGGCTGCTGCTGCTGGTGGTGCTGCTGGTGCTCGGGGGTCAGAAGCCTCCTGGCCATGAGCCACTTCTTCGCCCGGCCAGCGTGATAGTAGTACGTGTAAAGCAGTGCCATGACGGCCAGAACAACCAAGAGGCACGTACCGGCGATGACGAGGTTGAAGAGCCAGTAGGGCCCGCTGTATTCGGGCGAGTAGTCGCTCGACTCCGTGGAGGAGGGTAGGCCGGAGGTTGTGGACGGCGTCGTTGGCCTCTTCGGTGGACGAGGACGCGGCGGCAGCGCGGCCTCCTCGTCGCCGATCGCTATGTCTGCGCAGCCTCGGAACTCCTCCTGCGGTCCGCAGCCCACTGCACCTGCGAATTCGATCGGGACTTGTCTGACGAACGTGGAAATAATTCGATTGTATAGGTAGCTCTTTTGTATTTGGGGACTTTTTGTTTTCTGAGGGAACTGATCCTGTCACCGGGTTGCCATACAGTCATTGTACTATCAATTTTTATACTATCTTCCTATAACTCTTACTTTAAGGGGGAATCCCAATTTGAAATTTTCCAAAATTCTATTTAGCCTTTTATTTATTATATTTCCTTAATCTTTTGTAATTTCAAAATATGTAAACAATATTTTCAGAGGAAAATTCTAAAAATTTACATAGTTACAGAACATTTTGTGAAAGTACCTTAATGTGAAACTTTAAACTCGTTTTCTTCAAAACCACTTTTTTTCAAACAGGTCTATATCTATAGATAAACCTACAGTACATAATAAGATTATCTTCAATTAAGCGTAGGAGTTTTTTAATTGCATGTTTTGTTTTTCTTTAAAGAAACTAACGATCTTTTCGAGATTTTTCTTTCGTTTTCCAAAATTCCACCATTTTGTTAAATACTAATGTTCTGAAATAATCCTACGCTTAACTGAAGCCATTTGAATTTGTTTATCTCCGAGCTTCCTTCGGGGAGAAATTTACCCGTTCGTGTCCGTCCTGTTTTTTTTCAGACGTTCACACAATCAGCTACTGTGACTCCAAATATTATTTTTTCGATAATTTTGTATGGAAGATAGTTTTAAATATATACTTTGAAATACCAATAAAAAGATTTTGTATGCATTTCTAATATGTAATACAAAAATGTTTGAATAATAACTTATTTGGCGTTGAATATGGGGTTCTCCCTTAATTACACAGATATTATCCATATGTGAAATACAAGTATAACATGAGACTATTTATAAGATTTTATATTTCTATTAATTTAATAAAATATATTATTATTTGTTAAAAATTAGATAACTAATTATTTTAAATATTAATAATTATTAAACTTTAAGAACTCTCAAAAAAGATTTACACATTTATTTCATAAGTTGAAGAATACATTTTTACGTAAAAAATAGATAAAAGTTTATGAAATATTAAACTTGTATCGTTATTATTACACCATTTCCTGTACTAACATTTTTTCATTTGATTGCAGAAAATAGGACAATAATTATTTTTACGTAAAATATATAAAAGTTTAGTTAACAAAGCCAGAATTTCTGCTTTTTGAACCTGAGGCGAGGTTTCATAGCCGGTCGTAAAACTTTAGGAAGGAAACTTTATTGCACAAGGTAAAGTACGGGTCAACGAATGTTGCAGTCACTAACATCTCACGTCGCAACTCTATTGCTTTTGAAATGACGCAATATAGGTCGCGGACACTTTTTGAGATATTAATAACACTTTCTCTCTGCGTATGAACTCGGTACGAATTTTAATGCATTGTTGCATACATTGCATAAACGCCGTTCTTAATGTTTTCTAAAACTTTATGATTATTTTTAATGCATTTTAATGCACCTGTCATCAACTTAGTACTAATGCGCTGCGTAACACTTTTAGGTACAAAGTACATCTTAGTTAATTAATAATTACTTCCTACTTTCATTGAAAGGTTAATTAAAAGTTATATACGAAATAATATTGACTACAAATAAACCATAACTTATTATAATTTTTTAACAATTTCTGTCAAAATGTTCAGTTTCTGGTTTAAAAAAAGCTTTATGAATTATCTTATTTCTCCGAGGGTAATCTTTTGTAAAAAAAAACATTAAGTTGTAGAATAAAATGAGATTACTTAAAAGATTCTATTAAAACAGCTTTAAAAAGCCAAATTTTCTTGTGAAACCTTCGTTTTCAAGAAAAAATGTTAAGAATTAGTATAAATTTTTTTTTATATCGTCTTTTGTACTTGTAACTTTTCAATGCATGAAATTTTTTTAACACTTTTGTTGCAAGGGAAAATCAACTTTTTTAATAAGCTTATTATATAGTCTCAATTAGGTAACAGACATGAATTTTCAAATATTTTTTAAAATAAAGTTAGGGGTAAATTATACACAAAAGTGAAAAAACTAGAATTTGTACGGCAATTTTTCATGGGGAGGAATTTTTTGAAATTTGTTATTGCTTATCGTGAATTAAAACGAAGATGGGGTCACGTGATCAATATGGCGGCCCATACCACCCCTAAATGGCGACAGTACAGTTTATATATAAATATACTAAATGGTTGAGTGCTGTTAATGTTAGGTTCGGTTGGGCGTTTTTTTGGACGCCATATTGTGCACTACATTTTAAAAGTCATTTGAATTTCTAAATTTTTAAATAATTAATACTACAACATAGAGGCGTTAAATAATTTAAAAATCGACATATAATTCCTAAGTTATTGTATTCCTAAGCTATTTTCTATTGTAGGCAAAAAAAATAAGGCTCATTTCGATACCATGTCTGTTCCCTATTGTTTTAGACGTCTACAAATACTTCAAAAATATATTTTGCAATTCTGTTTGTAGAGCAGTTGAAGAATCACTAAAAACAATTTGTCGTATTTTTATAAAAGACTCGAACAATCTCTACTAACTACCTAACTTCACTTCTTTATTAAAAGTGCTAACGTTTCGTGAGTATTTTAACTCACCTCATCATAGCATTCAATATTAATAAGTTATTCGTCTCATAGAGACCGTCGAACAATTTTCATTTGCGAGAGTAACTATGAAATGACAATTCTGAAGAACACTAATTCTATTTATATATTTTAAAAATTGTTATCCATAAATCGTATGAGTCGCCGGTGACTCATACCGGTGCAAAAATGGTTAATGTACAAACGACATTCCTTGATCAAATTTGAATCCAAAGACTTTCATTGGTATTGGTAATTTAAATCTAGATTCGTTCCAATATGCTTTGTTGAAAAATGCAATAAGAAGAAATTTGATTCCTTTAAAAGAAAGATAGTTCAGTGCTCTTAAAAAAAACATGCTAAAATATCAAATCGGCATTTGTCTACGTAAGCCAAAATTCAAGATTCTACCAAAAAGTACATTTTTCTCATTTACACCGGAAACCCAGGAAAGCAAAACAGACGTGAAATCCCGGATGTTACCTGTGCCGTTGCCGCAGTCACCCCAGTTATTCCCGGCCACGTATCGCCACTGGAAGACACACTGGCTGCAGGTCAATCCGTCCGGCAGCTTGTAGAAGGACTCGAAGATTCGATTGCCCTCGCCGGGATAGTAGCGCGCCGTGCCGTTCTCGCCCTTGAGCACGTACTCGTCGAGGCAGGCCTGCGTCGCCTCCTGGCCGCGATACTTCATCGGGCAGGTCCGGAACTCGAAGTAGCCGTGATGATTGGCAGTGAGCTCGATGCGCACCGGTATCACGGCGCCGGTCCGGTAGCGACGCACGATCACGCTGTTGCCGTACTTGCCGCCCGTTTCGTGTGGTCGTGGCTGTTGTTGGTTTTTTTTATTGCAATTCATAGGATTATTTCTTTTTGAAACGTTTTGCATATTATTGTAATTCATAACGTCATATTTCGGGAATTTATTTTATATTACTTATATCACTTCTAGGAAGAATTAAAAAAGTTAAGTTTCAATATAGATACGTGAATTCAGTAGAGTAAGTCATGTATGGTAAGACAAGTATTTATAATTGCGGTTCTAAAAATTTTCTAAACACCATGAAGGAAGTGTCATTGATACTGTGTCACGAATACTTTACATATTCATATGGTTACTACGATGAATGTTTCCGTGTAAGAAAGAAAACACAGTATAATATATATTATAATAGAAAATATATAGTCAAAAGTATTCATCACTAATATTGTAATTTTTCTAAGTAAATTAAAAAAACAGGTTTAACTCATTTAAAATATCGAATTTGACATATTTGTCATCTCACATTAATGTTACTAGAGGTTTTAATCGTTTAATCCTATAAAATTTGTAAATCAAAGGAATGACATAATACACATTATGAAACTCAACGGATCATCAATGTTTTGAAATCAGTGACCGCACAATTTTATTTAATTGATCTCATCGATATAATTGATGTAATGAATTACGTCATCAATCAATTACAACAATTGAATCAACGAGTAAGACTTTCTTTTATAATTCATTTTGAAGTGTATAAACAAGCGTTTGTTGTGTAGTTAAAATAGACATTTCTACTAACTAGGAGAGTGTCAGCAGTTTAGGTACCGATATTTGCTGAAATCTGAGAGGTGTTTCCTCATACCTAAAAATTAAGTGCTTTCATGTTAGAAGAAATGATCCAAATGTAAATAAAAATAGATAAAAAGAGCTTTAATTTGAGCTTTAATTTGAGCTTTGATCTGTACAAAAATATTAATCTGCTCCAAAGTTATTAACTTTCACAGAAAGTAATGAAAAACACACCTCAATTCGAGGATTTTAACTCTTTTAAATACAGTGATTTTTCGTGTGTGTTTTCATCGCTTCTTTTGAAGTTAATAACTTTGGCTCAGATTAATATTTTTGTATGAAACAAAGCTAAAATTAAAGCTCTTTTAGTCTATTTTTATTTACGTTTGAGTCATTTTTCTAGCATAAAAACTATTAGAGATATGAAAAGAAGCATAGTCACCATTTTTTACTAAATTTACGCACACTTGAGGTTAATTGGTTGGTATCTTGAGAATAAGGGCCCATTGGAAAAAACTAAGGGTGTTATAAATTTTTAGGTGTCAGAAAACACCTCTCAAAGTTTCAGCAAGTATCGGTTTCCAAACCTCTAACACTCTCCTAGTAAGATTTAATAATTTCAATATAGTTAAGCATAATTTTAAAAAAGTCTCTGTTTCATCATTAACCTTCTAAAACAATTTGAAACATATTATCAAGATTTCAAGTAGTAGAGAGCAGTATACATAAAAAATTATGTATCATTATATACAGGTATTTACAATTACACAATGTTTAGATACGCTAGAGTTCAAAATTACAAAATACATATAGTACATAATTTTGTGAAAGTTGCTATAATATTTTTAAAATATTCTTTTACCTTCGTTTCGCCCATTACAAGTAAAATAAAATTTAGTTAGGTAAATAGAGGTACATATATACAAAATAGAGGAAACCCATTTTCTTACCGGTTTGAGGTCCCATGCATCGCCGCAAATTCCGCAATTGCCGTTGTTACTCTGCCACTGTCTCGTAAAGCCACCACAGTACGATTCATGGTCATTGTAATCATGCGGCGTGTCAAAACCATACCTCCACATGGAGGCTCGGGACGGTGGTTCGATCAGTCTTCCATGTGCTGAAACTTCGCCAACGAGGAAGTTTCCGATTACACTCACTATGCAAGCGACGTAAAGGAATTTTCGTTTTCTAATGTTAACGGCGAAGGTCTGCAATGCAAGAACAAAAACACAATATATTTAATCTTCAATAACACACATATATATATATGACATGTCTTGTCACACGATACATAATAATTCCACCATTTTTTTATATTTTAAAACTTTATTTTACTAAAATAATTTTTTTATCCGAATATTAAGTACTTATAGGATAAAAATACGTTATTCATTGTTTGGCCCACATAATAATGAAAGCATGATAGTGATTCTGATTTCGATATACTAACTTTAATTAAGCGACAATTAAGCCTTTTAAGTACTTTTTGACATCACTTTAAAAAAATAAATAAATCTAGCATTATATTATAGATTCTCAACAGGTTTCATTTTATCTGCTTTTAAATTAGAGCTCTACCGATTTTCGACAGAAAAATTGATTTTTCCATCGACTTTTCTTAGAGTTTATAATTCTTTTTTGCATATATAAAAAGAAATTTTAATATTTAGGGAAATCAGTAGAGTACCATTTTAAAGCAGTAATGACAAATGTAAAATAATAGCATTGTATTAAAATATATCAAATAATTTATGTAAAGTAATAATTATTCATTCACCGATGAAATGTGACGCTCTTTTATAATACAATTAAACAAGATACGCTCTTGAATTTGCTATACGAACTCATCGCGATTTGTTATTAAGATTTTGCGAATTCTAATCTTGGCATTAGCAACAAATAGGTCAGAAAAGGAAGTGTGGAAGTAACATACGGCGCTCTAAAAAGTCAACTGGCATGTGTGCGTGTGCGTGTGTTTGTGCATGTGCGGCGCTCGTTGAATAATTCATGCCACCTGGGTATAAATCACTCGAGCGACTCTCATTTGAATTTGTAAGGGGGAAGGCAGAGCCGGGTCGCGGCGCGTATATTGCAAGCCAGTGGCAAGGACCTCGCTATTGTTGTAATGGTCCACGCGGCTAGATTGCCGGTTACGTGTGGAGTGTGGAGTTTATGCCATCGCATTTCTCTTCTTCACTTCCGTGCCACGCGTGCGCGAGCGCACTTCTTTTTTCAAATCTCGGCTGACTCCAGAATCTCGCGTATTTTCTCTTTTTTTTTACGTCGTTGCGTGAGAACAGTGGTACACTTACAATTAGAGCTAACAGTTTAATGGAGCTTCTAAACGTAGTAAATTCTAAATAATTAAGTAATAAAAGAGTTCCATATGCACTCGCGATGCGACGACTAAATTTTTATAGTATCTAATAAAAGTTAAAACGTGGTTATATATAAACATAATAAAATATTTACTTTCTGTAATATATACCTAATACCTAATATGATTATCAAAAATTATAGAAATCATGAGATTAAACAGAAATTATTTGTAATTAAAGAAAAAATTGATAATTGTATTAAAGAGACTAAATGCTATTAAATTTCAATTTGAATGTTTAAAACTTTTTCTAAGAAGTAATTACTTTTAGACACAGTTATTGTGCATCCATTATTAAAAATAAATTACATATCTTAAATATCCGCGATCTGATGCACATAAGAAAGACGAGCTCAAGAGAAATCGAGTGATCCACATTAAGTCATTTTTTACGACTTACATCTTTACCTGACCGAATAACGTCTAGAGAGATAGGTACGTAGCTTAGACTATGAAGTCATACTAATGAGACATATGCCTATAACTTGACATAAAAAGAAAGCAAAATCAAAATCAAAAGTTCGAAGTAAAAAGTAGTTCTTTAATTTACGGTTTATGTTTAGGATGGATAACCGAAAGATATAAATCTTTTAAATATTTGTTTACTGCAAATTTAATACATATTGTAATAAGTTATATAACAAAATTTATAACAATTAATTTGCTTTATAAGAATACTTATAATTATGAATTTCAAATGACTAAAAGAAAAAGAAAATATACAATTGTACGTTATTAAAGTCACTTCCGTAGTTTACATTATCAGTTCCGTCATTATTATCATTAATTCATTGTGTAATCCGTATAATGACAAATCGCACGGTAAATAATTTTCTTGCGAAAGTCCCGATTAAAACGCTCGCGCACAGAAAGGAGGAAAGAAAAGAAAAAACTTGTGAAACAGATTCAAGCGATGCATGAAAACTCGGAAAGTGCGCCTGAACTATCGAAAGGGCAAATCGATGAGAGAAAGATGAGTCTCGAGATTTGGAACCAGAGTAACGAGCTCGTTACAGCGGAAGGAGTCGATTAGAAAGTAAATGAAATCGATTGGTCGTAGTACACAGTGATCAGTCCCATGGCATAACAATCTTATTCTTTAGCCAAGGCTCTAAGGACATGGCGGATTTCACGCTCAGATGTGCACGATAAACGTAGTCTTGCTGTATTTTTATAAATCATTCGAATTTAAGTTGCCGTTTGTATCGGCTCTTATGATAAATTATCGTAAGAACTAATGAAACTACAATCAAATAAAGAAATAAAATAAAATATATTTGATTTATTTTACGAGTAATTTATTGTAAAAATTGGATTTTCAAAAAAATATAACTTCGTTAAAACATTATCGAAAAACATAAATTTTAAAATTTTAAAATTTTAAAAACTAGTTATAAAACTAAAACATATTAACTAAAATTTTGGAAATTTTTAAACGCATCCTGATAGTAACATTTATGTGAAACATACTTAGGGACTACCAAGCTGTTTTTGAGCATTGATGAGTTATCACACACACATACCCACACTCACATATGAGCACACACGCATATACACTCACTAACACACATAAACACACAAAATGACAAACAAAATTTATGGAGACAATGCTTTCTTTTTAAAAAATCATAAAGTATCCAATTACATTGTTTTTGATAAGTTCGGAAAAAATAAACTAAAATTGGTAAACTTAGAAAGTTAGAAAATGATTTGCAAAAATAAGAAAAATTGGTAAACTATGCCAAGAAAGCTAGTCAAAGTAAGACAAAAAAGCTTTCGGTAAACATTATTCCATTTGACATTTTCATTTCCAAAAAACTTTTTCTTTGACAAACTGTTTTTATATTTGCTAAACTTTTTCTAATTTTGCGCAACTTTTATCAAGTTTGCCAAGATACCCCGATTATTTAGCATGGAAAACTAGATATATCTACATAGTTCTAGATTATTTTCCACCAGGGTATTTTTGCCATAATTAACCATATGAGAAATGTTTTATTGAATACTTCTATTGCTAATACTTGCCTAATCTTGCTAAACATTGCCGAAGATTACCAAAACTTTTCGTATAGCTCTAGTCCCTCACATTTAGGCAAAATTTGACAAAGTTTTTCACAAAAGTACTTTCTAAACCATAATGTATAATAGAGCCAAAAAGTGCACAACTACATGCCTATTATTAGTCGCAAGAAATCCTAATGACAATAATTAATAATGTTAGGTAACAAAGATAAATGATACAATATGATAAAGAATATTAAAAAAAGGTCTAGTTATATGGTAAAACATGCTGGTAATTTCTTTCGGTAGACTTTTATACATAGTATAATACCTTGTACTTTAGGCTTCTAAGTTTCAGAAATTTTTTGCAAATTATTTAAATTAAGTATATAAAACATTATATTACAAAAACTTTCAATTATTTTTTAAGTTTAGGTATAAATTTAATATTTGATAAATGATATAATGCAGGTACATTTTTAGATAATAAGCGGAACAAATGAACAAAATATCATGGGAAAACCTTCATTAAAGTAGGTTTCTATAACGACAATAATGCTTCCGGATTCACGTTATAATTGTATTAATTTGTAAAAGTGAAGTAATGAGACAGAAATTCATCTAATTAAGTTAAATATTTGTGAAATTCGTAGACACCGAAATAAAAATATAAATGATTATAATCTTATAAATTATTAATGGCATTTATATATATATATATATATATCATAAACATAAAAAATATTTAAAATTCAATTGTAAAATATTGTAAAATTACTGTATACGAAAAACTTACCCTTAATTATAATTATTAGTATTGTACTCATTAACGTTGTATGAACGTCTAAATATTTATTTCTATATATATATAATTTTAATGAATAAAAACTTTCTAATGAAAATATTAATAAAGAAATGATTATTAGCCAAACTAATACTAATATTTATATATTGCACCTTCAGAATAAGAGTGACAACCCAAAGTATTCTTAACTCGATTTTGTTCACAAAGTTGCTCAGACGATAATGATTTGTTTACGTGAAAAATTTAGATTATTTGCTTGGTTTTACAAAAATATAAAATTGTGAATTGTCATAATTTTTTTCCAGAAATGCGGTATTATGAAGAGCGTTTGTAGAAACCGGATAATTTATTTTCTTTTCGAACTTGATTGTATATTTTCGTGTATTATAATTTATTGTTTTGTTTTATTTACGATAATATTTTATTATTTAAAATGAGATGACTTCATAAAAAATGTTGGCTCAACTCTGTCAAAAACGGAAAATACAATTATTCGGTTTTGTTTGAACATTCTTCATATTAAATTCCTGAAAAACGGAACAAATTAAAAATAACAGGTAAAATTACATATAATGCTAAAGCTAAAACAGCTTCATTACATTTATTGAAGCAGAGATTACGGGAAATGAAAAATTAACTTTATTCAGAATAATAGGTATTTAAAATTTTTTGAATTATGTAACATATTTTTCTATACTTTAACGAAACGGCCATTCAATACTTCCTACTTTTTAAATTACCATTTACATATTCCTAAATAATATTTTATTCTATGGTTTCATTATTTTTTGCTACTTGTAGTTCACATTTAAACTTACTTTACAGATTTGATAGTGGCGTTCAATTATAATTCCGTACACTCTATTTTACATCTGTTATTTTGAACGCCACTATCAAATCTGTAAAGTAAGAATTAACCCAAATCAATTTCCAAGGGGAAATTCACTCTCTTTGTTTCAACAATTCAAATAGGACATTTAGAATTTTTAAATTACCTTATTTAAAATTGAAGTTTAATCCTACAAGATTCATATATATATATATATATATATATATATATATATATATATATATATATATATATATATATATATATATATATATATATTCATATATATATATATATATATATATATATATATATATATATATATATATATATATATATATATATATATATATATATATATATATATATATATATATGAATCTTGTAGGATTAAACTTCAATTTTAAATAAGGTAATTTAAAAATTCTTAATGTCCTATTTGAATTGTTGAAACAAAGAGAGTGTATTTCCCCTTGGAAATTGATTTGGGTTAACGAAATTAAAACAGTTAAATTTCTTCAAATATTTATATTATTTTCATCACAATCTTCAATCGTTAACAACTTTGAACCAGAGTAATGTTTTTATTTGAAAGAAAGCTTATATTAAAGCTATTTCTGCCTATTTTTATTATCATTTGGAATTATTACCTAATAAAAATTATCACAAGAAGAGGTACCTTTTTCACTAAAATAATATATATATATATTCGAAGTAAAACGCATATTTCGAATACAAGAACCCACCGAAACTGAATACACGTCCTACTCTCTGAAGTTAAAATAGTAAAAATTGAGCAAATGTTTCAAATGAATAAAATTTTTACTTGTTGTTTCCAATTAGTAAAATTTTCATTTGTTTCAGATTAGTAAAATTTTCATTATTTTAAATGGTGAAAATGTCACTAGCTAGAAACAGTTGCTCAATTTTCATTATTTCAACTTCAGAAAGTAGGCTTCATTTCTATGTAATGGAGACGGGAGCAAAATGATCCTCGTGGTAAAATGAGCTTTCTATATCTTTTTGACATAAATAAAATATTTGTACTAATTTCACTCCTATATACCTAAAAACATTTTTTTTTATGACGTAAGTGAAATTAGTACAATTTTGTTATGTATGTTATAAATATATAGAAAACTCACTTTACCCCGAGGCTAACTTTGCATTGGTCTCTCCTGATAAAAAACATCTCCTAAAGACTCATCAAAATCCGTTTAATTTGCATGAAACTGTTAGCTTTAGATTTTGCGTCTTCACTTTTTGCTCATATTTTAAGTTAAAAAATATAATGCATCGATTTATTTACTGAATTATTTCTCAAAACTTGTTTTTATTTTTTATATATAGTCATATCAAATTACATGTTACTGTTTAGTCGATTTTTAATATATTTTTTCTAGTAAGAAACTTTTGTACAATTATTTTTTCGTGAGTGAAAATAGCAAAATTATCGCGACCAAGGAGGGGATAATTGTCATTGTGGATACAATGGATATTCCACCGTAACTTATCTAAATCAAGCATAAAATTGTCAATTTTTACCCCCAGCCTGCATTGATTCCCCTGAATTTATAAGAGTTAACTTCGTATGACCTGTTGAGTATTTTTAGCCGTAGAATCACGTGGGGTGTTATCAGTTTTTTATGAAAATGATTGAAAATGCCTTTTCTTTTGATAATACTTTTCAAAGGATATTACGAAACTGACCTCTTACAGAACTGACATTTTGCTTTGAAACTGCTCTTATAACTCCTAGATTTAACATGTGAACTTTTTTGCAAATAAGTTTTATGTACTTTATTATTAAGTTACGAAAAATAGTTTTTACATGTAGTAAAACATCGAATAAACAGTATCTAGATAGCAATTTAGTAGTGTTACGGAACTGACCACTGCTGCTTTTTACTGAAATCTGAAGTGAGAAAACTACTTATACTCGTAAAATTTTGTATTCCCAGAGCTTTGTCCAGATACGTTTGATGAGTCATAAAAATAAGTATGCACCTCGCTTTAATGATAATTAGCGAATTTTGAGTTTAAAACCAATACAAATATATACTATTAACTCTATGGTTTACTATGTATACGGAGAAATCTTTTTAATCTACCTTACTTATGCGTAGAGTGCCGTTTTATACTGAAATTTGAGTTTTGGACATGTAACGGAACTGGCATTGAAAACCTAATTTATTGATTCGTTTTAAAAGATAGCATTTATGTACGTTTCCGGCTTTTAACAACTGTATAGTTGGTTATGCGATACATGTGCAAAAAATTAAGAAGGAATTTTTTTCTCAAATGTATAAGTATCTAAGAGGCCTGGACGCAAATATACAAAATAATATGACTCCTTAAAAATTAAAGTTAAATTTTAGTGATAAAATGAGTGTACCAGTGACTGAACGGCTAAGCCCAATAAATAAACACGTCACGTGACATTGTCATTGGCTTAATATAAATAGATTATTTAAAGTCTTAAGACCAGGGAAGCAAGTTGCTTTAACAACATTTAATTCAACATTTTGTTTTAAAATATGAGCAAAAAATAAGTACACACAATCTAACAACTTCCTGCAAATCACTACATGCGTCATGATAACTATCTCAAAACCACTGCCAATTTATTGGCACTTAGCTGATTCTACAAATTTAATTAATCAATCCTACAGCAAGATTTTCCCAAAATAATTGTACATATGTACTGCAGTAATAATACTGTACCGTAAGTACAAAAAAATTAAAAGATTATGTCCATAAACTAAATATTCCATTTAAAAATGAATGTCACATCCTAGAAAAATCGTTATAAAACAAAAGTGAGCCATCACGATTATCTTTGATTTCGAATCCCTGAAAAAAAACTAAAGAAAGCCCAATAAAGAAAAATAATTTTTGTCTCTCCATAGTCTAGAAAAAACACACAAAATGAGCCAGCTCAAGCAGAAATACACACACACACACATACACACACTCACGAACGCTCGCACACCCACACAATAGTGTATTTTGATTCCAAACGTCCCAAAACACATTTCTAACATAGTTTTATGAAAACTTAAACTGTAATAATCTTTTTAAACAACGTTGCAATAAATATCGGAGCTCACGATTTTAAATAAAAGGATAAGGTAGATTTGAGCATATCCCACTGCTAATATATTGCACAAGAAATCCGGTCCCGCTCAAAAATGCCATCTTCATTCGAAAGGCCAAATAAACCGTAATGAAATCTTGTCCTCGATTCAGCACAAACAAAGAAAGCTGGTTCACGCCAGTCCACTGTATATATATATAGGTATATATATTCACATACACACATATACAATGCGACACCACCGAGCCGCACTGGTCACATTAAACTGTATCGCACCCCGTGCAGGTCAACGACCCCCTCCACACTCGTCAGCCCCAATTGAAAAAGCCACTCACTCATCGGGCCCAAAAATGTCCACTCCTACCTTTATAAACGTACACACACCATGCGATATAAGTACGCCACACGAGAATTAACGTCACAAAAATGAAAAGGCAAACGGCCCGCAATGGATATTACTCACCGCCTGGCAGTGCTGCGAGCGTTCCATGGCTCGTGCAGAGTGCCTCGAGTCTGCGGAGCGGCTGCGGCGTCGTCGCTGGCATCGGCCGTAAGCAGCAGCGGCAGCGGCAGCTGGAAGGACCCGAACCTCGGAACCGGTCGCCGAGGACTGAGGCCCCGAGCGCTGCCGCTCTCCTCCTTCCTCAGCGTCGTTGCAGCAAGCCTTCGGCAGCGGCGAGTGCAGGCGCGGCGGCCGCTCGCTATCGCGCCGGGCGGCGTAGGAGTAGGTCATTGGAGCAGCCCGGACTGCGGCGCCCGCATTCGCGATATTCGGCCCTCGGTTAGGTGTACCGTGTGTGCTGCACACACACGCGCGCGCGCGCGCGCGTCGACGCCGGAACGGAAGATTCTGTCCACGTTCGTTGAGGCTGAGGAGCAGCGGCAGGCTGCTGGAGAAATTTGGGACTTTTTTGTTATTGGAGAAAGGCTGAGACAGGTCGATCGCTTTTTTGCTTTGGAGCGTGTGTAATGCGGGCTATTGATGCGTGTGCGTGTGTGTGTCCGCAGGCGGTAATTGTCCGCTGAATATTGGCGCTTTGAATGGGTTGCGCTATTTGGAGAAGGTCAATGATTTTTAGATAGGTTTCATTGCAATGATGGATAGATAATATGCTATCCGCAAATGGGGAGACTGATGCGAATGTTACGCTGCGAGTACAATGAAAAGTTCTACTTTTATTCGATTATTATAAACTTTTATTATTGTTCTTTAAATTCTTTATACGAAATGTTAAAACATGGATATTTTTATTACAGCGAAATAACTTTATGGTATTATATTGTTAAATTGTATGTCTTTTGTAATATTACTGCGTATAATATTGATATGGAATGCGTACGCAATCATCGATAAAAAAATTAATTATTTTATGTAAAAAGATAAAAAATTTAATGCGTATAATTATGTATTGTCATCTTTGAGGTATTTATTATAAGTAGAAAAGGTGCGCTTTCAGTAGAACAAGACTTTTCTCGATTTCTATGTATGTAATCTTGATCTCAATATTCAACGTAGAACCAGTATCAAATGATCGGAGAAATTTTTAGCAGTATTTAAGAATTTCTTTTTTCTTGTTAGCACGAGAATAATTATTGACTAATTGGTGTAACTTGAGTTGGCGTTATGTTAAGCAAGGAATTCGTGATCTCGAGAAAGTTTTTGCTTTTGTTGATTTCAGATAATCTTGTACTCTCCATTCTTTTAGAGTAATTCTATTGTTTAGAGAAATACTACACGTGATGAGCCAGGACGAAAGGCAATTATAGTGCTTATTATTAAGATGCATATAAGTATGCAAATGATGAACCGATGAGTGCATCTATAATTCATAGATATATAATATGTATGTACATTTTACATGAATGTAACTTATATAGCCTTGTTCTTGTAAAAGCTTATAACATTCAGTGCGTTTCATAACTATAGCACCACCTGAAATTTTTAGATTTAAACCTATATATTTTATCTCAGTTAAAAAACAATCTGCAACTTTAATAGCAAAAATTGTAAAATAATTTTCAAAACAGCAAATAAAAGAAAACTTTTTTCTCTTTAAAAAACGATGAATATATTTATATCATATTGAAAAAGGATATTAGTGTTTCATAACTGTAGAACCACTTTCATTGTTTTAACCCATTTAAAACAAATGGTACCCATGTAAACTTTGAACCTATAGTTTTCAAATTTCGTTGTCAATCTATCCGTTAAATGACTTCGGGTGATGCGATATAGTAATGAAACGCACTATGTATATCTGTGGCGATTAAAGACCAAAGGATATGAGAGACATTTTTGGCATCTAACTCATGCTAAAAAAAATTATAAAATTATAAAATAAACTATAAAATTCAACATTTATTATATTTTTAAATATACTCAAAAGGTATACTTTCTTCATCAGTGATTTTTGTATAATTTGAAAAATTAACGTCTCAATTCGAAATTATAATAAGAAAATGTCACATAATTTTTAATTAAGTTGTACTTGCATTTATAATTACACTAGACTTTCCATACATGGTACATTTACCTTATTTTTTTTTAATTATTTAAGCCTTGAGTTTGTTACTATATATTAGCAAACACGCGACGAATGTACTATGGATCTTATCGTTTGAGAAGCACACAAGACAGCTATAAGTTCACCATGTGATACTTGCCAGAGAAAAGGCGGCCCGAGAATTTTTTTAGTTCAAACCTTACGGTTCTTTAATTTATGTCAGTTGTGCTAAAACCTCTTTCCATTTTAAGATTAACACACAAATATGCTAATATTCTTTCGCAATAATTACTATTAATACTTCAAAATTAACAAACAAAAAATAAGAATTATTTAATAAAATAATATTTTTACAAAACAAAAAACGATTATCAAAACACGCTATATTAATATTGTTTTTGATAAAATGTAAGATAATAAAATCAAATCATGAAAATAACCATTAATAATTAAAGAAAATAAAAGAATTTGATTGAATTCTATTTCTGTATTTACTTATTTATTATAAGAATATTTTAATGTAAATTTACAATACTATATTACTATTTGGAAAAAATTACCCGGTGCCAAAATCTGTTTACGGCAATTTTCCCTGCCGTCTTACAGAACACACAACTCGTACTTACATACGAAAATTCGACGCTGACCTCGAATGCAGACTCACCGGAATCGCGGCGTGTTGCCTTCCAACAATCCCCGCTCTTTCAAAAAGAATAAAGGACACGCTGCGATCCTCCAGAAAGCATCCAACGCTCCTGCACTTTGTCGTTAAATCACAAACTCTCGCGTTTCAAAACTTAGATACATAAGTATACGCCTGGCGCATTTACAGAAGAAGACGAAAACTTTTATAAAACCGAGCGTGCGTATAGCGATCGGCCTTTCACGCCGCGGTGCGATTAAAGCGTATAAGACGCACGAGTCTCGTATGGCGGCAGCGCGATTTTCGGCGCACGGTTACATGTATCGGTATCCGCCGGGTTGTAAGTGTACTTTCTCGCGGCTCGACGGCTGCGACGTGAATGGGAACTCGAAGCCCCGTCGCACGCGGGAAATCCCTTTGGCCGACGATGCCTGCACCAAGCCGTCGCCGCGCGGCCGTCGTCCCACGGAAAGGAGGAAGTGGATTAAAAGGGAATGGCTTCTCTCTCATGCTCGAGATTCCTGTGTGTGTACGTAAGGATCTTATCGTGCAGCGTGCACGCTCCTTGACTTCGATTGTTTTTAACTTCGGAATTAGGTCTCATTTCTTTTCACTTAATACCTGGATGTAATTTTAGGAGCTCAATGTACGAATGTTATATTTTCAGTAACAAATCGAAGTAATTCAAAAGGTTCATGAAAAATTATTACTTTATAAAAGTAACAATATCCAAATTTTGCACTGAAGCAAGTTCGATTGCGTATAATAAATGCCTATTTTCTATAAGAACCTGAGATATAAGTTTAGTCTCTATTTTGATTTATTTTGAGAGTACAAATTTATTTAAATTTCTTAAAAAGATTTAAATGGAATATATATATTCCCTGGTAGAACATTAACCAGTTTTATCGAGGCCCTTCGATTATTTACCATAGCAAACTAGATATATCTACATAGTTCTAGATTATTTTTCACCAGGGTTATATTGATTTTAAACCCTGAAGTAAAAAAACAAAAATAATTTTTACCCGTACGGTTATAACTATCATTCGTATGCCGTACGTATACATATGTGTATATATATATATATATATATATATATATATATATATATATATATATATATATATATATATATATATATATATATATATATATATATATATATATATATATATATATATATATATATATATATATATATATATATATATATATATATATATATATATATATATATATATATATATATATATATATATATATATATATATATATATATATATATATATATATATATATATATATATATATATATATATATATATATATATATATATATATATATATATATATATATATATATATATATATATATATATATATATATATATATATATATATATATATATATATATATATATATATATATACAACTAAAATATACAGGTATCCTGGGTTTTAAATACAGTATTTTGCTTTACATAGAACAAATAATTACAATAAAAGCGTTATAACATTTATTGAAAACTAAAAGGAAAATTTTTATAATAGTCAAATTATATCTTCAACCAGACTGTCTTATAACAACAGGAAAGACCAATCAAATCTGGAAAGCATAGCTAACTTCTTCAATTGTTAATTCATTTTCTGTCGATTAGATTCCGAGTCACTCTCTTTTTACGATTTCTGCGCACGTTTCTAGCATTCAGGAACGAATTTCGCGGTTAGTCAATGACACGTCTATCGTTCTCATCAACCGCAAAAATTATCCAGCCAAAGCCAGACAATTCATCTTCATCCCTCTTCACTGCGTGAAAAAGACGCGATTTCACCACAGATCAATATTGTTACTTTCGATGCACTTACTTTTTTGTTGCATCCTTCGACATGATTCTAGCCGCCGTCAACTCACCTTGGTAAAAAAGAAGGGACAGACAACTTCTGCTAGGGAGTGTTTTCTATTGCTTTAAAAATACCAAGTGGTTCATTGAATCTCGGTGGATGAACACAAGCATACCTATATAGTAGCAAAATGAGGAAGAAAACAATATTTAGCAGCTTTAATATTACAGCAGTACAATAAAATATGTATGACGCTCTATTGTTGCAAGAGTCATAAATTCTTTCTTAATAATTACTAACCATTTTTTCACAATTACAAATAATTGCAAATCTGTTATTATTGTTAGTAGTTTCATCAAAAAAACAGTTTTTATAATATTTCCTATTGTTTCAACTTTACGCTTCCTCCGTACTTATAGCTTTTCCAGAAAATAATAAAAAATATAAAAGAATTTGACTACGACATAAAGGATTTTTTTAAATATTCTTACTAGCTTCTGTAGCTACAGAAACTATATGTGATGATAGTTCATAAAATACAATGAAAAAGTATATATTCGTATTTAATAAAAAGTAGTATTTGAATGTGGTGAAACATGTTTTTCGCATCATGAACTTATACGTAGGAATATTATTATTTTCTTATTCCATTTTTGTAAATATTCTCAGACTTTTATATTATACATATACAATCTTTAATATATATTTTTATAAAGATAGTAAATTTATTTACATTTTTACCATAAATTACAGTTCAAAACTATACTTTTAAAGTAAATGCTTTGTATCAAAGAAAAAATAGGATTCATATTTTATGATGAGTGAGCTTTTTCGTTAACAGATATTAATTCAAAGTATCTAAAACATTAATTACCATTGTAATAAATGATTCGCTTGTACCAATGTGAAAGTCACAGTCAAAATGTGCTAAATGCATGGGCGTAGAGGCGAAGGTCTACAACCTCGAGCAAGTTCACGCATTTATTGTGCGGTAAGTCTTTACCTTGACGTAAGCCCTAAAAGGCATAACCGGTCTTCCGCAGGCTTTGTACTCGTTTCAAAGCACTTATATACGCGCTTCGAAATTGTTCACCGTACAAGGGCTATTGTACACATATAAAATGCATATACATACATTCGTATTGTAGTGAAATGATTCTTTATAATTCTATATAAGTTTTGCCTTTGCAGAGATGATGACAAAATTATATATGTATTTTTTAATTTTCAGCAAAAAGTAGATCAGTGTCGTGTGTCGAAAATCGAATAAAATAAAAATACAATGAACATAAAGTCCATACCTGCAGCTTCGAGGCATTAAAATTTAACTTTTTAATGATTTTGGTACCTATGCATGGTATTATACTGACATATAAAAAATCCAAAAATTGCAAAAGTTCATTTTTTACTTTCCTTTTTACATAATATGTGCCTTTCTTTTGCATGGGCTTAAGGAGGTTATTGACCTGTAAATTAGACATCAAAAGAAAATTTATATTATAGTTTATTAAGATAGAGTAATATTGACAATATATTGTAAAATTTCAAAGGTAGCATTATAAATAGTATTATTTTACCGTATATTCAAAACTTACAATAAAAGACTGCAGAATGCTTTAACAAAGAGAGGTCCGTATTAATCAATTTATAGAATCTTATAATGGAAATTTGTATTAAATAAATTTATACTTAAATTAATTCATGATTTAAGGGTTCAGAGTAACCTTGAAAGACATAGTTCGAATAAAACTGCGAACTTTAAAAATGTATGTTTATCTTTTATATAGCTTCAATACAAACTGCATAAAAAAATTATTTTCGATAAAATAGCTACTTTTTGAAAATTCTTTAAACTCATTTTTTTTTCTTAAAAATAGCTTAAGAATGGTTTTAAAAGGCATAGATTGAAAGAAATTGACGCGCACTTCAAGAATTAATCTTTTTTATATATCTTCGATACAACTCGGAGAAGAAAATTATTTTTGATTTGATAAAATAGCTACTTTTTGAAAATGTTTTAAATTTACGTTTTGCTTTCTCAAATAGAAAGCTTTGTAACGATAATATTTTTGAAATCTGAGATGTCAATGGATTATGATGTATTTGAGGTCGCTGATTCAGAATATATAGGTTTTAAAAAAATGTGTGTGTGTATGCGCGTGCGTGCGTGCGTGCGTATGTGTGTATGTGTGTGTGTGTGTGTGTCTGTGTGTGTGTGTGTACGTATGTGGTCAAATTTTGTGGTCACCATAATTTTTGAAGATCACGGTATTTCGGGCTGAAATTCTGCAACATCAGATATGACCCAACTTAGAACTGATTAGATTTTGGAGCTGAATGGTCGTAACTTACTGCTTATTTTTGAAAATTTTTAATTTTTAAAAATATTCAATAAACTACGAAAATAATTTTTGTTATTTTATGCGTTAGATATCAAAAACATGCATAAATTCATAAGAAGACGTCATTTCCTTTCAATTGGTGTATCTTAATACATTTCTAAATTTTGTGTTTGTTAAATAATTGCAATTTTTAATTTTTTGAATTTGTGGAAATTGGAAAAAATAATTTTTCTCAACATGTGCGCGAAAAAGGCCCTTTTTCATGCCTGCAAAACGAATGGAAAATTGGGCATTCCTAGCGTCTTTACCGGAGCGTCAGGTAATGATTACCTCCCGCTCCTAAAACGCTCTAACAATTATTTCGAAATTTTTCCAAAATTTTATTTTATTCAAAATTTGAATATGTTTTAAAAATTTTGAATTTTTAAAATTTATCTTTTTATTTCTTAGGTCTAGTGGGCGACTCAAAATGCACATTTCCCCATTCCCTTTGCATGCATGAAAAAGGTCCTATTCACACACTTGTTGAAAAAAATACGATGTCTAACACGGGTGAAATGGGCTTTTTCTAAGCGAGGATGATGATTGAGCACGAGTGGGAATCGAGGGCGCCGAGGACGCCCGAGACGTACCGAGTTCTTTTCACAAGCCCTTTCCACCTGTGTTGCACATCGTATTTTTTTCAACAAGTGTGTTCTTGAACGCACACAACACCAATTTCCCCCCATAGTTGCACAATGTACTATTGTTGTTTTATACGCTTGATATGTCAAAAATATGCATATACTCGTAAAGTTTATGTAATTTTCTTTCTATTGGCCTATTTTACAATTACTTCAAAGTTTGTTTTAGTTAAAGAAAATATTTATTTTTTTAAATTCGTAAATTTGTCAAAAATAATATATTATGTATCAAGGGAATAAAGTCGAAGATTATTCGCGAGGGTGGATCGCTTCGCTCGGGCAGTAATCACCCGAGGGAATACTCAACTTTATTCCCGTATTGCATATAGAACTTTATTCCCGACTTAACCGTAATGACCACTTTATTGACCTTAAAAGCGGGACAAAAGTAGCATATGATTCCAACAAATGTACTTTTTTCCGCAAATTTTCTTTTGTCCCGCATACGCGGAAAAAATCTACTATTTTCCCGCAAATGCACTTTATTTTTTAATTATTTTTCTTTATATTAATATACATTTTCAATAAATTTTAGTTCTTACCGGAAGTCCCTCTTTTTACGTCAATAAAGTGGTCACAGTTAAGTCGGAAATAAAATTCTATATGCAATGCGGGAATAAAGTTGAGTATTCCCTTGGGTGATTACTGCCCTCGCTTCGCCCAGGCAATAAACCCACCCTCGGCAATAATCTTCGACTTTATTCCCTTGTTACATAATGTACTATTATCATTTTATACGTTTGATATGTTAAAAATATGCATACCGTCACGGATCCAGTTCCTGATCAGCTAAGGTGCGTTACCACGTTATTTGCTGTGTCAAATCGTAAAAATGAGGTATTCATGGAAAATAACATTTCTAGTAACAAATATAACTCTTAATCTTTAATATAAAATTTTAAAAATACATAAATAATTAAAATAAAGTTAAATATAAAGCCTCAAAGGAAAAAAGCTGTGGGAGCTGATCACTTAAGATTTGTATGGGAGTAGTTTCTGATCATATCAAGACCCAATTCCTGATCACATATATTATTGACACATAAGTATTTTATATGATAAACAAAAACTTATTAAGCAATACTAATACAGTAGATATACTAAATATATAACATTTTTCGGTTGTGTGATTATAAATGTGAAACTTAGGCGAGGAAAACGTGTTTGGTTATTCATGCTCTATCGACTGCACGATATAGACTCATGCACGAGCATATATTAACCTATAAAGTGCACATAGTGTTGTGATTTATTTTCACGTTTTATACGACTTTTGTCTGACAAATTACTTACGTATGGATTAAAACTACTTATAGAATTGTGTTGTTATAAATATTTGTGTATTTTAAGATTTTTAAACACACATATAACATATTATTAATACTGATCAGGAATTGGGTAAACGATTAGAATATGGACCCTATTTCTAATCACACGTTTTATCAAATAAAAATAATATTTTATATGAATGTCTTAGGTGATTCATACAAATAAACTGTTAAATAACCTAATTACATAAGCATTTCTACGATCCGTTACAAAATTTGAAAGAAATGATGTAAATTTCTTTGCATGCTCACTTGTAGTCAACTGGAGTAAGATGGTATCAATTATGACGTTGCCGACAACGTTCAACTTTAACAATTTTTATCTTAAAAATGTATTTTATTAGTGACTTGTAAAGGTTCTATATATGATTGTGAAATAGTTTACTATTAACTAATTATTTTTCTAAAACAAATTTTGTATATATTAAAGTCAAATTAAAAATAAATGTAATCAAATGATCAGGAACTGGGTCCGTGATGGTATATCCGTTAATTTCAGAACATAACATGCTTCCCTGCAAGAATTATGGTGAACACAAATTTTAGTTTCATACATACATCCGTACATACATGTACACACACACGCACGCACGCATGCACGCACGCACGCACGAACACACACACACGCATGCACGCACGCACGCACGCACACACACACGCATGCACGCACACACGCACGCACGCACGCACGCACACACACACACACACACACGCACACACGCAAAATTTCATCGTTACAAAGCTTTCTCTTTAAGAAAGCAAAAGAAACGTACTCCGTAAAATAAAGAAAAATATATTTAATAAAATTATGACTGCACAAGTGCAGATATTGTCCACTAAAAAGTTACTTAAAATCGTTAATCTCTGTTATATTTCATTTGTTTTTAAGGCATCATGTCTCATTTTACTCCTTAAGAAAAAAATTCTCAAATTATTTTTAATTTATAAGAAGAAAAAGCTAATGGTTTTTATATTTCTATATCAGTTGATGTATAAACGTTTAGTTTTCTCTTTTTACACATAATCAATTTGAGAATGTTTTTCAAGGCGATTTATAGCATACTGTTTAAGGAGTAAAATGAAACCTGGACCATCAAAAACGAACGAATGATAAAAAAGATTAACCATTTAAAAAACTTTTTTTAGTGGACAATATCGTACGCTTAGGGTGTCATAATTTATACGCATAATTTATTAGAAATATTTATTTTTCATTGCATGGTATACACTTCTTTTATATGTACTGTCGTTGATATAAGCCAATCTTAATAAACTGTAATACAAATTATTTTTCTATATGTCTGATTTAGAGGTTAAAAACCTCATTAAAGGCAATTTAAAACGATATTTTTAAAAAAATGGACTTATCGTTTTGCCTTTTCACCACAAATATATAATATAAATAATATAACTTAAAGAATGATGGAACATTTTTTTTGTGTCAGCATTTTTTCATTTTTACTGTATATAAGGTAGTAATTTAAAGCATCTAATTTTTAGTATTGAAAAATATTCATTTGCTTTGTTGTATTAAGCGAATGACACGTTACAAGCATGTAACGATGCGAAACAACTTGAAAGACCGGAAATGACTAACACTGTGATATTAAAATATATTTATAATCCTTTCATGAGTCTCCTTCCATCGAACCTTGAACCTCACAAATTTGATAAAATACGACTTCGTGGAAATGTGACCGTAATGTCAAGAAAAAATTTGTTAATTTGATAAAACATGTATACTTATTTTTTGCCATATATTATATAAAAATAAAAATAAAAATTTGAATTCTTTTATCTTTTATTATATTACTAAGCTTCAATTAATCTTTACAAGTTCATTTTCATTTACTAAATAGTTCTATAATTAGGCGTATAATATGCATATTCTTATTTAAAAAATAAACTATTTGAATAATTTGAATATTTTTGTCAGTTATGTAATGTTTTATCAAATTGATTGTTTCTACTGTACGTTCCAAATCCTTTTACTTCATAATTTTCTACTTGACAAATTACCACCGTTACATGGTAATGTATCCTTCATTACAATAACAGTGAAACCAAAAATAATTTATTTGGCAAAAGACAAAACTTTTAAAACAATAAACTATTAATAATGAGAATTCAGAGCTTGAGAATCCAAATCCCACATAACTTTTATGTAACATTGCTCAGTCAGTAACAAGTGACTTTCACATCCCCTATAATGCAGTTGAAATCAAAGCGATCGATCTATTTGAGATGGAATCGTTTCCCGGGAATTCGTAGATTCAGGTAAAAAGCATTGATGTTTCTTATCGTGAGAAACACTGAGTCACTACAGTAAATGCAAGGAAACATAACTTCTTGGTGTCGTGTCCTTTTTAAAATTCGCTTCTACTTTACAACTTTATTTACAAATAGATCATCGGTACTCATACATACGTTTTCATTAAATATAGGTTGACAATTAGCTATAAATATTATAAGTCATCGAAGAATAAATAAGGGGAAGAATAATAAGCTCCTTCTTCTTGAAGTAGATTAAAAAGGTAAAAAATCTTTTAATTTTGCGCTTATTATTTGACAAGTTTTGTTTTAAAATTATTTTTATAATAATGTTGTCTGAGTTTGTTTTAAAGGATATTAATCATCAATGAATTAAAAACAAAACACATTCTAGTAGTTGCAGATATAACAGTTTATTTTATAGTCTAATGCGATAAATATTTAGAAAGATACAGATTGTCGCTAACATAAGTTTATGGAATGTATATTAAACCTTGAATGTACATAATTAAATAAATAATCACACGAAGATATATTAATATTGTAAAAACAACTATAACGTACAACAAAGTTTGTACGAATTTCCAGTTATAATAATATTAAAAAATTAATATTGTCAAATTATGACCACTGTAAAATTATTACAGTTATACCTGCATAAAATAAATTTTGTATATTAATAATAAAGTAAATAAGTAATATACAAATACTTAAGAATTTAACAAATTATTAATTAAGGCATGATACTAATTTTTTTGTACTGGTAAAGTAAATCCAAGTAAGATAATTATTAAGATAAAAATTTTAGTGTATTCATGACGCTAGATGAAGGATTACGATAGTATAAAATAGTCAACTAATGTACCTTGTAATGAATCAAAAAATATATCATAAACGGTGAAACGAAGCAACTCTTTTTTGTTCTATGTAATTGAAAAAGTAAAACTATTTTTGGTATCGAAAAAGTTCTACTAAAAATGTTATATCTACACCAATTTTTTAATTACAATCGTGTATGTTTTCATGCTGAATTGCTTGAAAAATGTTATGATTCAAGCAACTCGCTTCCGCGCAATCTACTCATCTCAAACTAAATATTCGTCACCTTTTTATTACGAAAAATAGTTTTAATTTCGATATCGTATGGAACAAAGAATGATATGTTTTATTACCCCGTTTATACTGCATACATTAGTTAACTATATACATCATGCTATCTTGGCCCAAAATCTCTGCAGCAAAGTCTGCCAGCAACCATGAGTGCGAAAAATACATTAAAATATTACACTATGAATCAAAAGCCGTAAAATTCAAAATAATATATGATACAATTTGACGAAATTTAAAAATACGCTAAAACTAATGAGACCTTTAAAAAACCCGTTTCTTTTACAATTATTTTATCTTTTTACATGTACTATTAAGATTTTTTAAATTAAAAAAATTACACTTAAAATTTCTTATTGACATTCTGACTTTTCAAATGTCAAATTGCTTGTATGAAATTAAACAACAAATTCTTAAGTTTTAAGAAATACAATATTTTATAATCACAATATTTCATAAAGAGGAGTTAATACTATCAATATTATCTATTACATATCAAATTGATTCTTTTTTAAAATTAAAGGATATTTATTTTTATTTCAATATTATTAAAATAGAGATAAAATATAAGATCTCTTAGAGCAGTCATATCTACAAATCTTTGTTCAATATAAAATCGTAAAATGACATCGCTTAAAAGAAGTGTAAGCGAGTTGTTTTAAAACGAAAATTATTTTTATGTAGGTATACCGAATAATTTTATTGTTATTTTAAGAATTTAAATAAATATAGGTAATTTAATTATCTTTGTTGCTCATTATTTTATTAAACTAATATTCACGCTTGTTTTGTGAAGCTTTGGTACAAATGTGCACAACATAAAAAATTATAGTTATATATTTATTTGATAGGATCTATTCAACTATTACATAAGAATATTTTGTAATATGAAATAAATATTATTATAAAACATATGAATGCCTAAATGGATTTGTGTTAAACATTAAGTAGATAAATCTTAAGAAATGTTATACAATTAAAATAATTTTTTTACACAATTTTAGACTACGTATCAAAAAAATACTTATTGAAATAATTGAATAGTTCCTAAAAAATGAAAGTAGATTGATATTGTGAAGTTATAAGTTGAAGGTAGACCATACAGACTTAACTTTTAACAATCAATTTATTTCTACAATTATTTTACTGTAGAATTGAAAATTTATTCATTTTACTGATATTGTGCACCGTCGACTTACTATCTATAATAAACGTTATTTATGTGCAAAAAATCTTTTCATAAAATGCCATAGAAAATATTCTTGAACGTGATATGTGGTCTACAGTGGTAAGTGTTTATTTTAGTTGATAAGTATTACAATGTATAAGCTCAAAATTATAAATACAATTTACTACATTTTTGGCACGCATAAATGTGTTCCAGACCATTTTTCTCTCGACTTACATGCATAAGGAGTATATTTTTCCTGAATACAGGTAATTTGATTAGTTTGCTTTTTTTTTAGTTTTGATTGTACAATTTTATAAAAATTACAATAAACTATACTGAATACGAAAAATTCGAAAGATTGACAAGTCAACAAGTAATAAAAATCAGTCAACATTCGAAATTTTCAATAACAAAGTGAAGGAAGATCTCTCGATTTCGAGAATTTGTAAATGATTAAAAAATAAGTTATACATGAAGTATGAATTGACGTTTCATAAAAGTTGATACATTATGTATAACAATTTAGAAAGTTAACTAATTTTAAATATAAGTAAAAAAATGTATTTACTTATTTTTTAAAATAATTTTAAACAATTATTTGTTCTAAAAATTGTGTATCATGGATGTAAAATAAAAAAAAAAGTATTAAAAATGTCACAATCTAATTTATATTATTACATTTTAAATGGACACATTAATTTATTATATATTGCTAAAGTTTGAGTATTAGTTATTAAGTACATCTAAAAGTACATACTTATACTAACAAAAAAAGTGTTATACCTTCAGGAAACATATTTTGATGAGCTTTGGTAGATGTTTTCTCGTAGCTACCAATGAAGCCTAGAACCTAAAGTTTACTCCAATGGGGCCTTGTATTCGAAATATGAGATATTTTACTCCAAATATATGTTATTTAGTGAAAAAAGATACTTCTTCTTGTGATTATAGGTACGCGTGTATTTGCACAAAAAATATGGACCAAAACATAATAAAAGTAGACTGAAAGAGCTTTAATTTCAGCTTTGTTTTGTATAAAAATATTAATCTTATTCAAAATTATTAGCAATAGTTTTTATCATTAACTTTTATTATCTTTTGGATCATTTTTCTTGTGTAAATACATGAATAATTATTGTAATAACAGAAAGAGGTACATTTTTCCACTAAAACAAATAAATATATGTGAAATAAAATACCTCGTATCTTTAATACAAGGGCCCATTCGAACCAATTACAGATGCTAGGTTTCATTTCTAGGTACCTGAAAACATTTCCCAAAGTCTCATCAAAATCCGTTAACTCAAGGTCAGGTTAACTCACTCTCCTTGTCAGTACATACAATACATGCATGTCATTAAATGTGCTCTAAAGTCTTAAGGCAATGTCATTCTCTTTAATACTTATTTATTTGTAGTAAACATTATATATGGGTATAATAATTTCTAAACATTAAATAATGTATTTATTTTATTATATCTGATTTTAAAAATCAGTGTATTTGTTTTCACTTATAATTATAAAATTCTTTTACGAATTAGATTAACTATAAAAATGAATTTAAATATTTACTTTAATTTATTAAGTATACATTATTAAAAAATACTTTAACGTATTGTAAATACATGAAAAAAATGGCTTTTATTGACAATTTTATGTTTCTGTTTCACTGTGTAGTAGAAAGACTTGTATATTATATTATTTAGATTGTTTATTTTGGTGCCATAATTAGAATGGTTTATAAAAAAACGAGAGATATACCTTTACAACGAAAAATGTATTAGATGATTTTCCACAAAATTGATTTACAACTTTATTAATGGGTATTGTTCTAGAAAATTTTAAAACATTTCTATTAAAACATTTAATTGAGTAAGTGTTTAGAGCGTTAAAGAACTTTTTATATGTGCGATATCATCTAATTCAATATTAACTGCTCTAGTAAATGCATGCAAATTATTTTTGTTCCATGACTGAGACTCCGTCTTATAGGGAGCATTTTGATGAAGCAATATCTGCACAAGCATGTAAACACATTGCTTTTCGCCAAGCGCAACAAAATAAATCATTCGAAAGGCTATGAAAAACAATTGATTGAATAATGCCATTTAGTTTTTTCTGTTTCCAATTTGAATGTATCCATTCTTTTATTGGCCCCGTGCACCAGATTAATCTGCACTCTCTGCATTTTATTTGTCATTAGTTTTCCTTGATCCCTTTTTTGCTTTAAAATAATTAACCAGTTTAAAATTTCTTTATAAGTAGAATCCAATTGTGTTTCTTTGAATCAAGATCTGACTAAAATTTTGATACTTTGAGGGCCAAAAGTTTTGAATTATGTTGAATTGAATAAGATGACTTATGATGATGAAAGTATATGGTAAATAATAAGTCTGATGGTTAAAGAAAAATAGCAGCTTCTAAAAATTTTAAATAACTTTTTTTACTTAAGCTGTGGTGTCCTGTTGCGACCAACAATTCTATTGCGTAAAATATTAAAGTGTCCATGGACCTGTAAAAGTTGAGCTCGAAGAGAATCCGTAAGCTGCTTTTGCAGTTGCTGAACTTCCTGAATATCTTGACGTAAAACTTGGTACTCCTCCTTAACTTGTGTCACTGATCGCAATAACCGTAATACTGACACTGGCTATAAAATTATTGATTCATAATTTATTATTATTAAATGTAGAAAGAAATTAATTTGTATACATCGAAAAGCTTAAACACATACCTCTGACTCTGTATCGTGAAATTCTTTCTCAAAAGCATCAATTTGCCAAGCAATCATGTCGAGCTTTCCATCAGCTTTTTGAACCTATACAAAGATAAATTTAGATATTGTAATTTTATTTAATACATATGGGTCATTTACCTAAAAGTGGAAGTTCACAAAGTTCACACGTTGCAGACATTTAAATAGCTTTCATGAGAATTCAGATAAGCATAAATCTACCATTTATAAGTTTCTTAAACTATTAAAAAAAGTTATTTCTAATAGGTAATTGTAGCCTTAATTAGGGATCGTATACCCTCAAATATTAACTCTCTAATGCAAGTTTCTTTGTAGCATAAAAGAAATAACTATTTCTGATAGTTTAAAAACTTAGTAGCTGCATTATAGGTGTAGATTTTAACTTGTTAAATGTCGACAACATATAAACCTTCCACTTTTTGGTAAATGACCCATATAAACCTTAACTCAAACTAAGATTTTTTTTACCACTTATCTATGAAATAGCACTTGTAACTTTTAGATTAAAGTTTTGATA
Organism: Gastracanthus pulcherrimus; assembly: GCA_949152435.1. Classification (NCBI taxonomy): domain Eukaryota; kingdom Metazoa; phylum Arthropoda; class Insecta; order Hymenoptera; family Pteromalidae; genus Gastracanthus; species Gastracanthus pulcherrimus. The sequence continues at coordinate 42,361,359 of OX424574.1, forward strand.
ATAAATAAATCTATGGGTTCCTGGCATAACGACATAAGTCCACTTTTTATTTAAAAATTGAGTTTTGAGCGATTTTGGTATCCTTACTCAGTATATCTTTAGATAAAAATGCAAAAAATCAGAAGTGTAAAAATAAGTAACCATATAGGGTAGAGGCACTAGTAGTCGGACATCTAAGGAAAAACTTGTATTAAAGCTATTGCAAAAAATTCAGAAACATCTTTGTCTATAAATTACCGTTTCTATTACACTTTAAATGTATTCTAGTTTTTGATAAAATGTTTATTTTTGCTTAAAATATTTACAGGATTATTATAATATGTGTTAATAAAATATGACGAAAACACTAGTAATCGGACACCGAAATCTAGTACTCAGCCGCTTAATCGCTAGTAGTTGGCCAGGACAATTTAAGGCAGTACATCGTGCTTCAAAACCATTGTTTATTCTTTTTAATAGTTCTATGATTTAAGTTTAGCTATAGAAGATTGAATGAATATTAAATGAATTAAATTAAATATTCATTAATCGTAATAATCATTACAATTAAAAGTGACATGAGTTATCGACCAGGCCTGGACGACAACTAAAATTTGTCAAAAATTAAAAAAATTCTAGTAGTTGGCCACCTATAAGTACATATCGACAAAGATATATCGAAAAAAATTATTATTTAATGGTTCTTAAACTGTTTTAACGTCAGAATTAAATGTTTAAATAGCATAGATCATTAAAAAATTATTAATCTAGCGATATTTTGTCTACGGGTTTATTTTTTAAAAGAAAATAGCCAAAGTGGCCGACTACTGGGGGGTGGCCGACTACTAGTGCCTCTACCCTATACAATTTATGAATTATTTTGACATTGACTTAAATGGAAAATAAAAACTAAAAATAAAAAATAAAAATCTCAAAAAAATATGGGGACTTATGTCTTTTACCAATAGAAATACATATAAAAGTGACAGAAAGTTTGTTACATTGTATACAAATATAAACGAAAAAAAATCTTGAACTTACGCTTTCCTCTAAATGCATAATAGCCGATTCCATTTTTTCGAATCTCCCAGCAAGGCTTCGCAAGATAGAGAGGATAAAAGCTGAAAGGCTTCAAGGGCAAAAAATCAGCAGAGAGGCTGCAGCAGAAGTGAACCCAAGCGAAACACAAACTGATGTTTTATTACTCGCGAATCATCGATTTTCGCCTACGGTGCGGTTAGTGGGCCGGCAGCGGTGCATTAGCTTTTACTCTGACTTTTGAAATGTCACTTCACTTCACAGAGCATCCTGATGATGGCAGCACGCGTAAGTACCCTAAAATTAGTCTGCTCACTGCTGCACTCCTGCAGGTCAGTAACATGTGACGTCACCACAAATCACAATGGAGGTTTCATCGCTTTCATGAGAATTCACATTTGCTAATTACAGATTCCAGATGAAAGTTGTAGTTACGTGGAAAGCCATCCAATATTGTTTTAATATTCTATTTGACAGGTTCATAACCTACAGAAGTAAAGTCTTCTGAAATTAAAATTGATTTACTTGTTTATTGAATGTACTTGAAGGAATACGTAAATTATTCCAAAAACTGATGTATCTAAAAATGATCTATGCATTAGATAGTAAAGCTGGTTTGAAAAAATTATTTAATAAAAAGTATAAGTATGTTTTGTATAATCAAAATTTATCACTTCTGTTCCTTTACCTTTGCTTTTAGGATATAAATACCTTTTGAGATGATAAATATATGGTGAAAGTAGGAATCCTTACGAAGGATGTCTGCTATTATTGACGATAAGGTTGTTGCTGGGGCACAAGATCCTAATGTGATCAAAGAAGATCCGATTGTGATATTGACAGTATGTTATTTTATTTGTTTTTGTTTAAAATTATGCTGTATTATTTATTATTCTTTATTTTTACAGGATAAGGTGAAATCTCTTTATCTTTTTCGAGATCATTATTTTGAAAATCATTCAATAGAAAATGCAATTAATAAAAGCAAAGATGTAGAGACAGAGATGAAAAATACTTTAGCTAAGTTTGATGAATTTAAAGGATATGAAATTGATGGATCGAGAGCAAAGTATTATTATCTTAAAGGAAAAACTTTAAATGTAGTTGATAAGTTCACACCTCAGGCAGAAGAACTCTTAAGTAAAGCTGTTAAGCTTGAACCAAAATTAATAGAAGCATGGAATGAACTTGGAGAATGTTACTGGAAAAACGATGATATTCAACAAGCAAAAAATTGTTTTGTTGGTGCATTACCGCATGTAAGTTTAATTTTTTATTCTATTCATTGTAATTAATAATAACAAGGCAAAGTTGAATATTTTATTCAAAATCTTTTTTATATATTTTTTATGATCTAACTATACAATTAGATTATATTATTCTTATGTTATCATTTTTTTCTGATACACTAAAAAGTTTTATTTTATAGGGTAAAAATAAAGTATCATTGCGAAACCTATCAATGGTACTTAGGCAGGAAGCTGCTTTAACTCTGGAGCAAAAAATAAAAAATGTCCAGCAAGGTGTTGAGTATGCAAAAGATGCAGTAAGTCTAGATCCATCTGATGGTACTTCTTGGGCTATTTTAGGAAATGCTTACTTGTCCTCCTTTTTTACAATAGCACAAAACCCTTCTATTCTTCGTCTTTGTATGTCAGCTTATGGACAAGCAGTAAGTAAATATTAAATAACTTTTGTTAAAGTTTATCATTACATATTTAATTTATAAATTTTAATTTTATATTACAGGAGAAAGATTTAATTGCCAAAAGTAATCCTGACTTACATTACAATAAAGCTATGGTATGATACTTTGTATAGCAATGTATTTTGTTACTTTTATTTTATTTATCTTTTACCAAGATATACTGTTATACAGTATTTAATATATTTAATATCTTTGTAATATATTTTGAACAGGCCTTAAAGTATCAAGAAGAGTATAAATTAGCTTTACAATCATTTCACCAGGCAAGATTACTAGATCCTACTTGGGAAACACCTAGCGAAAAGCAAGCAGAATTAGTAAAATATCTTAATAATGTTCAAATGTCCATAAATACAAAAGGCAGTATTAAACCTAAAAAGTTATTTCAAATGATTCAGGTATGTTTCTTTTAATTATACAATAATATATAATATCTGTTGGTTCCCAGCATAACGACATCACTACTTCTTTTGAAAATTGAGTTTTGAGCGTTTTTGGTATCCTTGCATAGCATGCTATCAGATTAAAATCAGGAAATTGTAAAAATAAGTGACTATATCTACTATTTTACAATTTTTTTAACATTAGTTTAAATGGAAAATGGAAACTTCAAACCTTAATATCTCAAAAACATAAAAAGTGGACTTATGTCATTATAATAAGTCTGATGGTTATTATAATGATATACCTTTAACCCACAGTTATATGTATATATTATAATAAAAATAAAAAATTTCTTGTAAATTTAATTTATAGGCTTTAAGCGATAAACATTTGGGACCTTACAAAGGAGGATCTTATACATCAGGAGATACGTTTGTAAAATTAGAATTGACTAATCTGAAAAATTTAGTACCTGGTATCAATTTGGAAAAAGTAGTATTTGGCAAAGTAGTATGTTGGATTCAAGACTCTGATTCAGTCCCCTTGTAAGTAAATTAGGTTGAAGTAAATAGCATAAGTCCTTAATAATAATTTATTTTTATAAATTTTAGTGCTTTTTGTATGATTGATGAAGAAAAAACTTGTATGGCTGTGACTTTATACAATTTAGCAAAAGGAAAGGGAGTTACAGTTGGAGATTCAGTTGCTATACCTGAACCATTTTTAACTCATCATCAATTTTCATACCTGAATAATGTAATATTTCATTTACATTACTATGAAGTTATTGTTCATTTTTGCAATAATACATAATTATATTTTTAGAATTTTGATTTTAAATCGATAAGAGTTGAGACACCGGTTGTCTTAGTTGTAAATGGAAGGAAGTTAGGACGTGATCAACAAGCCAGTGTGAAAATGTCAACCTTTAAAAAAAGTGATTGATAGTGAAAATATTGAAGTATAAATTTATGATGGAGCATTGACGTAATAAGCGAAATTCCTTAAAAAGTTGAAATAGAAATTAACTTATGGGAGCAAGTGATAAGAAGGAACTTAGTTGAATGAGAAGTCATTATTTTTCTTCATAACATTCTTTATGTGTACATAAGTTGAAAGTTTAGGTAAGGCAATTTTAATGTCGATGCTTTGATCGAACTTTGGTCTTAGAGGACACATCTAGACAGTAGTCCTCAACCATTATTTTCAGTGATTATTTTCGTCTCTCTATTTATGATTTTCACAGCTTTTTGACATACTTGTCAATTACTAGGCTTAGCAAACGTTTTGTACGTCAAACGTACATGCTTGCTGCGTTCATTTAACAAATTGTAACGTGATTAGCATAATGTACATTCTGTTAAAAAATTTTGGCGAGGAAAATGATTTTAAACAATTTATTATTTTATCAAATGTTATGTAAACACATCTTAAATAATACACTAAAAAAATCAACTATAAGTATCAATTTGTAATCAATAGATTTTTTTATATTTTACTTAAAAAATTGTTCATTATTTCCTCACCAGAATGTATTTACTATTTATTTTACTTGTTTTTGCACAGCTGTTTTTTTTTATAATGATGCTCAATTTTTCAACAAACATATTTTTTATAGTAAGATGTACTAAATTTTATTCAATATTTTCTTAACTAGTCAAAATGCACAGAATCATCATGAGCTTTTTGAATATAAAAAAGAAATTTCTGAAATCATTTATGTAAAGGTATCAGAAAAATATGCCTATGTGCCTATAGGTAACAAAACAGCTTATAAAATCAATTGATATTGTATATCAAAATGAAAATGTTAACATTTGATTTTTGTTTTGATTTTAACCGCCTTTCTCGCAATAGATACGGTAAAAACTGTTTTTATCAGCAAACATACAGAAAACAAATATCAATTATTAAAATTCTTTACATCTACACTGCATCAATTTGATCAAGAAGTAAACAAATCATACAAAGAATCGTCTTCTCAATAACAAAAAAACGCATTGTTGTTTACACTGTGCCAACTAAGCTTAAATACTCAATAATAGCCTAATACGTATCATTGGTCGTTGATCTTCTAGGAAAAAAATTACAGGTTTTACCAGTAGTTGTAAGAATATCTAAAAAGAAATAACTATAACATAGTAAAAATAAAAAATTTGAGTCTAAAAATTACCTAAAATTTTTTCAAGTAGCCACGAAAATTCAATGTCTTATTGAAAAATTATTGCTTAACTAGTGAAAAGTAATTTAAATAAACAGTTTTAATTTGGATTCCTGTCTTAAAATATTAAACTATTCAATATTTTATTTTGTTTTTAAAAGACATACATGTAAAAAATTGTCGACCCCCATTTTTCGAAAAGACATTGAAATTTTCAGGCCCCTTGATACTTTATCGATGTTCCATTACATTTGACTGGCACTGTTCGAAAAACGTAACAAAGCTAATAGAATCCTCTCGCATATTTCTGCAACCCTGTAATTTTATTGTTTCGCATGTGCGACATAAAGTTTCACGCAATGAATATTGGTCTCAACAATAGGAGAATAAGGCGAAATCTAACTATATAATCCGCTAATTACTGTAACGAATTTTTCAATACTTGAAAGTCCTGTGCATCGGCACAACAAGACAGCCGAAAGTGCCAAGTGTCTTATAATGGAAGAAGCCGGCTTTACAGACACAAGGAAACCAGCGTCGTCGAGCTCGTGATCGTAGAGTTAATACATTATACGTAAGAATAATGCATGTGATATATTAAAAACGTTTTGTATAAAATGTTTTTCTACTAACGATTATACAATAAATACTTATTTATAACAATAACAGCAAAATACACCCTCATCATGACGTAGTTTCGCGCCCGCTATGACAGCATTTATCGTCTTATAATAGCAATCGTTGTGTATATCATATACTTGTTCAGTCTGTTCTCGAGCGAGTCGAACGGAGACAGAGATTATCGTAAAAATCGCTTATCAGTGGTATACGCGCCAAAGAGTCAGAGCTGATCGTTTCCGCAAAATCGACGCGCGCGCAGTGCAACAACAACAGCTCATCTCTCGCGCAGCTGTATATATATATATATATATATATATATATATATATATATATATATATTTTTTTTTTTATTTATATGTATATATATATATATATATATATATATATATATATATAAAATTTTCAGGTGCGCACCTTTGGTCCTCAAATTATAAAATAAAAATAACATCTCGTCGCGATCGTAATCATAATCATCGTCGTCGTCATCATCACATATTGACCTCCCAGAGCTTGAAGTAGTTGTCGATGACCTCGAGGAACCAGTCGCGTCGCCTGGGCTCCTTGAAGAGGGGCGCCAGGGTGCGCAGCTGGAGCTGCAGCAGGGCCTCGTTGCCGAGGAGCGAGTCGAGCTGGCGCAGCAGGGCCGCGTCGCCGTGCAGCTTCAGCAGGCTCGCGTACGTGAAGATGTAGTACTGGACGCGAAGCCGCTCGACCGCCCAGGACTCGACCGAGCGATTGCCCGAGGCCGACTGTATGGCACCCATGTGCTCCGCGTACCAGGGCGAGAAGTAGTTGCTGAGCTCGAGGCTGGACAGGTCGGCGACGCCCCGCGTCTTCAGGCGCTCCTTTATGCGAAGGTACACCTGGGGCGTGTACACGAACACCTGAAACGACAAAAGGAGACGGTTGTATATTTCGTTAGTCTTTGTAGGTCTTTGTGCATACAGGCAAATTCCATCTAAACCTTTTTAAACTTCGAACCTAGATTTTTAGGTAGTTAATTCTGTGGCTTCGAGGCATAGCGACTTAAGTCCATTTTTCGTGTTTGCGAGAAATTCGCATTCTTATGTATTCACTGATGCAAAATACTACAGTGTCTAATATAAAGATTGACAGTCTGTGCATTTAGTTGGACATCAAATACAAACATAATCATACATAAAATAGGACCTTTATAAACTCTCGTATGATTTTTTGTTTTATGACCTACCTATATCTAGCGAAAGACCCTTCTTAAGGTAATGCTAAACTCTCGTATAATCGGAAAATACGAGGAATCACTTTTTTTATTTAATTTTCAATTTTGAGAGCAAAAGACCCTTCTTAAGGTAATGTTAAACTCTCGTGTAATCGGAAAATACGAGGAATCACTTTTTTTATTTAATTTTCAATTAGCATCACCTCAAGTCGTTATGTTTAGTGTAATTTCGAAATTGTGACTTCGATTTGTCGTTACGCCGCGAACAAGCCTCAAGAAAAGTGGACTTAAGTTGTTATGCTGTGAACAAAACGCAAAAAAGTGGACTTAAGTCATTATGTACATACCTAGCTAGTATCAACAATTGATTATGTTTTATTACTTTCTGCAAGTTTTATGTGAAAGGGGATCAATCAAACATACGAATTCCATGAAAATCTCAATTGTCGTAAAGATGGACTGAAGTAGTTATGTCACGGAGCCACAGAATTATTTCTTTAGTTTTAAGACAATTTTTTCTAATAATATCTGAAATAACAATTTATGTAAAATAATGATCAGGAATTGGATTTGTTACGGCGCGTTACGGTACTTGAATTTAATAACTTTTTGAATGTGTAATGCTTGAGATACTTAAAATTTATAATTATTTATTTTGAATGCATGGAAGAGGATATCTTTTAAATATTTTTTTCGGTACATACGAATAAAACTGATTAAAATTTTAACTAAAATTTTGAATGGCCTATTCTGGAGTGATTTTAATAACTTGTAACAAAATTTATTTAAGGCTCTACTTTACCAGCTTATTATTATTATTATTATTATTATTATTATTATTATTATTATTATTATTATTAATTTTTAATATTTACCTTTAAATAAGCTATTTCGAGAAAAAGCACTCTTTGAAATATGATAAGTAACCACGTAACATAGATGCTAATACTTTCATGTCCCCAAATATAGTTTTACACAATTAAAATATACTAGATTAAACTTATAACAGAAAAGTTATCAATAAAAGATTTGCGAATAAGGCTAAGAACAGAACCGAACAAAGCTTAAGGTGGGCAGGTTATAGCAAAAATGAAAACTTTTTTAATATTCAATCTTTTTTCACAAACTTTGTACACATATTTAGCATTAAAAAAACAAAATTTTGAGAATTCTTTGAGCTATTTTTACTGAATATTTTAAGCATTACTACAGATAATGCATTAATTTTTAATAAAATTGCACAAATTTTCTTAAGTCTGCGCCATTTCAAACTAGACCAACAAAAGAAAATTGTACCCAATATGTTTTCTTAAAAGCAAAGTTAACACTGTAACAATCTCAGAATTAATATTTATACCCGAATACTTGTTTTAAAAATACAGGACTGTAATAAATAATTTAATTAACAAAAAAACACTATTTTTTATTATACATACATATGATACGTTCTTTAAAAAAAATAATTTCAAAATCAAAGATTGCTATTATGTTTAAGAAACTGTCCTGAAAGTTTCTAGAGTAATGCAAAATGTAGTTTTGAGACGAGCACAGTTTTGTAAGGAGAAAAACTATTTCCTAAAAATAATTACTTTACAATCATCATTGAAATCATATTTTACTTTTATTAACTTACAAATATACTCTTCTTTGGTGTAAAAATGTTCAAAGAATAAAAAGAAATAAAAATTAGAAAACGAAAAAATTGATAAAATTTCACTATAACTCCACCTTAAGAGATTTTAAAGATAGAATTTCCGTTATCCGCTTGCGTTTTTGTGTTGGTCTGGATAATTATACTTTCTACGAAAAAATTACAGGACTGGCTTTGGGAAAATACGACAAAGAACTAGTTGCCTTTGAAATATATTGAAGTCTCACGTTTTATTTTCGCAAGTCAAAGAAATTTTGCAATGAGTTTGCACTTATACAAGTTTTTAAAATATTTCGTAATTTACAAATTAATATTCAACTTACGTATTTGCGTATGAATAGTTTTAAAAGTTTCTTTAATCCCTAAATCGCTGATAGATTAAAATCATTTAATTTTCTTCTATTAAAATCAAAACGGCGATGCTATAATAACAATTAATCAATGTATATAGACAGCAAAAAATAATTATTTTTTATTAATTGTATACATATTCTTTAAGAATTATTTTTCAATAATGGTATGTTTGTCTGAGATTCGCTAAAAGTTCCAAGTAATTTGTTGTTCTACCGATCGGTACATATACAGAAACACTCAAATTAACTGATTACAAACTTAGTTATGAATATTTAAATACTTAATTAATTTACCCGTTTAGTATAATTCTCGCCCAAACCAAAATTATCCTCATAGATAAAGAACGAATTTAGATAAATACAAAAAATCATTTTTTCGATAATTAGCTTTTTAACAAGAGCCATCATCTCAATTTTCTATTTTATACTATAGGCTCTCGATATATCAACATTATTAACTATATGGCTATATCGTTACTTAAACATTTCCGCTTATACGTTTTCCTAACCCAAATACGCCCGTTTTTACTAATTTAGAGTATCTGTAATTTACAAAGTTATTTAGGTATTCCGTATATCATTATTTACAATATAATAACTCATTTCTTTACAAATTTATGACGATATTTCGAAAGTCTACTGTATGAGGATAGTTTTGAGTCGGATGAGAAATTCACTCATAATAATCAAGAAAATTTTTGTTTTTTTATTTCGGATCGTTGTGTCACCCAGAATCACCTGTATCAGCGAAGCATCTACTTTTTGAAGAAGCAACTTCGACAATCTGTTGCACTATTTAAATAATTGTTAAAATCAACGTAAACAAATACTATTATATTGGTAAAGAGAATTACCACCGCGTGTAGAGAGGAGCTACTGTTCCCCGTAAGAAAACAGCGAAAAATATGGCCGCCGCCGGGAATATTTCCTAGAATGGTAGAAACAAGTATTTTTGTCAGAAATTAATCTTGTGTTTCAATTTATAAATATGCTTCCCGTGTAAATCTTATGGCGGAGCATTCTCCGTTCCAACCATGTTTAGTAGTTTATCTAGAATCCGTTCAAAATTAACCTAGAAATAGCTTAAGAGTTATTTAATAAAGAGTAAAAATTTCAATTGAATCGTGCAATTCTTTTTATTGAAAAAACTTTAAAATTCACCTATTTTTGGCGGGTTACGGTACAATATACTCTGTTAAATAAAAGGTTTTTAAATGTTTTTCAAAATACTTAATTGTAGCTTTTTTTCAGTGAAAATAATTATTGTTATTTTTAATTAACACATTTCAAAATAAAAGTTAGAGCAAATATTTATTATGTACGTAGATTAAAATGGATGTCAGAAGAACACAATTCATTTTTGAGCTGGATTCAGAAAAAATTCATTATTCGGCCTACCAAAACTTTTGGTTTCCAAGTTTTAGAGCATATTATTTAGATATACTATAATACAAAGAAAAATGGTTTTAATGCATAACTCACAAACAATAGTTTTACATTTTTTAAAGATGAACTTCCCGAAAAATCAATGTTTTAATGAATTTTTGAAGTAATGCATGAGTTTGAAAATGTATTGCCGATAAATGGCTTTATATTGAATTTCTTTCTTTTATTAAATATACATATTTTCATTTCCATAATGTATCACTAAATATCAAAATAATAAATTAGATTCGTTTGTAATTTTCTTTTTCAGCGTACTATAAATCAATCCTAAGCCGGACATCTATTTTAATGAGAGTTTAAAATATTAGTAAAGCAGTTTCACCTTCACTGATCGCTCCTAAAATGGTCAATAACGCATTTCTACAACTGTCTGTTATCATCTTGAATGCAATTATATGCATAATAATAGCAAAATCATTACAGAAATGGTTTTTCCCTATAAATTCGAAAGAATGAATTATGTAAATATAATAACAGAGTTCAACATTTTATCATGTTCAATCAATCGAACAATCACGTTTCAAAATTGTGAAGTGCTAAAACAGGAAGCTCTCTACGCGTAATTTTACTCTGTTACGTACGACGCTGTAATAGCGGTGCAAACCAACGTGCGGCATATAAACCTTGCTCCATGCAATAATTTATTTCAAGTTGCAAGGTTGTTTCGCTAATTATTTGACCGCGAGTGATGTGTACTAAATTTACTTTGTCCTTTTAAGATTTTAATTCGTTTGTTTTTACAAAGAAAATGTAATCACTTCACAGCTACAAATGAAAGCTAAAATAGATTTTAAATACGGAATAATGTTACTACTCTACTAATATAAGCAAACATGAGATAAATATTATTAATTTACAAAATATATAATCAATTAAATATCGCTTACGACTTTAAGTATGAACATATACTGACATTTTTATATTAAGCGTTGCAAATAAATTTTAATGGCATTTTATTCAACATATATTCATTAATATTTATGTTGAAAATAATCAAGAACACTAAACTCTTTAAATTACGAGATTGCTATAGAAAGTCTACTGTCTTCATTTGTACAGAATTATAAAAACTTTAAAGTAATTATAACACATTTGGTATTGCGTGAACTGCAGAACCGAATTATTTATTGCGAGATGGAATAATTAAGCATAACAGAATTACAAAAGACAATTATGAAAATGGAATTGTATTTTACTGTTGACAGATTTAATTAGATGTAAACTTATACAAATTTCCTCCAAGTTTATATTAAAAAGAAAACAAAATAAAATGCTTAGAAATTGTAAAGAAAAACATTTTTTAGTAAAACTAATAAAATAAATTTGTCGATGAACCTCAGCTATATTGAAGGCGACTTGATTTCTCACGTCTTTACCATGTAGCATTTCGGGCAGAGCTCTTATGCAACTTTTCCGTCGCCTACTTTAAAAGCGATGATGCAAACTATCACTGTAATCCACGTATATACCGGGTGATAGTGCTACCTTTGCATGTATATGAGCGTTCATGTAAATATGTACGCGTATGCTGTTTTCTGAACTTTCTATATAATATTTTATTATACACACAAAAGATTTGCTGAACAATAATGACTTTATAAAACTCTACGTTTTATGTCTTTTTATATTGTACTTAAATATTAAAAATGTATATTTTGAAATTGATAGACTTTAAAGCAGTATTAATTATTTGCCTGTATGAATATCGTGTAAAAAGAGTTTTATTGCTGTCGTTTTTGTTGTTAATTTTGTTATTCGAAATGAAAAATAACTAATGAAAATCTACTGATTTATGTTCAAAATAAATTGTATGTATCATATACTTTTCATTTTATAAGATTAACAAATAAGTTTAACTTTAGCAAAATTTACTTTTCTTAATAGAGCAGAAATGTCAAGGCGTTCTTTCATTGCTTATATAAATTTCTTACTTTCACGTTTTCATACAGGCACGTTTATGAACTTCGTTATAAAATAATAAATTATAACTTATATCCTTAACCAACATTACTACCTTTTAATTAACTGTATAATGCTATTTTTATCACACGATTAGAGAATCATTTTCCTAGCTACATTGAATTTGATTTCTTTACTAATTTTTATTCATTTGTTTAAACAGTAATTTAATTCATTACGTTTTTAAGAATAGAATTTATTAAGGCACACAAGTTATTTATGGTTAGCAAAAAGGAGAACATTAAATTAATAGAAATAAATCAAAATTCTGAATATCAATTAAAAAATTTTAAATGAAAAACTAAAAATCTATATAATCGCCTTTCACCGTTCAATGGAACTTGCGTCACTGTCTTAGCTGTAATTTATTCAAATTTAACGTACAGTGTCATAGAGATACATGTAGCTATTTGATGCCTAATTTTTATATTTTCAAATTAGGTAGGTGCAGGTAATGTGGTCATTTTAAGGAATTTTCGACTCCCAGTATATCCGATTTTGGAGCTTCGGAAACTATTGAGACATGTTATTTGAACCTTTAACTCTAATACATCATGAGTTTTTTTTGCAAAAAAAATACTCTCTATATTTTAATTAAAGAATTTCTAAGTAGTTAAAAACTGGCCACTTTATTACTAGTATTGGTAAAATGCAGGGCATATTCTAAGGGTCAGCTCTAACCGAAAAGGCAGTTATAAAAATGAAAATGGGTAGATCTCAAATGCTTGAAAGTTTCAGATCGATTCGTTAAAAATGGACTCCGCAAATCCGTGGTATTGAATTAACCCCAAACAATTAAAATCATGTAACCAATGGACAAAAAGTTTAGTAACTGAAGATATTTTTGATAAACGATTTATCAAGCTACTTTTAAGTTCATTATGTTTAAGCAATAGACTTTAAAAGCCACCGAAACCACGAAACAAAATTTTAAAAAGTCTAATAAACACTATGGTTTAATTAATTCCTAGACATAGCTTTAAAAGTTCAAGATTGAATCAAAACAGTTTGTATATTTAACTTTCATACGTGGGGTATATAGCTTATAAATTATTAACAGTTTAATTTAAACAATTATTTATGTATCGAACTTTCTACGTGAGTTGTTAGGTTAACAAGTTAACAGTGTAACTGAAACAATTTTGTTATTGAATTTTCGTTCGTGGGGTGTATTTAACGTAAAGAATTCGTGGTTTAATTAAAACAATTTACTTATTGAATTTATATACGTGGGGTATTTAGTTTTAAAAGTTTATAGCTACTTTATTTAATAATTTATTGATTGAACTTTTATACGTGGGGTATTTAATAGTTTAAACGATTTAAGGATATTGAGCAATTTTTTATGTATTTAGTTTTGTATGTGGTGTATCTTCAAAAGTTGAGAGTTACCGGTTTATCTATAAAACAATATTTTGATTGAGCTTTTATGTGTTGGGGTATTAAGCTTTAACTGTTTATGGCTTTTTTTCTTATTTATAGAATTTTCATATATGGGGTAACAGTATTTTCATATTTAGCTGTAACAGTATTTATTTTTTTATGTATACATTTCGCTATTCATCTTTAACCCTTCAACCAAATCGCATGACTTTCTTTTAGGTTATTATCGGGGCCATTCGGTCAGTTCTAAAATTTCTTTAGAATATGCCCTGGTAAAATGGTCACCTATCAGGTCTTATGGTAAAGTAATTGCTTCAGAAGGTCAAGACTAGCCTAGCAGAGACTTCCTTTCAGTGTCATTTAACTACATGGTGCCGTAGAGTACACCTTTGGATCAATATTTTGGAATTAGTAGGCCTAGGAATTTTGAAGAAGCAACCGACGTTTTTAACAGCGTCGATTGCCTTTTGCCTTACAATGCATTCGTATTGCTACTTTACAAACCGATAAACGTCAACGAAAGTCACAATTTTCGCATCGAAAATATAAGTACTCTACGGCAAAAACCAATGCATGCATCTTAAAGTAAAAGAACTATAATGTTATGTACCGTCTGATTTCTCTTTCGCTCGTATCACGCTGATAAAAGCGGTTTCTTTACATGCATGCACTACTAAGAAATCAGAGTTTTGATACTTTCGTATGTAAACATGACACTATCTTATAATTGAAAAAGATAGAAGCGGTAGCAGCGGGTTCACCGCGCCCATCAACATCTTTTGATACAATACATATATACACGGTGACCCATTTTAATCGCCGCACCCGGATTTCTCGGAACCTAAGTCAGATAGGGAAAAACGGTTCAGACAAAAGTTGTAGGAGACAAAGGAGGCCACACAATGGCGCTAACGTCTTTGACCTTGAAATTGACCTTTAAGGTTATTTCAAGGTCAAAGTGGTTTTTTCATATGGGAATACCTAGTTTTGACCCCGGATTCGGAAAGAGCGGGAAATTTTACGTTCAAAATCATATTGAGAAAAAATTTTTCAACGTCAATTCAAGGTCAAATCAAGGTCAAACTCCGAAAAGTCCGTTTAAAATCGTTTTTTTTCATGAACCACAGGCTAAGCTGGTTCAAATTGATCGTAGGCTTAACAGGGGAACCCACACATCCAAAACTTACACATCCTAGTAAACAAAACTCAAACTCGCACATCGTAACTCCATAAACTTCGTGCCCTTACATGCTAAACTGTTACACCCCAGTCCCACACAACCATACCCCACACCCTCCAGTCTCACACATCCCTACCCCACGCATGCTAATCCCACACACCCCAAACCCACACATCCTGAACCCTAAAAAATTTTTCTCAAGGAAAAAATGATTTTTTAACGGTAACTTTAAGATCGTTGAAGCTTCTGTTATAAATGTATTAACCTTACTTTTCGCGCTACCCAGAACCAACAACGTGGACGTAGTAAGGATTGTTTCCTTTGGGGTGCTTGATTAAAGTGAGTCCCCTTGCCTCTCACTGTTCGGGGTGCTTGATTATAGTGAGTCCCCTTGCCTCTCACTGTTCGGGGTGCTTGATTATAGTGAGTCCCCTTGTCTCTCACTGTTCGGGGTGCTTGATTATAGTGAGTCCCCTTGCCTCTCACTGTTCGGGGTGCTTGATTATAGTGAGTCCCCTTGCCTCTCACTGTTCGGGTTGCTTGATTATAGTGAGTCCCCTCGCCTCTCACTAATGTAAATAAATTTTTATTTAACCTCGAAGCAAGTGTTCGAAATGACGACCATTTGCTTCAAGACACATAGTCAAACGCCTTCGGAAATGGCGAACGGGGTTCTGCAAAGTTTGTTTCGGAATGGCAGCGCATGCTCGACGAATCCTATCCTGCATAACTGCTCTTGTAGTGGGTTGTTGCTCAAAAACAGCATTTTTAAATACCCCCATAAATAGAAATCTGGTGATGTAAGATCGGGTGATCAAGCAGGCCAGTTAACTGGACCTTCTCGACCAATCCATCTGTTACCATAGTGCTCATTCAAAAAAGCCCTTACAATTCGAGCGAAATGTGGAGGTACGCCGTCCTGCTGGAGCCATATTCTTCGTCGAGTTTCTAAATCAACATCTTCCATCAATCCAGGTAGTTCATCTCTTATTAGCGTCAAATAGGTATGTTGATTTACATTTTCTTCAAAAAAATAAGGACCAATCAAATATCCATTGATAATCACGCACCATACCATAATACTCCAACGTCTTTGATGGTTTACAGTTCTGACCCAATGAGGATTCACATCAGACCAATAATGGCAATTATGCCTATTCAGTTCCCCATCACTTTGAAATTTTGCCTCATCAGAAAAAAGAACAAAGTTAAAAAAGTCTGGATCATTTTCTATCATTCGTAAAGCCCATTGGCAAAACACAATACGCTGTTGGAAATGCTCAAACTGTAGCTCTTTAACCAAAGTAATATGATACGCGTGATATTGAAGCACCTTCATAATTCTTAAAAAAGTATTTCTTGGAATACCAATTTTCCTTTCGACTCGACGAGCGCTAATGTGTGGGTCAAGATGAATTATTGCAAGGATAGTTACAACTCGATTATCATTTTCATCATACTCATGGCGCCTACGTTGGCGAACCATGTATCCACCACGAGCTCTTTGAGTTAAACGTCTGATAGCTCTATCGTCAGGGTGTCGTCTGTCAGGATAGCGTTCAGCATAAAGTCTTGCCGCACCACGATAATTATTTTGGCTTGCTCCTAAAACCAAAATCATATCAACGATCTCGTTGGGCGGATAGTCAGCCATTTCAGAGCCAGCTATTAATTACTATTAAATTTAAATAGTAAAACGGTATCAAAAATATTAATAATTATAAGGCTCGCCCGTATACGGTCGCGCCTAAACAGGAAAAACGTTGGAAAATTACGGTAACTTTATTTAGCTAACTGTATTTGCCATAAATACTTCATTGTAACACTTTTTTAATTTTAAATTTTAAATTAAAATAATTGTCAAAACATTAAAGGTATTCAATAAAGCATTATTTCTTATTTTGATTGCAAATAAAACTAAAGCTTCCTTTTATTTTTTTGTTTTATGTAAATAATGTGAATTAGTAGCGTTCGAATTTCAGAAATACTAATTTTGATAATGTAATCATTAAAAACACATCTACGAAGAAAATAAGTTCCGTCAATGGTTCTTTTAATTAAAAATGAACTGCTCACCGATTTCAAGATTTTCCGCCCATTTTTAATATTAAGTTTTTTTTTAATAGTTCGATTCTAAAAAAATAGCTACGATGCTTTTTGTACAAAACAGAAATGTTGTATCTTTAATTTTTAGGAAGTTATGAGTTTTTTTTTGTAAAAAGAATCACACTTTTTGACAGCTCATAATTCAAAAAATTAGGATCCGACTAAGATAATTGTAGAAGCAAAAAAAATAATAATTAATAAAAAATGCAAATACAAAATCAAAATTTAAATTAAAGAAAAAAATAGGATATGTGAGTTTGATGTGTGTGGGTTTAGGGTGTGTGAGGTAGGAAAATGTTGATTAACGATGCGTGAGTTTAAAGTTTGCGGATCGAATGTTTTTGGTTTTGAGATTTGTGGGGTTAGGATTTGTGAGTTGGAATTTGTGGGTTTCCATTTTAATCTCAAGATCAAATTGACTTCACTTCGGATTGTTTTTGCCTAGAAATCATAAAAAACAACAATTTTAAAAATTTATTTACAGCCTACGATCAATTTGAACCACCTTAGCCTGTGGTTCATGGAAAAAAACGATTTTAAACGGACTTTTCGGAACTTGACCTGGATTTGACCTTGAAATGACCTTGAAAAAATTTTTCTCAATATGATTTTGAACGTAAAATTTCCCGCTCTTTCCGAATCCGGGGTCAAAACTAGGTGTTCCTATATGAAAAAATCACTTTGACCTTGAAATAACCTTGAAGGTCAAGTTGATCGCAAGTTCAAGGTCAAAGACGTTAGCGCCATTGTGTGGCCCCCTTTGTCCCCTACAACTTTTGTCTGAACCGTTTTTCCCTATCTGGCTTAGGTTCCGAGAAATCCGGGTGCGGCGATTAAAATGGGTCACCGTGTGTGTGTATATATATATATATATATATATATATATATATATATATATATATATATATATATATATATATATATATATATATATATATACTGTAGGAGTAACGGCGCCCCAGAATAACGCATACAGTAAGATCTCGTATAGGTGGTCACACTACCTGCATGTTCACATTACCTGTACCCAACTTACGTTGAAAATTGCAGGAATAATGCATGCATAAGATAAAGTAAACTTTTTGGTTTGAAATCCCGTGCGAAAAAACCCTGAAGTGCGCACTATAATATACGTTATAATGCGCATTATAGTATTTCGAGGTTTTATAAAAAAGATGAAAAAAACCTCATTGCCAGTAGGTCTGATCGCCCATTTGAGACGTACCATCTGGATGATATCACCATTTTATGAAAAAAACAATAAATTCTTCAGTTATATTAATCTATTTTTATACTTAATAAAAATAAACACAATGTATTAATGCAGTGATTAATGTATTAAAATAAACAATGGTAATAAGTCTTGATCTACATTTTTTAGAATCATTAAAGTTTTAAACATAAATTGAGATCGCAAGTTTCTTGACGATAAAATTGCTCTCCCTACAAGGACAAGAGACAAGCGTTGTGATCATCGACAATGACACCGAGGACTTAATTGGTTTTAATTATCCGATCAGTTAGCAAATATTGCAACTAAAGTCCTTTACCTTTGGGCAGCAGATTTTGATGAGACATTGTGAAGTGTTTTCTGATAACTAAAAATAAAGCCCAACGCTCGTAATTTAGGACCTTTTTTCGAGATATAAGCTATTGAGTAGCCCAAATTCACACCATTTCTGATCATAATCCTGCAACTTTTTATGCTAGAAAAATGAACTAGAGTAAATGAATGAATGGAAAATACCCGACAAATCAACAAATTTAGAAGAATTGAAAATCCAATTTCAATGCATATTTTGTCACCATTTTCAACTATTTATAACTTTCGAACAATTCGATATTATAATATGAAGCGAAGCTAAAATAAAATCTCATTTGGCCTAGTTCTATTTTCTTTTGGATTATTATGCTAGCGTAAAACCTTGCAGAGTTATGATCAAAAGTAAACCTCCCAAAGTCACATCAGAATCTGTTTCTCAAGTGTTAAATACTCTCCTTGTTGGTCAAAAAGTTAGAAAGTTTTTAACATTTCGTTTCATTATGTAAATCGTTGACTATATATAATTATGGTTAAATTAGTAAAAGTTTATAATGTATTTTTCAAACAAGAAATTATTCTCACATTTAAATATAGTATAAAATTTAAAAAGCATTTATTAAAAATCTGTAATTAAGTTAATGGATTCACCATATTTTTTTGTTTTTCAAATAATTTATATGAAAATATGATAATTCAATTTCGGTTATTATAAACCAGCAGAGAATGTATAACGTTTCGTTTTATAATTCTGGTAAAATGTAAAAAAGTATTATTTCATAACGATAATTAAGTTTATGCTGTACAACCATAATTGAAGGGCCGGATGTAATAAAGGGATTAGCGCTCGAAAACGCGTAAAAGTATTTTTCAATGACAGAATTTTGACAATTGTTACACACAGGAAATTTTATTCAGCATCTTTTTGTATTAAAACAAAATATTGATCTTCTTTTGTTTTCTAATTATTTAAGAAAACGCAATTTTTAGCTTGAAGAAAATTCAATACATTTTTCTCTTTAACTCGTAACTTTACGTGGTTTTAATATTTTTTATTCAAATTTTAACCGAATAATCTTCAACATATTCTACGTGTGTTAGAATATTTAAAACTTGCGAGAAATTAAGACTTGATATAAAAAAATTGTCGATCAGGTTTACGATGGAGCAACTAATTTTATTTAGTAAGTTCATACAACTTTTTATATTCAAAAGCAAACATTCTGGAAACTAATAAACAAATTCTCCTTTCAATAGTTATTTGACGCCTTTTGACATGTACTAAAACTTTAACCATGCAGTTTTCGTTAAATTAAAAATAAATTTTAGTTTCTTCAATAAATAAGATATTGACAATCGTAATTAAGTGACGTGTAGGATAATGATTTTCAGGTTTTACAACTGTTAAATTATAGATAAACCAAGTATTCAAATTCAAACAATTTTCAGAAAGTTTGCTTTTAATTATAAAAAGTTTTATGAACTCATAAAAGAACTGTTTTAGGGTTTATACGTGTCTTGTCCCCTTAAGGTGAAATTAAACCCAGTGTTACTGGTGAATACGGGGAACCACTTCTTTTATTCAGTATTCAATTTTAAGAAAATATCTCTATGGAAAGTTGTTCTTTTTGATTGAAACAACAACTTTTCATAGAGATATTTACTCAAAATTGAAAATGAAATGAGAAAAGTGGATCCTCGTATTTGTCGGTGTCAGGTAACTTTAGCATCACCTTAACCCATTTCTTCCCAAGCGGCCATTTTATAGTCGATTGGTTTTTTGCCTAAAACCGCCATTTTGAAATTTTCCAATGGAAATTTCAAAATTCTGACTTCAGAATCGGAAAGAGCTTAAAATTTTACTTTAGAAAAGTGCTATTGGTTATTACTATTTTTTTTTCGACAATTTTTTAGGCAAAAAACCAATCGACTATAAAATGGCCGCTTGGGAAGAAATGGGTTAAGGGAAGATGGTACCCCAAAAACTAAAATCTTTAAATAACAAAAAATACATTTTTTTATTGTTGATTAATCAATATTATATAAAAAATAAGATTTTCATCCGCGACTGTACCCTTAGGATTATTAATACTGCAGTTATTTAAAAAGAACTCAAGTATGTAAAAAACGACATATATTTAATTAACGGTCTCTGGCTCGCTGTATGCATTCGCCTTCAGCTTGTGCTAGCTCGCCTACAAATCGTACTGCAAACTCGCACTCGGTAAAAAAAGACCCGTAACTTATATAATTACAACTTATTTTTAACATTGAGAAACAAAAAATTACATTTTATTCTTTCATTAATTGTACAACCTTAATGAAAGTATATTGTATTAATCTTATATTTCGTTAAACAAAATTTAAAAACTTTAATAAATTATATATATTAATTGCACTCTATTCTTAAATGCTTAAATCTTGTTGAATATGGTCTTAAAAACAAATTGATTTTACTATTCAAGGTAGCAATTTTTTTCTAATTAAACTGAAGTTATAATCAAGTACTTATACAACCAGAAATTACTAGTTCTTCAACACCGTTAACCCCCTGACTGTATTTGTCCAATATTGGACGCCGACTTTATTAGTGTATAAATAATAATACATGCGTATTTTATTGACTGCAATCGCATTAATCATTTGAATGATGTTTAAATAAATTGAAAATTATTTTCAGCCCTATTAAGTAAAAAATTTTTGTTATCATTTGTTCTATACAATTCGAAGTTATATGAGTTTAGTTTTATATTTTACAGGATAACAAACGCTTATTTCATTTTTTAGTATCATATTAAATACACTTTAACATTTACAGTTACAGTTTGTGTGATTGAAAAATTCACAGGCACATTTAAAAAGTGTCCAATATATTGGACAAATGCAGTGAATGCCCTCAATACAAAATGTAATTATTATTTATAAATGCGACGAAATGAAAGGCTTCAAAAGCATACAAGAACGTACCAATGTTATATTTTTCATTAAAGAATTATTAAATAATACTTATTTGCTAATATAAAGTTGACAAATTATTATTATGAATCTAGGCTATGAACGTGAGTCGGAAATTGAAAATTTAGCAGATGAATTGAAGAATGCGTTGTAGCTAAATAAGTCTTCATATACATCTCAATAGTAGGTATTTTCAAGATTTTTATATTAGCAAATAAGAATTAAAGTTTTCTGTAAGAATTATTGCGTTTTTGTACCATAACTTCTCGTATTTACCTACCTACTATTGATCACCGTTTACATCAATAAAAGCGTACAAATTGGAGACCGTTTACTGCATTTGTCCAACATATTACATATTGAGATTTTATTATTTATTTATATCCAAACTTCCTATAACTCAATATTTCCCCATTTAATAACGCGTTTTGATGAAACAGACCAACAAAAAAATTGTTTTCTAATGTTTGAACGCAATGATACAGTGAGCGGGTTAAGATAAAAACAAAAAGCATTTATAAATTAAAGCTTATAAAAACATTTTGCATCATACGATCTTTGTTCTGATCTACAGTTTCGCCATCAACTTCTATCCTCCTCATTAACTTACAAATGACAGCTCTGCACGACACATGCAATCCTTAAACGTCTCGAGATAAAATAGCAAAAAAAAACGTAACAACAGTCTCAAACGATGCGCGATAAGACGATCTCATGCACCGAGGGGCGTAATAGCTCCTTAATGAAGCAATTGCAGTCCGAGAGAGCTCGCATAGAACCCAAGCTTTAAAAGCCCCCTATTAATGGTGTACACCTTGAGTAGGACGTGCTCCGGTTAATTACACACACATGCACACATACACAAATGCATGTACACACACGTACACAGGCGCAAAATGTAGTCTTACCTGATAGAGGGAGTTGCCGGTGACGTAGCTGGCGATGTAATGCGAGCCGAAGTTCTTGATGAAGCGTATGACGCTGCCCGTGTCGTCGATCGTGACGTTGTTGGCCTCCCGGGCGACGGCCTCGTCGAGCGCGAGCCCGTCCGCGCCCGGGCCCCCGGCGGCCGCCAGTCGCTTGGACTCGCGGTAGCGCGCCACCCGCACGAGGACGTAGCAGTGATCGCCGGTGATGAAGGACGAGTTGATGCCGAGGTGCCGGGCTATCGCGGCGCGCGACCAGCTACCTGTGAAGGCCCGCCACGGCCTCTCCAGTCGCTCGAACGTGAAGTCGCGGAAGTAGGCCTGCGAAACAGATGTATATATATATATGTAGAGCGGCTCGACTGTCAAGTTTAAGGCTGCGAGCCGGTGTATTATAATGATTGCTGCTCGACAGAGCAACGTGGACAGTTACCGGAGAGAAAGTATAAACGCCCTTTTATTCACTGGTTTCTTGTTTGTTTTTTTCATTCTAATTCTTACTATTGTAATAAATATTGAGATATTCATAAACACATGCACGTTTTGTTAAATCACGTATTCTTTAATTACCTGCAATTCGATGATTATTGCATTTATCACACGTGCAGTTGAAAGGAAAAATTAACATATAACTTTGTTAATAATAAATAACTTATAAAATACTTAAGGGGAGGTCAGAACCGATTACAGATTTCTGCATTGAATTTTACATTATTCTAATTTAATTGTTCATGAAAGTAAAAAACTTTAGTTATTCGGTGTTCTTAATCTACTCAAGAACACTGAACAACAGAGATAATTGAAAAAAATTAAAAATTGAATGAGAATTCTGAAAAATACGAAATTGTTGGTAACTACGTAACTGCATGTAAGCTCCGACCTCCCCTTAAGGAGAAAGGTCACGATGACATCTTAAAAAATTAACGTTTCTTTTATTATGTATTTTTCTAATCCTTAGGGTTTTAAAAGTATGTAAGAAAGATTTTATAAAAGAATTTTTATTATTTATATCTTTATATTTCTTAGAATAGCAAGGGAATATAAGAAAAACTTTAGGCAGAAATTCAAAAAGTACCTTGAGCTACAAAAGGTTTCAATAGTTTCATGCAAATACATCAGCCTTTGAAATTAATAGTATAACTAATACTATTTTCAGTCAATTGCATTTTTTCTTTCTCTACATTGTTAAAGAAACGAAAAATTTTTGTCCTGTTTATCAGACTTTTTTTTTCAAAAGTCTACGTTTTTGTACAAAAACAATATTTTTAAAACCCTTACGTGTAATAATTGAAGCTATTGTATAATATATTAAGAAATTGTTATAATGTTTTTATTCCAAATCATCCGCTAAAGACTTAATTCCGCCTGTTTTCAGTGCTACTGAACTTAAGGATGTTAATAATTTCAAATGAAATTTTCACAAAACTTATTTTAAGATATGTATTGTATAGGGGTCAGATATTTTTTAAAGAGTTCCGTTTACATTAAAAAAATAGTAGATAATTTACAAACAAATGTTTATTGATTTTCTGTACATAAAAAATGCAAATGAAAATCTGAATTGATGTATTTTTAATTTGTTATTACAATTGCAAACAAATGTATATGTTATCATTAACAAACTAAAAAAGCATTACAAATTCGCATGTAACAGTTTCACGTGTGGTTTATTCAAATTTAATGGAAAATATTATTAAATTACCTTTAATTAATTATTACATTATTATTACAATATTCGATGGAAATATAATTTCGTGGTCCTTTCAAATTTTAATGGAACATATTATTGAATCATTTATAATTAAAAGATTATTACAATATGTTAAATAGAAATATAATTTTGTGATGGATTAATATTTAATGGAAAACACAAAGTTATTCATATAAAAGGGAAACAGAATCCAACAATAACAATAAAGGAGGATTTGAGCATAAAATAAATGTAAAACGAGCAAAAGTGGTATTCAAATACGTTGTATACGCCTTCTCATCTAAGACGAGCAGCGTTGCTCTACTAATTTTGAGCAGTACAAATTCGTGTCGAAACTTTACGATCCCCATCATCTGCATATTATCCGTGTATTATCCTACTTACCCAGATGCCCATCACGATCAGTTTTCCAATATAAAAAAACCCACATTTTCTGCCCACGTCATACATCAGCTGCCAAGGAAACCTCCTTCACTTTACTTTCCATGAACGGTTGAAGGGTAGCGAGAGCTGCACAATGCACACTATCGCACATACGTATATAGACATAAAATCCTACCTGCAAGAGCTGCCTGACATTGTCGCAGAACTCCATGTGAAAGTCGCCGTCGAAGACGACGGCGGCCTTGCTCTGCTTGGCCGGCGCGGCCTGGGGATTGCGGAAGACGTCGAGGGTCGGCTCGCGGAAGATCCAGGTGTCGCTGTCGTTGCGCGGCACCACCCGCATGCTGATGCTCAGGTAGCCGTAGCGACTGAAGACGTTGACCGCCCCGCCGAGCCGGGGTTTCTGCTGCAGCGTCACCTGGAGCCTGGCGGCCAGTGCCACGAGCAGCAGCAGCAGCCGCGTTCTCGCCTTCCACTGCATGGCTCACGCTCAAGCGCGCACCGACCGGTGCCTCTGCGCCCTCGCTTCTTTCGCTGCCTTATACCTAAGCGCTGCAACCAGAAAGGAGAGAAAAGGCTCGTCAGGACTTTTGCTTCCTTTGCCTTTTTGGATATTGGCTGGCGCAAAGCGCGCGCGCTATGTGTTAAGCACTGGGCAGGGGTTTTAATTACGGCAAGGAAAAGAAAAACATATTAGGCGTTCGAGTATTTGTATATATTTACATCGGTGATCATTTTGCGATAAATCAATTCAAGAATAAATTGGTTGTTTGGAAATTTATAGCGTTTCAGGTTTTTGCTCTTATATATTTAGAATGACTTGAAATAATTTCAGAATGATTTTAGTACTTTTGTAGGTACTCATTTAACTACATTGCCAACGTAGTTAACGTACATATTTAGTTTGTTTTTTTCCAAGTTCATAATTTATTAGCGCTAAAAAGCTCACAAGATATAATTGTATGCAAGATTAAAAATTATACAGCATTGAAAAAAATCAGAGTTAAGTACACAGTAAATACTGCTTGATTCTTAAAGCGATGCAATACAAAAACGTTTCAATGTTCTTTTTGCGGTAAATAAATATCAGTTCTTTGCACTTATTTTGAATAACTTAAAAAAAATATTAGAATTGTCTTTGTATAAGTAATATAGTTTCTTTTTAATTACAACAAAATTTTGTCATGTTTTAGACAAAATTACTCACTACAAACTACTATAAATCTGTTACTGCTTCTATTTATTGGCCGTGGGTATCACATTGGATCCGCGTTGCCACCATTCAATTGCATGTGCTCACAGCGGAGCAAGTATTAAACTTGTGTGTTTTGCGTATCCCAATAGTTATGATGCATCCACCCATCATACTTTTAGAGTATGTGACGTGTATATACTACAACTGGCTCTACTGTTTTAGATGGTATCCGAAATATCAGAACTGTTGTAGAGACCGTAGAGACAGTTAGACAATTAATACAAACCACTTGAAATATTATTGAATGTATAGCAAAATCAAACCCGTGCGTGTATATTATTTCTCTGTTTTATTCATCGCCGTACTAGAAGCAAAATATCTATATATAAAAATCACATACTATCAGAAGTTCTGAATTATTCTGACGTCGCAATCACATTAAAATTTTAATAATAGGTAAACAAAATTTTGAAAAATAAATTTACATATCAATGTTATATCATGACGATCTTGATCCGTTTGCAAATTTTGCAAAGCAAATACATTATTCATGGATATTCTTATATAATGTATTTCTTAATAACAGCTTGTGGCGGTGAAAGAAATAATTATTTTAAATCTATCTAAAAGTGTTTCACGAATTTCTCAGATGGCCTAATAAACGAAGCAATATGTTTCTCACGTCCTACAAAACATTGTAGCTTCGGAACAATCAGCTTTACGAAATATTAACGCAAATTTAACGAAACAATCAGCTTGTGAATATCATTGTTCTTTATAACATTTCTATAGATAATAGGTCGATCTACCAACGTATTTTTGCATGTATTTCTCAAGCTCACATATTTTTTTATTCAAAGTAAATACGCTAGAACTAATATACCATCTATAATAGCTGCGTTTCCTTTTTATTCAAACAAAGAAATAATTTATATAATTACCTACACAAATAAACTTATTCTTAGATTTTATTTTACTATACTTAATACAACTTAGAATAGAATTAGTCTATTATTACCACGGAATACAATAATTTCACAAGGACGATTCACACTATTATGATAAAAGTGAAAATTATCTAAGGTTATAATTGCGAAGATGGAAAATAAAAAAGACTTTTTATTCAGAACTTAATAATTCATTATGAAGGTATAATAATTAATTTAAAAACTTTGGTAAATTAGTTTATGTTAAATAAGTAAGAATTGATTATTAATTATATTTGAATCGTATATTTTTAAACATAAATGTGAGAAATTAATTTTGTGAAAAACAATAAAAACTATTACATATTACATAAACCCGTTAAATAATATTTCTGCCGTAGAGTGAAATTAATTAACACTTTTAAATGGTCATAATGTTTTACATTCTCAAGGATATTGCAAATCCAGCCATTGATTCAATAATATCAGAATTTGGACTTAAATTATTTTTAACATATAATAAGTACGTACGATTAATTTGTTTTGCGATTTTCAAACGATAATGGATTAAATATGTATACTATCATTTACAGTACAAAAATAAGATCAAACTAAAAATATATATGAACTTCGTAACAAGTGAGAAAATTAAAAGATTGATGATTTAGCGGGCATATATCTACTGTTATGCATTTTATACGTCCTGAATTTTACAATAAGTCCTATTTTTACATTTTGTACTCTATAAATAAGCAGACTGATTGCATTTGTGTCTTCTGCGACATAGTCGACGGCATTATTCTATATGATATAAATTGAAAAATTTAAAATACTAATTACTGAAACTTATTAAAGAACCGAGAAAATGTCTTTCAGTTCGTTTTCGATAGACGTATTCTTAAATTTGTTTATTCAAATTGAAAATCGATTTTCTGTCTAATCGAACAACCGTTGAAACCTCTGAAGTGCGACAAATTTACAACAACAAACTCACGATAAAACAGAGTTCCACATCCGCAGAAGACTGCTCAAAGTCGAGCGTCGCTGCCTCGGTACACGTCATGGCAAAAAAGTCAAAACTTCATCGCCTCCGAGCTATTATCTTCAGCGCTCGAGCAATATTGTTTCAGGTGCAGAGAGACCGGCACGAGTATATGGTAGCTCGCGGGTCATATCACGTGTTGGCATAACATCGCCGTCCGCCCGCAAGATCCTGGTATACCTCGAATGTATCACACTGCTCGGATCGCGCGAGCGCCTTTCATTGCGTCGATTATACTTATGTAGGTCTAATAGCTAGGTGTGTCGGCACTATACCGTCGCAGCGCTGTTACAGTCGCTTCATTACAGTGCATGACCATCGTCGGTCGTGGCCTTCATCCCCACGCCTATACGTGGCTCTCGCGGGGGAATCACACGCGGGAGAGCACAGCACCTTGGCACTACGCGTGTACTTTTTTGTCTCAGGCGAGGATTATCTGTATTATACATATTATTCGTCGCGTGCGATATATCATCGCGCATTATAAATAAAGCCCGCGGGAACAGAAAAAGACGACGATTGTGCGACGACTGCAGGCTTTACTTTGTCTGCATCATCGTGCGAAGAGTCGCTGACGAGAGATCGACGAGAGACTGCCATCATCCTCAGGCCGGGTCGCAAATGCCTAGTATTTCATTTCGTTTATGTGCCTTATTATTGTATTTCGCAATACGCTTTTCGCAAGAAAACTCAGCCTTTTTATGAGGTATACAGTGCGGGCTGCTGCGTGGTTATGTTTTGCACTGCAGTTCGCGTGGAGATAATATCTTTTTGCACTAGGACGTGTTAGACTGGTAATTAGACTGTGTGGAGTATTTTCGTGTTTCTTATAATTGGGGAATATGAAAATCACGAAATAAAAATTAGTAATATTTTAAACTGCGCTTGACAGACAATGTGTGTAGTGTATAAAGCTGCTCAGATCCCAAAAGCTAAAATTTCGTAATTATTTGGTAAAAGTTTAATATGCTCTCTATAAAATGACAGATTTTAAGGCTGAAATGTAAAAGTCTACCTATGTAAACTAAGCTTCCGAAAGATATAGGGGAGAGTCGTACAGTACGATAACCCATAGATATTTTTGGTATAACTTGAATTGACGCGGTGAAAATTAAAATTCCAAAAAAGGATTTGTTCCTTGAATAGTTCTTTATCACGGAAAAAATTGGCTGGGGTTAAATTTGAGCATAAATATTAATTATTAATATAAATGTAAAAGTTACGATTATGCGATTTCTAAAAAGTGTCGTCCAGTATGACAAATTATCATTTTATTCAATTTTGAGGGCTAAATGATTTATAAGGATATTCACAAGATTTTTATAAGTAATAATATAGTATATTTATTAAAAATATAGCTTTATAGACATTTATAAATTGCATGACAAGTCATAGAAAACACTTTTCTTCTGAAAAAAGCAAAAAGTAAATTTTTGTAATATTTTACCCTTCAATTTGCAGTCGTGTTTGTCATACTGCAAGACAGTATACATTATAGCATTTTAGGCTACACTGTACAGATAACAATAATTAGAAATCTAGCGATGTCATAATGGATTTATGAATGGCTATACTATATACAAATATTGTTAGATAGACATACACTTACTTAGGAAAAAAGTGGTTAGTCTCATAATAGTATCTTGTGTACCTAGGGCGCAAAGCCCACTTTGCCCTTGGTGCACACCATATTTTTTGTAACACATGTATTGATTTTTGCGTTTGATTCTAGCATATTAAGCGGAGCTAAATATATATATATATATATTGGCAATATTTCGAAAAATTTTAGCGGGCGCAAAAATAACTTTGGCGTCAGCTTATTTACTTTTGCGCTCGCCGGTCTAAAAAATTGTCCTTTATGCCCGCTTAATAGGTACAGAAAAACGCGAAAATCGTGCTTGTGTTACAAAAAATAATTTTTGTCACTCGTAAAATCGAACAAATTGTTGTTTACAATATAAGTTTTCATGCAATGAACTTTATATACCAGCTGCGGAGTATGTTTAATAGAACACCAAAATGCATCAAATCACCTTAGTAAAGCGGCGCCATCTGTTAGTGGAAGCCAGAAACGCATAATTTGTCATACTGTACGACTCTCCCCTACCTGACTGTCACCTCCTACTTTTATATATGTATGTAAGCAAATATTACTCTACAGAAGCCAAAGAGCTAATAATTAAATTAAAGTAATTAAATTCAATATTTTGTTTGTATTATACTAAGAAAACAAAATATAATATCCTAGGATGAGCTCGTAATCATATAGATGTGTTTATTTACAATTTTCAAAGGACTTTATTTTACTTATTGAAAGTTTAAACATTGTCTCTTATTTACTTATGATTGTTTATAATTTATAATGAAGAATTAATAATCATTAATGAGAATTTTCGTTGTTGTTGAATTTATCAAGAAACTTAGCAACATTGCAAAATTTAAATAATGGAGAAAAGAGAATGGCGCAAGCGTCTGAAATCGTAAGTATTTTTGTGGTCATACAACTTGGCTTTTGGATCCGGATAAGAAGGTTACACGAACCACTGACTCTTTACGAGTTGCTGTATACATTCGCTGCTCTGCGTACGTCCTTTTAAATAACAAGAAAATATCTGCTTATCGACCAGAATAGCGTAGCATACACAGCATAGTAAACTGAATTAGTATTCTCGCGTGACAAAAATAACAAAGCTATAAAATTTACGTGCATAAGGTTATTGACAAAGAAATAGTTGTATTATAAAATTATATTAAACAAATCTGATTTACATTAAATAAAGTGATGTAATGAAGAATGCGAAAGGGTTATCGTGTCCATATTATGTTGCAGTAAAAAATATTTTCTCTAACAAATATGAATATGATATACTGCAGTATTTCAAATGGTTTTAAAAAATACATTTTATACACGGCTTTTAAGTAAAATCATACGATTAACGAATTAAGGAACATCCTACCCGCTAAAACGATTATACGCTTCCATTCAATTTTCAAACTAAAGGAGTATCATCGCTGTGGCTTTTCTTTTCATTTGCAAGCTTACACGAATTTATGGAAACTTCATCTTCAAAACATAATATAGTAAGTAATTTGAATATATATTCTACAAAATAACCGTAATAGCAATAAACACATTAATTACCCAAGCAAGACAGCCTAAGTTGATAATGCATTTGCATAATGAATATACCAAAGTTAATATGCATAGGATAGCCCAATTCTAGTACATATAATTCATGTAAGATATTTCGCGAGTTTTTAAAATTAATCTTTTATTAGCATGAAGAGTCTACTTTATTGTAAAACGTTATCATGAAGTGACGTAGTTTATAATTAAAACCTTAACCTAAGCATTTGTTTATATAAATTCTTACCTGTTATTAGTACAAAAAAAATATTTTAAGACTTAAGAAATACTTATTGACTATTTAAAATAGAGTGTCAAGAAAAAACGTTTCAATTCGCTACGAAGAGTATCGCGATTCAGCATTAGCGGCGAAGAGTAACGCGTTTCGGATGCCTCCGACGAAGAGTAACGCGATTCAGAGGTTTGCGACGAAGAGTAACGCAATTCAAAGGTTTACGAAAATGATTATAACGCTAGCCAAATGTGTAAAATGGGTTTTAAATTTATGTATATCACTCTAAACATGCGCGGACACCATCCTGATGATATCAAATTTTTAGTAGATAATACAAGTTTAAGAGCTATTTTAAGTATTTACGAACTTTGGTTAATTTGGGTTCCTGAATCGCGTTAGTCTTCGCTGCAAAAGTTGAATCATAATATTCTTCGTCGTAAGCTTTGAAACGCGTTTTTCTTCGTATTGGGCGTCGATGTATGGACGTATATAATATTTAACTTTTTGCTTCATATAAATCTATATAAATAGTCATATATAGTAATTCACGTGGTTTTTATCAATAAGCTGTCTCTGTTCTAGAGTATAATTTTTAAAAAATGGCTTTGAAGTAAAAAATTGAAAATATTATGTTATAGAGTAGTATTAATCATTTATGAATAAAGAAAATTGAAGTGGATGGGATTAAGAAACACTATTATGCCATGAAAAAATATTACAGTATTGAAGATTCGTTATAACTAATTCTTTACAATTACAAAATAATTTGGTTGAGATTTCATTAAACACTGTTTAAAATATATTACCTTACGCGTAGTGTCTATTCTCTAGCATTAATTAAAACTTACTTTACTCAATACAGAATATTAAGCCGTTAAGGCCGAGGCACTCAAAAAGTTGAAAAGAAGTTTGGGAAATTATTTAGAAATGTGTTTTAGGCCTTAACTTGATTTAATCCATACAAATGTTTAGATTGCCCGAAATTGCCCTCAGCTAATCAATATTTTTTAGTTGTACAGATAAATGTATTTATTTTAATAAATCAATATTTTTAACGTATTTTTAATTTCTTAATTCACATTCGCAGCAAATCAATAAATAATTTAATATTAATCAAATTATTGCATCGGTCATTAGTTTTACTATTTATGCACAGTCATTTGGTATTCATTAAAATGAAATAATAAACAATATTTTAGCGAAGGTGTTAACAGAAATTTGCTTGTCAAAACGATCATTAAAGGCACAATGAATAAAAGTCGTTTGTAAGCAACTATGACAAGGCTACGAGCAATATGCTTCTTTTACTCTCGATTACACAAAAACAATGAAGCGAGACAAGACACAGCGCGATGCCGCGAACGATAATTAAGGGCAGCTGCAGTGCGCGTGACGAACGTTTTATCGTCGCTTGACCTGACTCGGCGATACACACTGCCGACAAATTTACTGGTACAAATCTCACTGATCTTGTACAAGATCGGCTTTTTTTCAAAATCCTCACTTATAATAAATGACTACAATAAATTAATGCCAAGGTTTGTGAAGCGGAAAAGCAATTGTTCTCACGATGAAAATTTTTGCATTTAAATTCCGGGTAAAGTTATATTTAAATGAATGCAAGACATTGATGCTCAGTGAATACGCACATAAGTGTATGCACGGATTCTTTTTAATAGAAAAATTGCATACAGATAGCAGTATAGAGCATTTGAAAGGAGAGCTTATCATTTCCTTTTTCTGTTTCCTTTGAACGCAGATATGAAAAAATGTATAATTTGACGAGAAACATGAAAGCTACTTTCTTTAAATGGGCAGGCGCTAAAGCTTTGAAATAGGTACTAATAATCAAATTCGATTGTACATGCTTTACGGCCTATGCTTTATCCAAATCAAAGTACATATATATGTTATACCTAATTCGCAAACATGAAAGGAAACAAACCATATATTTCAATAAAATAATCAACCCATACAATTTTTTAATAATAACCCATTTTAAATTAATTTTTGAAGTACATAATTACTATGAATTGAAATGTTTAGATCATGAGCTATAACAACAATTTTAGAGATAGATTAAATGAGTACCTAAACCTCAAAATCGGCATTTCTCAAACATCTAAGTGTAAATCCTTTTAATCACTTTTAACATTTGTGTTACTGGATTATAACTTTCTATTTTATGACTACACTTTATTCTGTATGATGTTATTATTATAATGGCCAGCTAATAATGGTTAGTACTCATTAGTAGTAATGGTTTTTGGGGCTAATAGTCCATATTTACACGCCTTGTTCACACAATCATGCCATCTCTACCTACTTTTTGCAAACTCCATCTAGTCCACATCATAGCATGCTATTTCTCGAAGATCTGTTTTAATATTATCCTCCCACCTGTTCCTCGATTTACCCGTAGACCTTGTGCGATTATTGTTAAATAAAGTTATAAGATCATTATTTATCAGAAAAATCGAAGACAAATTCTTCTTAGACTAATTTTTTTTATTGTTAAAATATATTTTATTACTAAAAGATGACTTGTTTTTACAATTTTGAATTTACAACAATATTTGAAGCTATTGTGCGCATTTGATTACTTGTAAGGAAGTAAAAATAAAATAAATAAATAAACTAAGAGGAAGAGCATACCATAGGAGTGATGAATCTACACCCGATCGGTCACCAACACGATTCAACGCGAAGCATCTACAAATGTTACACAGGTCACGGAGTGCGGGTAGAAGGCGTGATGAACCAATATCGGATTTACCACCTAATCCAACGCGGCGAGTCATTCACAAACAAACATATGTTCAGGAGGGGACTATCGCGGAAGAAGCATGCAAAAGAACTATAACGGAGTTAAGGGTGGGTACATGGAACGTGCGTAACTTAGCCCAGGACTGGCATTTAGAGGTGCTACTCGTAACATGGGAGGCAGATAGGTATAAATTAGATATAGTAGCTCTACAGGAGGTTAGGCAACGAGTAGGCCCAGACGTAAAGGATATGCATAAATACACACTTTTATATAGCGGATTGGAAAAGGTAGGGCACCTAAGGATGAGCTTCTTAGTCAGTAATAGAGGATTGCGCACGGAAATTAATTTTTAACTTATTGATGATCGCATATAGTTCCTAACCGTCAAAAGCCGATGGTACAAGTACGCATTTATTAATGTTCACTGCCCAACGGAGGGCACGGACGATACAGTCAAAGACTCCTTTGACACAAAACTGGAGCAGGTGTTTGATAGATTTTCAACCCATGATGTAAAAATATTGCTAGGAGACTTTAACGCGAAAATTGACAAGGAGGAAAATTTTAGACAAACCATAGGAAAAGAAAGTTTACATGACGTAAGAGACGCTAATACAGTGAGAGTACTTAATTTTGCCGCGTCTAAGAATCTTATAGTCAAAAGCACATGTTTCATTCACTTAGACAGGGACAAAGTACTCGTAATCTGGAGAGGTTCCGGTGGATGCACATTTAACCAAATCAACCACATTTTAATTGACCAAAGACGGTACGCTGACATTCTCGGCGTTCGAACTTAACATGGAGCCGATTGCGATTCAGATCATTTTCTTGTTATAGCCAAGATTAGGGTTCGTTTACTAATAAACAAAAATAAGAATAAAACGTGCTAAACAGAGGAATTTAATCTCGGAAATTTAAATGACCCGATAACTAAAATTAGATATAGGGAGGAACTTTCAAGTAAACTGGATGTATTGGATAACAATAGGTTAGGCGACCCGGAGGTAGGGAGTGATATCGAAAGTACCTGGGAAAATTTCAAAAGTTCTATAAGACAAGCTGCTAGGACGGTGTTACATCAGCGGAAATAGAACAAACAAAAACCGCGGTTTAACGAGAAATGCGAGGAGTGGAATAGAAAAAGGCAGAAAGCAAGAATGCTTAGCCTTAACAACTCGAATGAGACCAACTTCGCACATGATCATAATATAAATATATTGGGTTCCCATAATGGGAACAAGCCAAACGAATTTTTCGGAATAAAAAATGAAAGTGGGAAAATAATCAAGTCACAGCAATACAAGAAAACAGTAATAGAAATAATATTCGGGAAATGTATACAGGTATAAACTTAATAAGGAAAGGACCCCAAAGTAAAACTAATTTCCTAAGAGACGAACATGGGAATCTTATATCGGACCCAGATGAACTACTAAATAGGTGGAAAAATTATTTCGACGATCTCCTAAACGTACACGAGCAACAAACCGTTTTAGTCTATAACGAAATTCACACTGCTGAACCACAAATTTAGCAACCTAGCCTACAGGAGGTCTGCAAGGCAATCAACAAGTTAAAAAACAATAGAGCCCCTGGAATAGATCATTTACGGGCCGAACTATTTAAATAGGGTGAGGAACCACTTAAGAAAATAATACATAGTTTTATTTGCACCATATGGAAGAAAGAAACAATGCCCAAAGAATGGAGAGACCTAATCATAATCCCAATACAAACTGTAATAACTATAGAGAATTTCTCTTATCTGTAAGTACATGCTACAAAATTCTCTCTAATGTACTGCTAGATAGACTCACACCTCTCGTGAAGGAAATCCTCGGGGATTACCAGTGTGGATTTCGAAGAAACAGGTCAACAGGCGACCAGATGTTCACGGTTAAGCATCTCCTCGAAAAGAAATGGGATTACGGGGAAATGGTAGATCAATTATTCATTGATTAAGAGAAAGCGTATGACTCAATAATAAGATGTAAAATGTTTCACGTCTTAGTACTGCTAGAGAACCAAAGAAGTTTGTCAATTTAATCAGAATGTGCTCAGATAACAGTCAGGGCATAATTAGATCAGGTAAGAGCCTATCGTAACCATTTGACATTCACAATGGGCTAAAGCAGGGAGATGCTCTATCAACCCTCCTATTTAACTTAGTTTTACAATACGTGGCCAGGGCGGTACAAGAAAGTTAAGAGGGAATTATAATAAATGGTTCCCTAACGCAATTGCTAGCATACGCATATGACATAGACATTATAGGAAAAAACAGAGAAACCGTAATAAAAAACGTAGAAATACTAATAAAAACAGCTAAAATATAGACCTAGAAATAAGTGAAGAGAAAACCCAGTACATGGTCACTAACAGAGCAGTGTCCGAGATGGCTGATGCCAACTTGAAAGTTTGCGGCAAAACTTTCAAAAAAGTAGACGACTTTAAATACCTTGGCACGATAATAGAGCATAAAAATGAAACTCATAAAGAAATCAAGAAGAGACTGCATTCGGGAAATGCATGTCTATATACGGTAAATAAATTACTAAAATCACGATTACTATTGCGAAAGACTAAATTAGAAATATATAGAAAAATCATAATGCCAGTACTTTTATACGGATGCGAAACGTGGGCGTTAACCAAACGGGAAGAAAATAGATTTAGAGTATTTGAGAATAGAGTCCTTAAAAAGATATTTGGGGGCAAGATAGATGAGACTACTAGAGAATGCAGAATTTTATATAACCAAGAAAGAAATA
The DNA here is from genome assembly GCA_949152435.1 of Gastracanthus pulcherrimus. NCBI lineage: Eukaryota > Metazoa > Arthropoda > Insecta > Hymenoptera > Pteromalidae > Gastracanthus > Gastracanthus pulcherrimus. Next base: position 42,398,111 of record OX424574.1, read on the forward strand.
CACAAGCTATACGGAAAGCCAAAAATTACCAGAGTAATTAAATCTCGAAAACTAGGGTGGGCTGGTCAATTATCTACGGTGGGAACGAAAGAGCAGCCCTTAGAGTGCTCGTAGGGAAGCCGACAGGAGCAAGGTAGACCGAGACGAAGGTTGGATGACAATATTAAAATGGACCTACGAGAAAACGGATGTTATGAGGAGGATTGGATGTAACTCGTAAATAATAGAGAAAGATGGCGTGACTATGTGAACAAGGCTATGGACTACACAGATACGGATAGCTAGTCCCAACAAGTAGTTATGATAGCTATGCTGATGATGCAATAATAATAATAATATAATAATAATAACAATAATATAATAATAACAATAATAATAATCAATATCCGATATCTAATAATGTTCACTAAAAATATGAACCTAACACTAAAAAAATGTATTCAAATCCATTGTACTTGACTCGCTTAAAATACACACGTTTGTCCTTTGGGGGAGTTCTATACAATGCCAATATTGCACGATAGCGTTAATCAATTAGAGTCAAATTGGTTGCATGCACATTTGTTACAAATCCAAATAATGATCGTGAACTTTTAATTGTTTATTTCGGGGAACCATCATTTTTCTCGGTTTTTACATACATTATACGCTGTAAATTTAATTACTTTCGCAAAATTTCCTTGTAACAAATTTATTTTAATAAAGTATAATTTGCAGTGTACGTAAATTAATTTTTTTAGAATTTTTAAAAACCATGGGTAAGGTTTACAAACAACATAAGTGTTTAAATCGCAGTAATCACTACTTGAGGATTTGCTCGTATACTAAATTAAAACAAAATTACACATTTTTGTTTAATAACTTAATAAATTGTAAGCATCAGTAATTAAAACATTATTTATTATTATAAATGTATTATAAATGAATTATCACAATATTCTGACTGAATAATTTTAATGGCTCGCAATTTTGGTTGAATAGTTAAACGTTGAGTTTTTACCGCGAAAAAGAATTTTAAGATTTCGTAATTTTTCCATTTCTTCATAATTAGAATAGAACCAATTGAGGCTCTCAAAGTGGGACGAAATAATCGGTGAAGGTTGACTGCGAAAATCATTGAGCGCGCGCACGGCTGAAAAATATACGCTGTTCGTTCATCCTAAGAAGATGAGTTTTCTTACTCTGTCATATAATTGTTACAAAGCGAAGGGAGATTCGACAATCTTCGTGCCTGACAACGCGGTCAGGGTATTCATCTTTGGTCGTCTCTAGCTATGTATTGTCATATGATTACAGTACTTTTTTCTTGCCTTCATCAGTAACGGAATGCGTAATAGAAATATAATAGAGACTAATAGCTGAACACACATTTCCGAATTTTACGCTGTAGTAAAGAAAACCATGAAATTGATTTGAATTAAAAAGTGTAAAATACTGTGATTTTTTTAGAGTACGACGTTATGTAATACGCTAAGTGGATCAGGAAAAATGAAAATCATTTATTTCAAGGCTGCATTACGTATATTAAATATGGTTAGCTTACAATATTATATATATATATATATATATATATATATATATATATATATATATATATATATATATATATATATATATATATATATAACGGGTTCAAACTCATTTGAAATTCAGATAATTTTTAAAATAATTTTGTATTAATGAAAGAAATGATATTGTAATGGGGATTTCATTTCAGTAATAACTAATAATTAACATTTGAAATGAGACGTAATTATTTAAACCTATTATTTTAGAAAAATGTTTTTCCTTGAAACGAAATTGATGCAACTTGAAGAAATTTGTATAAGTAATAAAGACTAAAATAACACGTTATAAAAATATTGTATTACAACGTAATATATAATTGTAGTATATGAAATTAAATACAGTAATAGCAAAAATATTTACTAGAAGCTAAACCTTATTCTTATACAACATTGATTTGGCGATGAGAATTATTTTATTTAATACCGCGTTCTCTATAAATTTTTGTTTAAACTTTTAATACCTCAAAACATTCTAAAGAAACATATTATTAAAGACTGCAGTATCAATTAGATTTAAGATGAATAGTACGACATTAAAATAAAAATTGAAAGAGAATATAATCTACAGTTTCGAAAATGAACTAGAAATAAATTCTAAGATAAGTTATATAATATGACATGAACGTAAACATTATGATTCATATTATTAAATAAATCAATCGTTTCGAAATATTATGGCGTCTCCCGTCCTCAAATTCAATACGTAATGATAAGAAAGAAAAGATGCTTCAAATACAGACACGAAACATGTAATTTAATTGTTTTCGCGAAGCACGCGACTCGATCGTCCCTAGCAGCAATTGCGAACTATTAGGCGCGTCGCGAACTTACGACGCCGCCTCATCGTCCCACTGACCTTTCGAGAAAAATATACCACATCTCTATCCATCTAATACTTACACGATAGAGAGCCCGCGCTCACTTTGTTCGCGATGCGGTGATCGTTCGGCGCGGCGCGTCTCGCGAAATTACGATATCGCAGCGTGAAGTCGTCATTATAGCTGCATCTCTGCGGCGGCGTGATGAAAGCATACTCGCCTACGCAGAGAGAGAGAGAGAGAGAGAGAGAGAGAGAGAGAGAGAGAGAGAGAGAGAGAGAGAGAGAGAGAGTGAGAGAGAGAGCGCAGAAACATATATATATATATATATATATATATATATATATATATATATATATATATATACGGATGGATAGATGTTTTATACGTAACGCCGGCTCACGGAAATTGCTCTGTAACGTGGCCCAAATCCATTTTTTTCTCCCCCTTATACAAAACCGAGAGATTGGACGGGGCACTGATGCTTATACATTATAGCTGCGTGTGCAGTGCGATGCGCTCTCATCAGCTCGATGCCACAATACACAACGTATACGAGGTCGACGTCCTCGAAAACTTATAGGCGCGACGCCGGCTAATTCTGTCGGGGTATTACTTACACCGGCTCCTCGTTATTGGGATATTAAAATAAAATTAGAAGAGTGCTTTATAGTCTAGGCGGTAGAGCTGGGAGATATTTTTTTCACTATGATGCAGTTAAAGAAAACAAAGGTAGAAGCCTGGATGTATTCTTCGATACTGTAACGTAGAATTTTGTAGTGGAGATAAAGCCTTCCTTCAGGATTGTTGACTTTTACGCAATAGTAAATTAATTTAATGAATATGTAATGAATAATTGTTTTATTTTTTCGTAATTACAAAAAAATCTCCAAAAATATGCTTGAAACTACTTTTATTTTAATAGTGCTTGTATTAAAAAAATTGGTTTATCGACAAATTTTCAATATTGATTAAATAAAATACCGTATTTTTCATTTATTATTTTTGATTATTTCACTAAAATTGAGGATGGGCTGGCAAAATCGAATAATTCGTTGTTTTTTAGAGAATAAAATTAATTTATCCATAGAAATAGATCACAATTAAAACTAACTTTTGATATCCTTAGTTTTAGCCATAAGCATGGCTCGCAAAGTAACGGATATATATATAGTCCAACATTGTGAGGTGCAACAATTACTGTGCCATTCGATAATGTTATTTAAAAAATTATAAAATCATAACGTAAGTCGATGAAAAAGTAATTAGAAATATATATATGAAATGCACTGTGTCACCGGTTTTATGGAATTATCTAATTCTGAATGAACCAAACATTTTAAAAAAATTTTTACCGCCTTAGTATTGAGTAAAGTTTTAAAATTAAAAAAAAAATAGTTTTCATCAAAAGCGGAATCATACAGCTTAGTTTGTCAGTTCCTGAATTATACTGGAATAGCCAAACAAAAAATGAAGAGTATAGAGAGTACAGTGTAATATTAAATACAGGCGAAAACCTAACAGCCTTAACATTCTCCTTGTGCATGAGATGCCTAATCGGCAATATAATTAATACTTTCTCCAGAAACTTATTATAACCCAATAACAAAATGTATGTGACTTTGTTACAAAAGAGATATGTTTGACTATTATTCTGAATCTTTTCTGAAATGAATAAAAATTTAAAGAAAATCATGTATTTAAATTTACGTAAAAAATAAGTAACATATGATGTAGAATCTATTTTTATCTAAAAATGTATTAGAAGTTAATTCTTAATTTTAAGATAATTAGGTGCCCTTAAACCAAAAAGAGTTTATAAAAAGTATATACAAGTAAAATAAAATTTAATTTTTTGTTCGATAAAAGAAAGCGATGTATAACTTTTCCCCAACTATATGTTCATTCACGGTTACAAGCTCATATAAAATCTCAAAACAAAGTAATAGTAGCAAAAAAGAAATGCTTCACGCCTGTAGACAAAAAACAATACATTATACTGAAAACAGCTCATATCTGCGGCAATAAACCATTGGTCGCGCGCGAGAATTCCCTTGCATAAGCACATCAATACCAAACTGGACTTCTGGGGCCTAGCAATTCAAACACGCGATTTTGCAACCTGATATATATCCATTATATATACCTACATACGTAAAATCAACTTATTCGCGAATTTACAATATCCCCCCCCCCCCTCTCCTCTCTATCTCTCTCGCTATCGTTTACGTCACGTGGACTTTCCGTGCACTTCCTCGTGCATGCATATAGGTACAATAGTACACACTGCGCGATACCTCAGCGCATTCAGAGCCGAACCTCCTCTATTCACCGTGTGTCCGGGAAAACTCGAGACCGTGCGGGGATGACCAAATTGGTGCGCTAGCGGCGGAAGGAAGGAAGGAAGGAAGAGACCATGCACGCAGGTAAGCGCGAAAGAAAAAAAGGTTGCGCGCTCGCTTTCGATCGCACGAGCGGGCTACTCTTCCTGATGCGGCAAAAGTAATCGCCATGGCTAGAGGTGAGGGAGAGATAGAGAGACTCGCTTTTCAAGTTTAACCTCGTCGCATTGAGACTATACTTCGGGCAGCGGGAATGCAAGACAGTTTAACTTTTTTATTAGAGAGATTTGTTTGTTGTTGTGAAAGGTTGAATGGTTGCAGGTTTGCAGAGAGTGATAGTATATATTTTTCACGTTATCAGTTGAAATTTTATTTAACACTGAATATAGTTTTCACTGCAAATGGAAATTAAACTGATGGGTTCCTTCTGGATTATAAATTCAGTTTATGTATATTATACGTATATGAGTGATTCTCTAGGAAATCAACATTAAAAGACTTCATTTATTCTTAAACTCCAGGTTCTATTTAGTAGAACTCGAAGTTCAATTTAAAGTTATTAGTTAGAGCAAATTTCAATCTCTTTTTATAGTTATTGATATATTCGAAAGAGTTAAGTATTTTGTAAAAATAGCAAAGAAGCTTCCCGGAATAACCACTGACAAATGTAAACCTTAATATCTCGACATCTAAAAGATTCATCACATACAAAATTATGAATGAACCTATTATTACTATAAAATGGCTGTTCTAGTCACTTCTAATTGGCAGTAGAGTTGGATTCCTTGTAATAAATAATAATATCTTTCAAATTATTTGTTAAAAACTAATTAAAAAGCACGTTGAGGCACTAATAACGATTGTCACTTCTGGATTACAAATCTGACCAATCTTTTTAACTGCTTTCTCATCATTCTAAATAATGGCTTTGACCTATCAGAGAGATTAACACTGCCCTGGCTGTGATACATACTTGGTTACCATGTACTTGTTAGTATGGGACACTGTAGAGAAAACTTTTTATACATATTATTCTTTTAATACCATTTAGGTTTAATTCCTTTATTGAGCTCTCTAATAGTCAGTCAGAAAAAAGACAATTCACTTTAGCAGACTGATATCAATCCAATAAAGCTGTACAAAGCCAGATAAGAATCGCTTTACATTTATTTTGGCAGCATCATTGTGCAAATAGTGGATGGTACAAAAATAAGTAAGAGCGATGTTTAGTATAGGTTTCTTACATTGCAAGTAGCACAATGTGTTTTTTAATCAATTATTTTTAATATTAATTTGAATGACATTTTTATTTATTGCAAGAAAATAACTCTACTTTCAATTAGCGATTACGGCAGCCCATTTTATACAAATAAAAGGTATCTTCATGATTTTTGACGTAATTTTTTAAGTGATCAAAGCCACTTTTTCAAGGATTTTAAGCTTTCAAATAAATACTTAATTAAAAAGTGCCTTAAATCACCTTGGAACAACATTTTAATAAAAATTCAGAAAATTAACCAAAAAAAATCAAATACAAATTCACCCTTCTTCACTATTTTTACAAAAGACTTGACATTTTTTTAAATAGTGATTAAAATTGGCTCGAAAATGCAAAAAATGATAATATAGTCATATTTAACGTTAAATAACATGTAAACTGTGAGTTTAAAAATCTTTAAAAAATTACGGAAATTTTAGATATCAAACAAAACTTTTTTCTAGAGTTTGAGAAAAAATTTTCTTTCACTATCGATTTTACAGATAATTAATCATCCATATATATACTGATATATATATATATATATATATATATATATGTGTGTGTGTAAAAGAATCATCATATATATATATATATATATATATATATATATATATATATATATATATATATATATATATATATATTTATATATATTTATATATATATATATATATATATATATATATATATATATATATATTTATATATATTTATATATATCATCAGTATATATATAATCAAAATTACATTTTGGAAAATTACATTTTGGAACTATATATTATACAATAAAATAAATTAGAAAATTTATTATTATAATTATCAAAGCTAATCTAGAAATCATAAACTTTACATAAGGTGGGCACAGGTAATGTGGCGACCTACACGAGATCTCCCAGTATGCGATATTCTGTGGCCCTGTACTCCTACATTATTTGTATTGCGACAATAGATGTTGAGAGACGCGATGCCCTCGCTGCTAGCGCCCCCTAATTATAAGATAGTGTCATGTATACGCGAAAGAGCATAGAAACTCTGATTTCTTAGCAGTGCATGCATGTAAAGAAACCACTTTTGTCAGAGTGATATGAGCGAAAAGAAAATCATAAGGTACATAAATTGTAGCTTTTTTTATGTACTTCAAGAAGCATGTGCCAGTTTTTTCCGGAGAGTTTATTTTCGAGGCGAAAATTGCAACTTTCGTTGACGTTTATCGGTTGGTAAAGTGGCCATACGAATGCATTCGTTGCATTATTTGCAAGGATAAAAGCAATCGATGCCGATAAAAACGGTGGTTGTTCTTCAAAATTCCTAGGCCTACTAATTACAAAATATCGACCTCAAGATGTACTCTACGGCACTATATACTTAAATAACACATAATGGAAGTATCTGCTAGGTTAGTCTTGTCTTTTTGAAGCACTTACTATACGATTTTACCATAAGAACTGATAGATGGCCAGTTTACCAACACTGTTGGTAAAGTGGGCAATTTTGAACTACTTAGAAGTTCTTTAATTAAAATTCAGAGAGTAAATCTTTTTGCAAAATGATTCAAGAGGTATTAAAGTTAAAGGTTCAAATAACATGTTTCAATAGTTTCCGAAGCCCCAAAGCCCGATACACATCTACTGGGAATCGAAAGTTCCTAAAGCTGGCCACATTACTTGTATGCACCCCCTTATAATAATTAAGCAACTGTCACCTTATTATAAAAAAATAGATTAGCTTATCAGTGTTATTTATCAAATGATATAACACGGAGAAAACCCATGTCATAAATATTACGATATTGACAACGTAAAAATTTGCTAATAATTTTTTTTTGAAAATGATATATTTTTACATAATATGTTGAAATACAATTTTATTATTTTATGATATTCATATCGTATCGTGAAATTTACGATATTGAATATCGTAAAATTCAAAATTTGTATTAAAGTATTTGCACAATACCCTGTCAGTATATTATTTTTGAGCTGCACTTTTGCAATGATCCAGTTCCAATATATAGTATTTTCACATAATTTTGCTGTTCAAATACTCCACGCGTACAATGAAATGATTTATTTCCAATTCACCCGTCGAAACAACCCCACATATAATGATCCAATTACAGGCGTAAAATCAATTATATTCGAATATACAATATAATACCCGTTCCAATTACATCGTTAATTGAACCGTACCTCCATTGAATCGCTCAAATACCAGCTATTATTATATGGCTACCGCAGCACCTTGTTACGATCAGAACAATCTGCAAAAAGGCCTATCGATACCTATACGCACGTACAATAAAAAGGGTGTTCGGCGCTTCCGGCTCCTATTAATTAATGCGTATAATGAGTTTCCGCGTAATTGCTAACCGGTAGAGCCGGGCCACCGGCCGGTGCATTATACGAATCGGCGACCTTATACATCGCGGCGGCCTGTTTCGCGCGCTCGGGACGGCCGCTACCGCCACCAGGCGCGAGTTTTCACTTTCTTATACGCGGTGGCTACACGTATACATACAATACATGTACACTCGTGCGCGCTAAACCGCACGGGCGGCAAGAGAAAGGAGAGGAGCTGCCGATTTGTGCCTGCTCTCCTAATGGAGCAGCTCTTCGAACAACGAGAGTCTCCTGTTCGCGAGCACGCTTAAATCAATATACAAAAAACCAGCAGTATTGGATCAATTAGCTGCTCACGAATGAACTGGTATCGTGGTACGCAGGTTCACCGAGAGACGTATCCTGATGAACCATTCAGAACCAAACTGGAGTAAGTCCATTTTGAAAATTTTGCGAACGCTCATTCACGACATTATGAGTATTCGAACCTATGCCCCTTGAGAGGCCGTTGTTTTAAGAGGCAAGCATCATACCACGGAAGCTAACGACCACCGTAATTTGAGTAGTTTAAAGTGGATAGATTCATTTTGTTGTAATAGTAATTATTAATATTGACAATTAGATCAATAAAATTATTATGGGATGCATTGTTTCAAAATTAAATTGTTCTGCTACACAGGTCTAAATAGAGTATCAGTGAGTATAAATCACTCATTATTTTCCAATAAGGGAATCAATATTGCTATACACACGTATTTCATTTCGAATGATTTCGACTTGTTTTTTTTAATTGATATAGTATAATTTTATTCATGATTAAAGTGTAGAATTGGACTGTGAATAGCGTGAAAAATATTAATCTATGCCAAGCAAAAGCATTCAGTTCGAATATTTTTGTTAGAGGCAAGATATGAAAAACGTTGGCTTCTTTGGAATTTGCATTGTTGTTTCACGTTTATTGGACGATCTGTAATACTGTTCTTGCTCATTTGCGTATGCGATGGAATGTATAATGTCACGTAGTTTGCGTATTAATGTGCTACAATTTCGAATTACAAAAAGATTTTTCTATATATTTATAGCAGTTTAGTTATAGCTTTCTTCTTACGTAATCGAATAAAAAGGCGTACGTATTTTAAATACATGCTTTCTGTCTCTTGCATTGGCTACTAAAGATTTTCTAACTTGCTCTTTAATTAATAATTCCTACTGAAGGCTAATATTTTAAATATTCCATTAGCTTTTTAAATACAAAATGATCGAGAATAGAAATTATTGATATTTTCTGACTAATAATATTTACGTAGGTAAATTAGTTATTTTTAGTTTTTAGTTATTAACTAGTAATATACCTATTACTATATTTCTGCATATTACTATAGCCATTTACCGTATTATTTCCGAGTTATATTTCTTTAAGCTTCAATAATTTTTCCTTAATATTAGCATTAGAGTAATGGCGTTACAAAAAAGGTCGTACATGCGATAAAAATCATATCACTCTCAACAAACCCCATTTGAGAGAAGATTAAAAATGTCACTAAAATGAATTGACTTCTATGCTTAATTAGAAATATTAGCATGAATTGAATGAATTATTGATGACTAATGAACAAAAAATAAGTTAGGTACGTTAAGTATGTACACAGTTTAGCGGGGTGACTTTAGGTCGGTGATACGAATTTGAGGCATTTGAGCTAAACAACAGAAAATGAGTAAGCTAGAGTGCACAGTAAAAAATGTTAATAGTTTTTTTCGATTTAAGCAGGTTAACAAGCATTTTAAAGTAAATTTGACGGACAAAATGCCAGCGAATGAAGTACTTAAAGGGCTATGTATTCGCTTCGTGCATGACACTAACTCCCCACGTATTTTACCCGTTTCGGTGGTAAATCTCAGAACTATTCGTTTGTTAAAATGTATTAGTTTAATGGGAAAACTTAAAAGAATATTTTTGTCTTAATCACCAGTTGTTTAAAACGTTGGCAAAATTTTGTATACATAAGGTAATCTTATATTTACCTAAAAAAAAAATTTGCAGGTTTTTGAAATGATAGTAATATATAAAAAAATATTTTGTACAACTTCCAATGTATTTTAATAACCCGGCGGTTCTCAATTTTTCTGCAAATTCGTGGTGGCGCTATGTATATTGGACAGGGATTTAGTATATACAGCTAAAGAATTACTATATAGATCCGCATTTGAACCTGATCCGACTTGATTAAAAGGTTATACCCTTTAGACACAAAATTGACCAAAAAATCATTAATATTATATCTCAAATTGATTTAAGGATTTTTTAATATAAACAAAAATTTTTGAAAAAATACAACCTCGAAACTTTCATCTGTGATTTTTGATCTTTTACTGATCACAAAATGAGTTTGTAATTGACGTACATACTCAACGTGGAAAATATCTGGTTGAATGCGTTTGAAATTTTTTGTAATCCTCTAACGAGATTAGCGAAAACGTGCGTTCTATTTAATGAAATCCAATAAAATTGCAGCATTTAAAAAAAATTCAAGCTCATTCGACCAGATATTTTTCACGTCGAGTGTACATTGCTTCAAAATTCAAACTTAGCTATACGAAATATAGGTATTAAAATAAAAAGTGGCTGCTCCGAACAGGGTTACTTATGCCACCCTATTTTTCATACTTTGCTGCAAGGTATACTTTTCAAATTTTATAATATAGGTATGTGAATATGAGCAATGCCGTAAAATATTTACTTTTTTTTTTATACTTTATTAGTTTCTTTTTTCGATACTATATCAAGTATAGAAAAAATAGTGAACAAAGTTCATGGGCTGACAAACTTTTTTGTACCGGTAAATTACTATTATGAAATTATTGATTAAAAATGGTCGTTATTGAGATGTTAATAACTCGGATTCTAAGGGTGCATTATTTGTTTCCAGATAATATCATACCATACCGTAGGCGAAAAAAGCTTCAATCTAAGCTTTGTTTCGTATAAAATATAATTTATATCATTGGTTATGAACGATCAAAAATAGTGGAAAAAATCTCTAAAAATCACCATTTTTAAAAAATGGAAATTTCCATATTTTTAGACATTTTTTCATCACTATCTATGATCTTTATTAACTTTTTATATAACTAGAAAAAGATATGTGCGCTGCCGTGCGCTTCTATATTTATTGTACATTATTACGTTATATTTTTTATTTAATTGTAGTGAATAATATACTTAAAATTTCTTTTTTCCCTATAATTTAATTTTAGAATCGTATGTTTTGTAGAATAATTTTAGATACATTTCTTTAGCCTATACCATAAATTGATTGATTTTATTTGAGTATTATTTAATATTTTTTTTGTAATTGAAATAATCTTTTTTAATCATTTCGTACATAGATAGTATTTATACTACAACTGTTCTGTTTATTATTTATTTTTTAGCTTTTTTTGGTTTAACATATTTTCAAAATATAACGGTAAAAAGAATGGTTTTAAAAATTTGAATATCAAAAATGTGAACAAAATTTTCAATTACCTGTCCGATATATCGGATACAATACTTTTATTTTCGAAACTCTGACTTTCGATCCATAATAAGCATTCACAATATTCATGTTATCGTATTTTATTTATTTCTTATTTGTGAATGGTTTACAATGTATTTGGTTTTAAGATCGGCGATTTGTTCTATCCCTCGTCCTCAATTTTACCTCAGAATAAAAGCCGCAGGACAGCACCTAGACTTAATTTTTCTTCAAGAGCAAAATTTTATCTTTGAGATTATAACATTTGAAAATTCAATTTTTAAATACACGCGCGCTTTTAACATCCAATCAAACGTCGAATAAATGTCTTAACACACAATGGCGCGAGCGTTTTTTTTAGATAGGATTAATATGTTTATACGAAACAAAGCCTAAATCAAAGCTTTTTTCGCCTCCTTTATGGTCTTCATGAACAAAATGTTTGCACGCTTAAAAGCCGATTTATTAACCTGGTTCGAGTGTTGTAAAAAAATGTATAAATATAAAGTCTAATAGTAAAAGAATATGCTGTTGATGCAATTTCATATTTGTGCAAGTACATTGTACATTATACAATTAGCCTGGCGTGATAATAATGTAATGACACTTTTTAATGTTCAACTGTGGTGTGGAGGAAATTCCGCTTTTGTCTAAAGATGTAAGGCTTTCAAACTCACAGTGCTTAATTTATTTAGCTCACAAACATTTTTACACTTTTATTTTTAAGTAAATCAGAAGAATTACACATGTAAACAATGTAAAGTGTGCCTGTAAAAATTATTACCAGTCCTTGAACTTTGTTCACTTTTTGTCCATGTTTGATACTTTATAAATTATGGAAAAAATCTAGTCCTATAGGTATGCCTTAAAAATTCATTTTTTAGTTTTAAAGCGAAAAGCGGAATTTTTTGGTTCAATTACTTATATATACTACAACTCAAAACTAAGCTTTTAGCTCGTGTTTCAGAATTTAATTGTGGCCATGAAGTAAACCTGAGTAGTGTAAAATTTCAAAGTGGTTTAAAATCACCCGCTCTATACGGTATGCGTAATCATTAAATATTATACAGTCGATCCTCGTTAATTCAAAGTTGAAGGAACTGAGAGAAAAATGTTTGAATTTTCAAAACATTCGAATTATTGAGACTTTATTTACATTGGTTAAGATAGGGCATGGATTCGAGAAATAACTTCGAATTATCGACAAAATTGAATTATCAACGTTCATATAAGGAAAAACACAAATTCTATCAGATTGTAGATTGTGAAACTGTATTTTTTGTACACAACAGATTTGTAATCGTAAAGTGATATTTTATGCAATGTAGAATTTCATATCGATGTAAAAGAGCCATTGTGATAATTGAGTCTTATATTGATGCATATAATTCAATGATTATGTCATAGTATATTTCCAACAGTCAGGCTAGTATGTATGTAACTAAGTGAAAGAAAGCCATCGAAGTTATTAGTAGGCTTGTCTGATGCGACGGCTTGCAAATCTATCAAGAGCCAAACAAAAAATCTACGTTTGCAAGTTGCAACAGAAACCGAGAGATTCTCCACGACCAACATACAGAGACAGCTATGCTCATAGAGAACCCGTTTGCCTTTACGAGGGCGACCGTGAATCCTTAATGAATTTGAATTAACAAAGCGCGCAATATTTCGAAATGCTATCAAGTTGAGAGAGTTGACATTGGTCAATTTCGTAAACACACGCCATGTCTTATGCTGAACTCGAACAAAAGCAAAGTGCAAAAAAATGGAGAGGTTGCCAGCGTAATATTTTATGTACTAAAGCTCAATTAGAGACAAAGTAGTATGACGAGGCTGATGTGCAGTGCGTCTATATGCTATGATGTAATTGCGCCAATTGAATCGGCAATCGTTTCGACGAAGCAGTAGCATTTTTACATTCTTCGGCTGCGTTTGACTCGTAAAATCTAAGTGGAAAGGAGGAGCTCAACCGCGTTATGTTTTTCGAGCACTCCAAAGAAACAAGACAACAACGCCGATGATGGTGCAGATTCCACATTGGTGATTTTTAGGCTTTTCAGTGTAACGGAAGTCTCGCAAAATTGGTGAGCCAAGCAAGAAAGATAATTTTTCCTTCTTTACTTTCTTGCGTAAAAGGGTTCACGTTTAACGATATGATTATGCGAACTTCATTTTAATTTATTATAATTAAAGATTTTGTATACCTGTAATATAATTAAATATTTAAATAAATAGTAACATAAAATGAATTACTCAATGTCATAATCATAATTGTACATTAGAACAGTATATTTATTGAAAATAGAAAAGTGAAGTTATAATTTAAAATGAAAATTCTTAATAAGAGTAACTTAATAATGATATTATTCCCTATTTTCCTTTTTTATAAAAATCAATATATTATAACTTAAAAACTACATTAATCAAGAGCAGATAATCTGACACATTTAAAGTGCGCTTGTGATAGAACGCGATATACGTGATTTACGGAAAATAGTATTGGCTAATTTTTAATACTTAAAATAGCTTATGAATATTTGCTAAGACGGGATTGTAAAGAATTTTACCTTAACGTTACTCTCGATACTCGCGTTTTTTCGTCGTACGGTCGATGAACCGGCACGCTCTGCTTTTTTCTCAATACTGAAAGATCTCTTGTCGACGAAGGTCAGAAAAAACCTCTCCTGAATGTCGAATGAGGTAAAAACGAGATGCAAGAGCAATAGCTTCGAGGTTATGGCTTGTCATAAAGTTGTGAGTAGCGTGGTCAGGTCTTATTCCGGCGGAAATCACTGCGTATAAAAAAAAAATAGTGAACGCGTTTGTGCCCGGGAATTCGCATAAAATAATAGAACCGTACTAGTAATAAAATCTTATAAAACCCTAAATTAACATCAAAGAAGTATTAGACAAACTACGTGACCACATCATTGACAGTAACAGTTGAAATTATTCGCTACAAAGTTGCACTGTTTATCTTGTTTGCTATTTCTTACATGTTTTTAAACTTTGCATTATTATATATTATATTATCGAATAGCTAGTTGAAAAGCTAATGTTCAATAAAACTAATAATAAGACAAAATAAGTAATATTCATAAACGCAATTAATGAAAATATATAAATTTATCTAAATTACAAATGAGTAAAAGTAAAATAAGAAACTATATAATATCAGCATTTTAATATAAATAAAATACATATTAAATTTTATTAGTTCAATCCTCGTATTCATTTAATTAATGTAAAGATAAGAATATAGTTAATATTATTTCAACAATGTATACTGAAAATTAAAGTAGCATAACACTAAGTTGTTACGATATGTTATGATGCATTTGTGTACTTTGTGCATTTGACATTAAAAATATCTGGTCAAATTTCTTTGAATTTTTTTAAAATGCTGCAACTTTATTGGATTGAATGCTTGTTCTTGCTAATCTCATTGGAGTATTTTAAAAAATTCAAAGAATTTCGATCATATATTTTTAACGTCGAGTGTACATCTTTGAATAAGATTACACTTTTTATCCCTGCATGTCAACGTAACTCTTGTCTGTCTCTTGGAATAACTTAAACGATCTCGTTTACATAGTTTCGTGACGAGACTGAAAAATGCACTTTAAATCATATCCGCAACTTACGTTTATAAAGGTTAAATTGAGATGCCAGACGAGAATTATGTCCCTTTTTTTAAATCTACGTAAACGTAGACGAAGGTTAAGTATAATTATAGAAGAATTAATGTTAAGAAACCTATATTTTGACACTAAAACAGCTAAATTTTAATGCGAGTGACATTAGTGAAACTATAATACTTATTCGATATGGCTCTTTATGCAAGAATAGCGAATCCTTGCTAATTATTTGTTTAATTTTTTTTAATTTTATGCTTTAAAATAGGGAAGAATAAGAATATTATTTTTTATTGGCATTCGTGTATATCAGCAATTACAGTAAAAATCGACATTTATTTATAATAACTTATATGTATACTATAAATCATGGTGGTGTAGTTACTTCATAAATAATAACTTTTATTCAAAACATAGTAACCAATATTTCTTGAAAGTTCAGAAAGATTGATTATAACCTCATGCTGCAAGCCACTTTTTAAAGTTAAAAACTATTAGTTTCGGGAAAAACGTATCTACGCGGGGTCCCGTGGGGGCATACAATTTTGTTTCTAATAACCAACGCAATTTTAATAAAAATGACTCAATATCAATTGAGTATGCATATATATATATATATATATATATATATATATATATATATATGCATACAAAAATACACTCATTTTACTTATTTATTAAATATTTCTTATTTTTGGCTGGTAACCGGGTATTTTTGTTAAACAATTGAAATCTATAGTTAAAAAGATACTATCTTCTGGGGCCATATAAAGAAATATAAAGAAATCATGAATTTTCATATAGTTATAGACTACATAAATACATATTTCGCAATAAGAGCCCATGTTAAAAGTTCTATTTTCAAACATTTTTTTCTCTTCAGTTTACCTGGTAATCCCACCCAACCAAAATTTCAATAGAATCTATAAAACACTCTCTTTCAGTGGGATTTTTATTTTTTGTTAATGATAGATTTTGAAAAAATGTCGGAGCCACCTTAAGATTCTATATTGTATGTTACGAAACTTAAACTGTTTTACTTCAAGATGATTTTTTGATCGAGCTCTACCTTAATTTGTGTCGTGCTGGATCGAAAATCATTACTCTGATACAAAGTTATATGCATTTAAAGATAGTAATATAAAATATAAAAAATACGTCAAAATTAAAAATTTAGTTTTTTCTCGTTATTATATTCAATTTTGTGATTTTTGACATTTTATATCACTATCTTTACATGCGTATAACTTTGGTTCAAAGTAATGATTTTTTATCCAGCACGACACAAATTAAAGTCTCTTATCGTCTAGTTTAATTTTCTAGTTTGAAAAAAAAGTTTCGACCTGTAGGAGCTGAGTTATTAACTCTTTAGGTCCCAAATATGCCTATAGGTACACGGGGTTCGAACTACTATAAAAAATTGTTATTTGACGAGAAAAGTATCTGGGGCCACACAGTTACCTATAGGGAATCAATATAAATAAGTTAGTGTGTATTAAAATTAAAAAAAGGGGCAATTGCTTAAAATGATAACACAAATAGTGATGCCATAATAAAAATCAATGCGCATGGCAGAAAGCAATGCGTATAGCGTAATAGATGTTTTCTTAAAAATTCTTTTGATAGATGCTTGTATAATAACACTCAAACTAACTAATTACCACGCTAATTGTTGACATTTAATTAATATAAGAGCATAAACAGGACATAGTAGATTTTTATATCCACCTCGATAAATCATACTACAGCATTTTTTTATTTTAAAAACCACTCCTAAACTCCTTTTAGACCATTTTTGAGCTAATAAACCGTTTCCCATTATATTTTTAATCGAAAAACATTGTGACTTAAAAGGTTAACGATTCAATAAGAGCCTTTATAAAATACAAATTGTTTAATAGTAATGTAACCGTAAATCAAACTTGGCACTAGAAAGGGTATTATTACTATTATTACTTATTTACTATTATTTTGTTTTTCATAACATTAACGAACAATAAATTTGAAATATTCTTTTCTTTCATATGGAATGTTACGAGATATATACATTAAATAATTATTTAAATATTTTTATATATTTACTATACATTTAAGTGACACTAATAATAGAAGATAAAAAACGTTTAAATAAAAAGATAACTTATTTAAAATGTTAACTACATAAACGGTAGCTCTATTATTGTATAATGCATCACTCAGCGGAGTCGTGATTTAATTAGCGTGAAACCGCCGTGAATGTCAGTCTGACAGTGCGTGTACAGACCAGAGTTAAAAAGCTTAATTTATTGTACAGAAAATCTGTACAAGATTCTCTACGATATTTATTCAAAATATTTCACTGAATGATCGTACGTTTGTATTTGAAAAAAGTAAATGACACATGGTAAGTAGTTTAACATGTCTAAATTTTTGGGAAAATTTCAAAGAAATTTCGAAAGAACATTTTGTACATATTAATAGATTAAAAACTACAAGAATATTGTGATTATCCTTTACGCATTATATTATATAATTATCATCATAAAATGATTCAAATACGCATGTTTTAGTAAATATTAGAATGATTATTACTTCAAATGTAAATGTTATTAATTAATTATATAACTATATGTATATACTTAATTATAATTACAAATTAATACAGCCACAAGCTTATGCTACATTTTATTATTAACCTATTAAAACCCATCGCTAACGTATCCACACTATCACAATACTAACTATGCAAAAAAACTGTTCAAATAATCTGTTTATAAAGACTGTTACAATTTAAGACTTTGTTTAAACAAGTGTTTAAAAACGGCTAAACTAGAATCGTTGTCGAAATACAAACTACGAGATGTTGTACAGCATGAAAGAGTATTAATGTAATGGATATTATAGATTTGGGATAGATAGGATCAAGATTTTGAGGTTTACACGACTGTAAATAAAAGCCGTGTTAAATATTTAAAGTTGAAAAAACTTTCAGAATAATTGCTTTTAAAGAAAATTTTGTATAACATAATAAAATTTTTTTTTTTTGAGTTTTAAAGTGATTTGCCTCCTTAAAATTGAAAGGTATATATCAAATGGAGTACTAGCATTATTCTGAATTGTATATCGAATTTAATGTAACTTTGTTATTCTATCGTTTATTATTTAAGAGCAGTATTATTATCCGTTTTATTATACATTGTCTTAACAACGGTAATTTTTTACCATGTTTTCGCTGCTTTTAAGTTTACATAATTATTAATATTTTAAAAAATATTTTTATTTCTGCCCTTTTTAATTTATGCTATGTTTTTTACTTCTTTTCATATCTTTTTTTTTAATTGTCGTTAAAAGTCTTTTTCTATTAAAATGAATTTATGACAATTACAATTCCATGAATATTCTTGGGATATTCATTAACAATATTATAATATCCTTTTAATTGAAAGTTTAAAAATGAATGTTAATTAAGCAATGTTGTTTTTGTGCAGAGCACATTACATGAGGCGTATCCTCAATCGCAAAAATAAAAATAAATTACCGGTGAGAATGATTCTTTTATTGGAATTAAGCAAATTACAGAAGTAATTATTTTCGGGACCTTAGTCTCACAAGAGATTTTAAGAAATTGCCACTACTACTGTGCCTTATGCATTACACCGGATCACGCAGCTTTAGTCCATTTCCGGCAATCTCGGGCTCCCTCACCCGCGGCGTCAAGTGAGACATAAAGAGTCTCTCTCTCGCTCTACCCCCTTTCCTTCCATGATACTAATTGTTGTGGGTCACTGACTGGGGCATCCACGACAGGGACTTACAAAGACATTTGATAGGGACGGGCGCCTGGTAATATCATTCATAATGCGCGAAAAAACAATGTGTAGTTTCTGTTTACCGACGATACGTTAATTAGCACTTCCAAATTAAGTAATAAAACATTAAAAATTCGACACATTAAATTAAATTTAATTAAATTTCGAAGATTGGGAAAGGTTTTAAATAATATGTATCAATTTGTTAAGTTAATTTACTAACCTTTAGAAAATTAATATAATTGAAATAATTCTATACTTACTGAAGCTCATAATAATAAATTCGATGTCCAATAATCAAATAAGTGAATGATCAGTGTGTTGATGATGCGTAATAATATAACATTTATTTTATTGAATTACGTGCATGCTTAGAATAATAAAATAAATATATAATATTTTGAAATAATAAGTACTCGACGTAGTTTGGTAATCGAATTATATTTGTATGAAAAAAAAATGATGTGCATTCTAAGAAACGTTAAAACTATCACCATAATTTATTTTTATTTTGTTCTATTTGTTTCCCAAGATAATTCAGAAGTTCAGTACAAAATATTTGGCTTCTAGAGATAAGCTTCAATAAGAATCGTGAGATGGAGACCTTTGCTTTTCTTACAATATAACTATATATAATTATATTCATTACTTAATCATGTTAAGCTCGATAAAGCGACTGCATTCTAGCTAATCAGCGAATTAAATTGACATTTATACGTTAATGTATCCCAAAATAAAATCCCAAAATAATATAACAACTAAAATAATAAGTGAACCTTACGTTCCCAAAATTTTTTTATATGGAGATTGTTTATTTTATTTTGAATTTTATAAAATATATTTCAAATGCACAGCAGATAATATTATGTTATAAATAATAATAATAAAACAAGGGAATAAGAAAAGTCAAAACAATCTGCGAATTTTCGTTACAAATTAGTGCAGCGATAATTCATCAAATTAACAGCCCATACGTGGCATTTACACACGTGTTTAATGTTTTCTACAACTGCTTTTACGTTTACTACAAAACGCTGCAGTTAAGCCCAAGTGTTTTACAAGCGACGGACTACTTGAAAGGGGTTACGGCTAATAAAACTCTTCCATTATTATCCATAGTGTTTTCAAACAAGAGAACGCGAAAGATATTACATTGCTGTTTTTATCGTGCATGCATAAATAATTTTAAGCTTAAAACAGTTTAATTTAACTATTGATTATGATTTTATATATTTTATTCGGAGACTTTTTATTACAATTTAGTGATTTGTATGCGGGTGGAAATTGAAGGAAATTATAGCATTACAAAAACAGATTTTTGATTTCCCGAGGTGTTGATTTGGAGAAATTGATTGAGGGAAACATTTTTCCAGTATGAATGGCCAAAAATAATCCTAGGATTTTCGTATATATAATACACACATGTATATATGCTAGGATGCCTAGCATTCACAGTTTCGTCTCATAGGCTTTTAGAGTCAAGATATGAACCCAACAGATATATTTGAAATTCACGCTATCAGAGTAAGAAAAATCACTGCTAACTGCTTTAGCAGAATGCTTTCTCAAAGTGATTGCATGCACAATTATTTATTGAATATTTACTCTGAAAAAGTTATTTTATGAATATACAACAATTTTATATTGTAAACTTATATAAAAATGGTGCGTTGTTTCTATATTAAATTGATGAGACACTGCCCACTATACATCTTCTTTGTGAATAATTGGACATTATATGTACATATATATAAAACGTATCTAAAGTATAAAATGAAAAATAATTTCAATTTTTACAAATTTAAAATCGCATTTCATTAACAACAAAAGAATTTAGAGTATATGTAAGATACAGCAACCGTAAGAAAATTAAGTCACTTTTACGAATGTATGTATTATTTTGACACATTTAGCGTATAAAATGACAGAAATTCTTTTCTTTTAATTTTTTTATTTTTCAAAATTCAAACTTGCATTTATTTAACAAAAATAACTTTTAGGTATATGTAAGTTACACCAATCAAAACAAAATTAAGTCAGATTTACTAATGTATGTATTATTTTGACATATCTAGCGTATAAAAAAAGGGAAATTCTTTTTTCTTAATTTTTCACATGATCTCAAAATTTTAAATTGCATTTATTTAACTAGAAGAATGTTAAAGTATATGTAAGATACATCAATTAATAGGAAATTAAGTCATCATTATTAATGTTTGCATTAAGTTGACTTATAGCGTATAAACTGACAGAAATAATTTATCAATTTTCACAAATTTTTAAAGTTCAAAATCGAATTTCTTTCACAAAAAAAAATTAAAGGAATTCTAAGATACTCCAAGCGAAAGGAAATTATGTATATTTACGAAAATATACATATTTTTGACATACCAAGCTCATAAAACAAAAAAAATATTATCATTTTAAAAACAATTTTCTATCTCTAAAGTCTTTTTAAATTAGCAATAAGTTTCGACAATTTTGCTTCAAAATTTAATCAGTTCTATATTGGGTCATATCTGATGTACCTGTAAAATTTTATATACACACATACACACACATACATACATACAGACAGACATTCTTTAAAACCTATATATTTCGATTCAGTGACCTCAAAAACATTGAAATACATCGTAATTTCAGATTTCAAAAAAATCATCCTTACAAAGCTTTCTCTTTGATACAATAATATGTAATAAGATAAAACAAAAGTTAATCAAAAGAGTATTTCAAAAGTAATTTCTTGCAACGTTATGAACAACCGAAAAGAATGACAAGAAATTTACGGATAAATAAATACCACTCAATTTAGACAATAGAAAAATACTTAAATTTTTATACATTTTCCGTCGTCATTTTCAATTGTTCATATCTTTGGAACAAATTAATATTATTATATGAAACAAAGCTTAAAGTAGAGCTCTTATGGTCAACTTTTTACTTCCTCATAGAGGAAGCTTTGTGATGGTAAAAAAATGTTTTGCTAAAAATATGTTAGAAATATATTTTGAGACACTAGGAGTCAAAGTACCCTATTTTTAGAAAAAGTCTGTACGGATGTGTGTGTGTATGTGAACGCATGTGGATGAAGATTATTCTGAACATTCACGGTCAAAATTAATGTTTCAAGGCTCAATGATTTTTTCTTTTAAAAGAATGGGGCTGTAAAAAATATTTGTTGTTTTTTGATGTTTTTGTTTGTTTTTTAACGGGTTTTCGATTTTTGAGTTTTAGTTTTTCAGGTTTCTTGGTATGTATGAAATAATATCATCGACTCATTTTTTATGTTTTTAAAAGAGCATAAAATTACCCATCTTTTCCAATCCGAAATTTTAAATAAGCTACTTTCTTTTTTCTGTTATACGTGAAAATGTCGTGTTTTGTTTAAACGGTGATATCTGGGAAATTTAACTTAGAAAATTTTTGAAAAAATTTGAAGTCATCCTTCGGAGTGAAATATTACTTGAAGAATGAGTGATATATATATATATATATATATATATATATATATATATATATATATATATATATATATATATAATAACCGCTAATTTTTAATCGACAGTTTATTTTTTTTATTATAAACAAAAACGTCATATTTAGTTTAAACGGTTAAAACTCAGAAATGTATGATGTAGCAAAATAGTAGCATTATATCTGTAACATTCCGAAAAGGTAACTTTTTCCTATCGCTTAACTGAATTCTGTTTTTAGACCATGAGGTTCTTTAATTTTCAAGATATTCAAGTTTATATACATTTTTTTTAATATTATAAATATACACCGGTTTTTTACCTTATTACATCATTTCTCTAACCGAAACATTTGCAGAGTTATGATTCGAGGCATATAGGTACCATTTTTTACTGAGATAACTCGAATTCCGAATACAACAGGTTATATCTTGACCCCAAAAATCTATGAGACGAAACTCTGGGTGCTATGCATCATTTTTAGGTACCAGAAACCACTTCCCAAAGCCTTATCAAAATTCGCTTCTCGCAGGTTGTGGACTCTCCTTCTTAATTTATAGATATTATGAATGATATTTTTATTTAGGGTAGTCTGCCCAGTAGATAGACGCTGACCAGTAGATAGACGGTTTATAAATATGATTATATCTACCAAACTAATGATTTTTCAAGCAAAATATCAAATTCTAATTGCATAAAAGCTTGTTGCGATTAGATTAAATATGATATTTATGAATGAAATGTTCTTTTTATATGCCATAAAGTAGCTTGAAAAATATCGTCTATCTATTAGGTCTTCGCTATGTAAACCTAAAAACCCAATAGATAGACTATCAAAGTAAATGGACATTGACAATCGTCTATCTACTGGGATACATGTGCTTTTCGCACTACTTTTGTAATTTCTAATTAAACAAAAACTTCTAACACTTCTAATGTTTTTTTACTGATAAATTGAAGTTCCTTACATTCGATAAGTGTCAAATTGTTTTAAAGAAACGATATTATCATACAAAAATCTGATGTATAAATTCAGAAAATCCTTAAGCGTCTATCTATTAGGTAGTTTACCCTACTTTTTTCAAATATTTTCATTTATTATGTATAAAAATACCAATGATTTACTGATGTTCTTTAGCACGCAATAATATGTGGTCAAATCAGCTGAACATTCGGCGAATTCTAAAAATCTTCTAATTAAAGTAAAGTTATTAATTTACCCGCTACGCCGTCTTGTAAATCATCGATTTAAAATTCAATATTCATTTGTGATTAATAAACCAAGAAAATGATCCGTGTCACATTTCTGTGTCCCCTGATATACTAAAATTAAAACATGTAATACACAATTTTGTCTAATAAAATGGTTCGGTTCCATATGTGGTTATATCTTATTATCCTACTTGAACATAAAAACTAAGTAGTGTTTGCGTGATTTATAAATTTTAAATATTTAGTTCATTTAAATATATATTATCGCCCAAAAATACCGAATTTCGTACACATAGAAACGCAATCCTATTCTTTTGGGACAAAAATGCCGTTTCGTAAAAATAAGGCAGGTGCATCAATTCTTTTCATAAATGGCTTTAAAATTATGCCCATGAATTTTCAAATATGAGCCTTGAATTTTTGTACCAAATATTTTTGTATCTAGAAAGTTAAAAGTTCGGCGGATTTTCCCATGTAGTTTGATGTATACAAAATATAATTTTAAAATTATTCACAAAATTAATTATTATAATAACATTAATTATTATTGTAATTATATGTTTATTAAGAATTATTTTGAGATGTAATGCAGGCTATGAAATGTATGTATTAAAATGTGAAGATGCATACTAAATTAAAGTTTTATAATAATTTATTATTATTCCAGCTTACAATGTAAACTTTAACTTTCTAATTAAGTGCATAATGTGTTCTTATTACCAACAATGAAATTAAAAATACACGTATAACTAATGGCAAACTGTAGACAATATTGTTTTTTATACATAAATTATTGTGAAACGGTCTTGTATATTCTTTTTCAGATGTACTAAAGCATTAAATACGTTTAAAATACAAATTTTGTCATGCTATCCCTACAAAAATAAGATACACGTATAGGTACATAAAACTTAAGCCTCATCACGGGTATTGCAGAGAACCTCACAGAGACCCATGAACCTTTCACGATCTTCCATTAGCATTTTCGCAACAGCGTTTAACTGCACACATATATCATCAATTCAAGAGAATTCCCAACGTAGAACACCGATACAACAAACTACATAATAGACGCAATTTTTCATCAAAATTCAATAGTCACATTAACTTATATCTCAAGCAAGAAAAGCCAGCCGAGCAGAAAAAGTAGAGGACTCGGAGCGCGCTGCATGATGCGTATATAGGCAGACAGCGCGAGCCGCACGCCCGGCTAATTGCAGTTTGCTCATCGCAGACGTTCAACAAAGGAAGGAGGAGGCGCCGCGGCGCGCGCGCCCGCCGTGCAGCAGTTTCACATCGGGACTTTGCTTTGCACGCTGCGACGAGCAAAGTGCAACACACGGGGCATATATTATAAGAATGCTGCACACGCCCGTGGGAAAAGACTTGCAGTGCACCTATATGTATATATATATATATATGGTCGCGCGTACTTATGCCGAACCGGATGAGAGAGGCCGAAGCAGTAGGCCCGCGCAATTCTGCAGCAGACTTCGCTCTCTTGGTGTATAATGTGCGCGCGCGATGCACGCTACAGACGGAAATTGCAATTTCACACGTCGACACTGCGCTAATCGACTAATGCAGCGAGCGAGCGAACGCACATGCATCTGGTAGCTGCAGCAGCGTAATCGGTCGAGAGCGTCTTGACGCGAGTGACGCGACGACGACGGCATATACGATATAATGTTGATAAGAGGACGGTTCCGGGCTCGGGTTTCGAGTGCACGCCGGATGAAACGTTCTCCTAACGTCGATGGTGTGATGGATATAATTCGATGTCGTGTAGTGTTGTACAGCTACAAGATATCTTATTTTGGTCATTTTTCTTACTTGGTATAGATAGACTACAGCTTTCGATATCTTTATTGTCTCCGTATGTAAAAAAAAAGAATCATATGACCATCATAACTTATGTTTTCCTGATAACTGTTCTATTTTTATATAAAAAACTGCAAATGCTTACGATAAAACTTTAGAGAAATAATAATATGAATACATATTATCACTTTAATAAACTGCTACACATAATTTATTATTTACTAAAATAATCCTTAATTTGATATTCATGAAGTTCATTGTAAAATATGTGTCGACTAAAGTGCCGAAAATTATGACACACTTTGTATTATGTTAACAGCGCGTAAATAAATGCCGCTATCTTGGACACACAATGCTCCGACAGTACGATCTTATGCTTTATCATTACTTTACTGCCCGCAACAAATGGTAGGTATGTTTCGCGATGCGTTACAGTTTCTTAAGTAGGAAAGTTATATATCGGGCGATAGTATAGAAAATTTAGATTATGCAGTAAATTATTAAATGAAATTTATATTTGCTAAATGAAAAAATATTTGATGCAGTCAAACAACGATAAATATTTCTGTAATACCTATCTTGTTAGATTTTTCCTTAAAATAAAATTATCTTAAAAATCTTAAAATCTGTATGAAATATAAAATTTGTAAATTGCTCATACGTTTTCATCATTATCAATCAAGGTTTGAAACTTTCCAATAACTTCCTCGGCATATAATGAACATTTTTCTCGCTGAAAGTTTTTACGATTCAAAATTTTGTAACACAACTTTGTGATTCATTGTATCAATAGCAGATTTTCAAAGTAATATTTAAAAAAGTTTACTATCTACTACAATGCTTAATTTTTTCGTAATGTTTTCTAACAAACGTTGAATATGTTAAAGATTATTATGTTAAAGTTTGGATAAAAAATATTAAAACAACGCGATGTTACAACGAGTTGAAGAGAAATATGTATTGAATTTTTTTCAAGCTAAAAGTTGCGTTTTTCTTAAATAATTCGAAAACAAAAAAGATACAAATTTTGTTTTAATACAAAAAGATGCCGAATAAAACTTCCTACGTGTATCAATTGTCAAAATTTCAATTCGATCAATTTTAAAAATTCTCTTTTTGGACAATACTTTTACGCGTTTTCGAGGGCTAATCCCCTTATTGCATCCGGCCCTTCAATTTTCGGGGGCAGAGCTGCTCGCGGGAATTGCAAAAGAAGTGCGCACAGGTCTGGCGGACAAACAATGTCACAATTCTTGCGCTATTCTGTCTATACAGAGTTGGGAAAAAAGTGCTCATCCATCTGCCCTCATGAACCATCAATAATAATTTAATAATAATAGTTTTCTTCGTTGATAATAATTTCATGATAATAGATAAAGAAAAAATTGTTTGGAGTTTTAAGTAGTTTTTCCGTCCATAAATTTGTTCAGTGACAAATTGTCTTTTTTTTTAAGAAAGAACCAGAGTTTCGTTTTTCTGCATTTAAAAATTGACAAATCGAAAAAAATTAAGTTTTAGAATGCGTGTTTACGAATTACTGCTTATACTAGAACTACAATTGTAGTAACGTTTATTACAAAGTTCTTTGATTGTGAGAATATAAACGAGTTTAAATACTTTCTATTTTGCAAGCAGTAGATTCATATTATCTGACTCCATGGCCATGGCCCTGCAATAATGAGTAGTAATGTAAAGCAGGTTAAGGTGCCCAACAGACCACAGCCGAAAAATAGCGAACAATCGCGATAGGCGACTGCTTGAAAAACTGTAGATTGCCGCGTCCGTTCGGATTGAGAAACGTTCCGCAATAGTCCTTTACCAAACAGAATTTATGTATATACCTATTTTTATACTTCTACTACAAGGGTGACTGATATTATCAACTATAGAAGCAATAATCGTCTTCTGCTTAGTATGAATAAAAATGAATTATGCAACATATAGTAGATGAAATTTGTTATAATTACGTTTGCATTATGGAATATTACATTAAATTGCAATACTGAATAATATTTTTCGAAAAAAATAAATAGTTTCATAAAATAATTAAAATTGTTTCTATAAATCTAAAATTTAAATAGTTATCGTAATTAATGCAACAATTAAAAATGTGTCTTTATTAATGATATCATTACTTCATTCGACGTTAATTTATAGCAAAATAATAATGTTTTAATACAATATTAATATATTACACTAAATTTGACTATTACATGTCTCTTACATCACTTTTATTATTTACATTCTCAAAAGTATTTCGAAAACTAAACGAATATATTTTTCTTAACACGTGGAAGAAATAGGCCCTTATTCATGCATATAAAGCGAATGGAAAGTTCCTGGTTGCCAAACCTGTATAGAAATGGCTTCATTTTCTCCCTAGGAAAGAAATCAACTCATTTCCTTCCTTAAAAATTTTCAAAACATTTCAAAATTTTCTAAAAATGTCAAAATTATCGCAATTTTAAAATTTTATATTTAATATCTATTTCTAATTGTATTTTGTCTGTGAGTGGTTCACGGCTCAAAATGTCATCCGCCTTACATACATAAAATGGGCCTATATATGTACTTATTAAAAAAAATACGGTGTGTAACAGGGGGGGGGGGAGGGCAATTTCTAGCTTGGGTGATTTTAGCACGAATTGGAGTCGAAGGCACCGAAATCATCCTACCTACGCTAGAATTACCCCCCCCCCCCCCCCCTTGTTGCACAATATACTATTATTGGTTTATCCTGCCGATTTCTAAATGTAAACTGATAATTTTAATTTAACTAGCATTTTATATATTTGCGAAATAAAATTTTGCATGTATACGAACACGACCAGGTACATTATATATATATAGGTTGACATAGTATATTTCATTTTGAATCATCGAGTCGGAACTTCTGACGATGCGAAATGTGATTTAAACTGACGAAGCGTACAGATTGCAAAATAATATCATATAAACTTTCACGCATTTTTAAAGAGGTTAAACTGATTATTTGCAGTGTAATTTTACGGACCTATTTCTAACTAAGATAAATTATACAATGATTGTTCTTCATTCTATAATGGTTTCATTAATCATCATTTATATATAATAAAGCTATATATATATGGTTGATTCTCTGGGAGATCGATTTCAAAATAAATATTTTGTTATATTTCTTCGGTAATAATGTATCTTTTGGTATTTAGAATGTATGTGAATTTTTTCACATTTATTGAAACCCTTAGGTTCAAAGTTGATTAAGGCATATGAGCATGCAGTCCAGTTTTACATTTTTTAGAAAATTTCAACCTCCATTTATTCAACAAAATTAAATCTCTTAAAAATAATAGCAACAAAGAAATTTTTAAAAAATTTCCTGAATTTTTCATAAAAAATGGCTCTAAACCTTTTAATGCCCCTTTCGATTAATTAAACTCATTTTAAAACTTAAAATCCTTAAAAAAATGGGTTTGATCACTCGAACCATTACACCTAAAATCATGAAGATAGCTTCTTTCAGTACAAAAGTGACTGCCATAGTCGCAACATGACAAAAGTGCAATATTTATATAAAAAAAATTAAAATAACATGAAAAATTTATATAAAAATCTTCAAATAACATAAAAAATTTATATAAAAAACTTCAAATAATATGAAATATTGTTCAAAAAATTCAAATAACATGAAATATTGTTCAAAAAATTCAAATAAGATGAAACATGTTTTAAAAAATTATTAAAATGCACGTTTTGGCAATAAAGTCATATTCAGCTCCTAATAGCTTTAAACCTATGAGCTAAGAAAAATCTGAAAAAATTTACATGCCTTCTACATACAAAAAGAAAGATGTTTACTGAAATTAAAAAAAAATTGTTTTCGATTTCTCAGAGAGTTATCCATTTATATATATAAATATAGGTTATTTTCTGAATAATTAAGAATATATATATATATATATATATATATATATATATGGATGATTCTCTGAAAAAACTGGAACAAAAGAAATAATTATTTCGGCAAAAATGTTCCTTTTGGTATGTAAAATGGTCGTACTTTTTTCAGTTTTTTTTTAAGGTTATATATTTAAAGTTGTTGGAGCTAAATATGACTTTATTGCCAAAACGTGCATTTTAATACTTTTTTAAAACATATTTCATGTTATTTTGATTTTTTATATAAATATTGTACTTCTGCCACGTTGCGACTATAGCAGTCACGTTTGTACTGAAAAAAGCTATCTTCATGATTTTAGGTGTAATGATTCGAGTGATCAAACCCACTTTATTAAGGATTTATGTTCGAAAAGAAGAATTTTTGTATTCTTACTAACAAAACATGAATGCAGTTTAACTTGAACAATTCACTTTTTACGATGGCATATCTACAATTTTTTCTAAAATTGTTCTATTCCATGTGTTATTACATCTTACTCATGTCCTACATAAACATAAGAAATTAGCGGTATTAGCGTGATTTATAAACTTCAAATTTTTAGCTCGTTTAAAAATGTATTATCAACCAAAAATAACCAATTTACTATATACAGAAACACAATGCTGTTCTTCTGAGCAAAAACTGCCGTTTCATAAAAAAGGGCACGTGCATCAATTCTTTTCACAAATGGTTTTAAAAGTGTGCCCCCGAATTTCCAATTACGTATCTTCAATTTTTATTTCTAATTTTTTTAATGCAGAAAGTAAAAGTTTGGCGGATTTGCCCGTATTTGCAGCGTTAATAAAATCGCCATACAGGGAAAAAAATTATATACATAGTTTTCAATTGATAAACGAAACGAAATCGGCTTTGAATGGAATTGTATGGTCAATGGTATTATACGTCAGTTTCGCGAGACTAATTGTCCTACACCTGTAGCACTGTCAGCTTTAAATACATTATTCGCTGAACTCAACCGAATGATACGCACGTGAAAGCTTAACGCCTCGTATAAATGAGCAGTTGACACGATTAATTTCAATGGAATTCAAACATTCTTTCGTCTAAATAAATTGGGTATTCATTTGGTCTTCAATAATACCTTGTTCATTTCTCATTTACAAAATAACAATAAACGTCATTTATTGACAAATACACAGCGCATTATCATTCAACAAAATAAACATCTGATTGAATTCATTTCATTTATTTTAATTCTCCAATGAAGGTAGTAAAAATAAGCATTCGATTCAATGAAGTTGCAGTATTTAAAAAACATTGAATAAGTATAAGTATTTGAAATTAGAATCGTCGATTACTTTTTTTATGTGCCAATTTACTTATTTTATCTTTCGGCAGTTATTGAAACGCATATAAGTTGTGTAAATGGAGTGTGTACATTTTCATCTTAAAATTGTTTTTTTTAACTTTACATTTGGTTAGCTAACCATATTTTAATAAAACAAACAATTTGAAAAATAAATAACATTCTTATACCTTTTTCATTAAGCATAGGTTAGATAGATAATATCGATCGATTTTATCTTTATTGGTACAAAAAATTCTTCAATGCAATTGATAGTAAAAACAGTTTTTATGAACTGTAAAGTAATTAAATTTTACGTTGTTAACAAAGCACTATAAGTGGGCGGGTTTTGTGCGTGTATCAAATACAGTTTACTTTCTAGTTGGGCCACCGTCGATGTATCACTCAGCGGTCTCCACTGGTGTCGTACGCATAGCGCAATCACGTGGCTATATATGAATAATTCAGGAAAAATTTGTCTCTCGCATTGTAATTATAGTGACATTACGACACTTAATACCGCACATAAATGGATTCCCCATTTGTTATGCTTCGCAAACTTCTTCCTCCTTCCTCCTATTGTTTTCCACTCTATTTCTTTCCATTATATTAACTGTTTATTTTCAAACGTTCACTTGCACTTATTGATTTGACTTTTTCAAGAGCATTTTTACTAATAGTGCTAGCGTAATAGCTGTGATAAATAATATAATTTACAGTTAGCTTATTTTTATTTTAATAAGATAAATGGTTATAATTAAAACTTAGAATTAATATATGTTAATGCATTTATTTATTTGACGTATTTGTTTCTTTATTATTTTTTATTTATTTATTTATAATTTAATTATTTTTTTTATTTATTATTATTAATTTATTTATTTATTTATTTATAATTTATTTATGATTTTTTATTTATTATTTATTTATTTTTTATTTTATTATTTATTTATTTATTTATTTATCCATCTATCCATCCATCCATCCATCCATCCATCCATCCACCCATCCATCCATCCATAAACCGTCGGCCATAAGCTGGGTTGTTGACCATAATATAGGCCATAAATTGACCACACACCATAAAATTAGGCATTATATGGCGAATAGTTAGTCAACGTTTCTACCAGGGTATCTATCTATTTATTTATTTATTTATTTATTGAATACACGTATTAAATCGATGTTCAATAATAAATTATAGAAAACTATATGCTACATACTACCGGAAAATATAGTAAATGTAAACTTTATTTTGCCCAAATGTACATATTTAAACACTGAATACATTTTCTCTGATTAAAAGAAATTTTGAATAATCTTTGTGCAATTGAAAAGTGCGCTAACACGTAATTTGAATGAACAAAAATACAAACTAGTTTAACCGTTAATAAAATAAGAAAATGTTTAACTTTTCGAATCTGGTAACGATTCAAATTTACGCGTTAAACCGAGCAGTTTCATTGCGCAATTGTGAGAAAAACCGGTTATTTCTCGTCACACTTCTTGCATTATTTCGGCTGAGACTATGTGTTAAAGCCAGTCTTTCGTTTCGGATGAGACCTTTAGTTTCGTGGCTGTATGCTATTGAATCCGTTCATTTATTCGTAAATTTGCCAGCTCATCTTAAGATAGGCTTCTTTTTTAGTTCTTTGCACAGCCTTGATTGCGCAAACAGCCGCATTTTTAAGTTTTATTTAAAGTCTGAATTCTAGATGACGAATTTTATACACTATTCTAGTATAACAAAAATAACTTCATTTGTATTAATGTATTACTTTAAAACACTAAAAAAAACCTTTTATTAAAATATAATTTTAACTTTTATTAAAATTAATAATTTAGTTATACTAACTAGTTATTTTTATTATTTAGCATTAATTATTAAATATTTCAAGTAGTAATTGTTAATTTAAAATCTTTATTTCATACATAAAACAACTTTGTGTTGAAATAATATATTATTTTTATCCCACTTTCAAATTTACAATTTGCTCAACCAACTTTTTCTTGTCGTTAAGTTTAGTTATCTGTTAAATCATAACAGATACTTAATTGGTAATTTAAATAATTTTACAATTTCATATAACAAACGGTTCCAATTTTTTGGCACTTAGCTTTTCAAATTTAATTAATTTATTCAATGTGAAATTATTTTTAAAGTATATTAATTTAAAATTCTCTGCCAATCCTTTGGTGCTTAGCTTCTTCAAACTAAATTAATTGTTTCAATATGACATTGCTATATATTATTGTTAAAAGACAATCGAAAATCAGGGTTATTAGTAGAACTTGATGAAATAAAGGAATTTGGACTAGTTTCTAGTGAAGTCACTTTTTTCCTGCTAATCATTTTTGCGAAGAAAAAAATGTAATTTTGGTCTCGCTTTTCAGGGGAAAAAGTGGCCATTTTCGTTGAGATGGACATAAAAATTATTTTTGTCCCCTATTCAAAAAAAAAAAAAAAAAAAAAAGAATGAGCCCCGAAACTTTAAGTTTTACTGTGTATATGAAGAGTTATGCTGATCCACATCCACACACACATACACGCGCACACATATACACACACACACACACATATATATAGATATATATATACACACACACGCACACACACACGCACGCACGAACGCACGCACACACACGCACACACATACACATACACACACACGCGCACACACACTCATGCATACAGACATTTTCTAAAAATAGAATATTTTGATTTCTTAAGTCTCAAAACAAGTTTCTAACATGTTTTTAACAAAACTTCTTTTTTACTATCATAAAGCTTCTTCTTTGAGGAAGCAATATATTAATGTAAACTGGTATTGCTCTTTTAACCCTCTAGCGCATATACGACCTCTGAGGGCCACTCTCTCACTTTTCAGTGTTAAGAAAAAAATCAAAACCCAATAATAAAGTTCTAAACTTGTCGAATTCCCTTCACCTACTTAAGACGAAGACTCTGGTAGAATATAAACAGAATTTGATTGTCAGTCGCAAAGTTCAAAATGACGATGGCATAACAATAAAACAATACGTATGGGGAAAAGCAATGCATATAGCACTGCAGATTATTAAAAAAAATGCAAAAATATATTTTGTTTGGTAATTTTATCAATGGATACTTGAATTAATTAATATACCACCATGATCCACCATGCTAGTTACTCAACGTAAATTGACTTAAGATTAGGAGGACTTATATTCTATTTTAAAGACCACCTCTAAATATTACATTTAGAGCTTGATTTACTTTAATAGACTGTTGGAATTTAAGTTTAAGTCCAGTCTAAGAATAATTAGTGCAAAAAAAAAATTTTTCTGGCTTTTAAAATATTCTCGGTCTTAAAGGGTTAATAACCAAATTATTACGCAAATGTAGAAATATCGTCACATGAAAGCACTTAAAAATTCCATGACTCGTTTCCAAGATATAACCTATTTTTAAAAATAATGTTGTTTCTGTATATATAACAAAATAACAACGATAGGTAATCCAAATATTTTTGTGCCAAAGAAAGTTTATTTCAAGTTCTTTTAAAAACATTTCCACATAGTTAATTATATTACATTGTATCTGCAAAAAATTACAAACTTATGTTCACAAATTGCATTAACGATTTCAGAATGTCCAAAAGTAGAACAATAAGATAAAAATAAATCTTTAAAATTCTTTTTTAATTAAAATCTTCATTAAGAAACAAAAGACTCAAAAATTCAAGAATTGTACTGACTACGAGAGTATCAGAGTTTAATGATCACACAAGCAGCGACACAAGTTGAAATTATATTTTTTGCATTGAAAACAGATTACCTAAGCTATTTGAGGCTATTGATTACAATTTTATTGATCTACACTATTTTTAAGTATCAAACAGTAATGATTGAAGAAGGCATACTTCACGCATTCGAGGTGCGTTTGCGTTGCGTTCAGCAGTTTGTCTGGGTCTTTAGAAAACGATATTTGATGAGGCTTTTATAGGTGGCCCAATGGGCCCTCAATCTCGAGATATAAACCAATTGACCTCAATTGTACGTTATTTTAGTTAAAAATGGCACCTGCAAGTTTTTACGTTAGAAAACATTATTTAAAATTAATATAAATAGTCAAAAAGAGCTTTAATTCGTACGAAAATATTAAACTGGCTCAAAGTTATTAAATGTCAAAAAACTTTTCATAAAATATCATCATATTTAATAAATTCAGTAAATATTTATTATGATGTAAAAAATGTACCAATAAAAAATATTTATCAACAAACATCAGATGATTATTTCGCACATATTTTGAACTCTTCGTTTATCCACAAAAACATTTTTTGAAAGCATATACATAAAATAAAGTTGCGGTGGAAGACAGTGCAGAGAAAAACATAATTCGCAATAATTCGGTTGCAACTACCTTGGGGAGGCGGCGTAGCGGCGCAGTAATGCTCATACTTCTGCTGTTTTAAAATTATTGTTGCAAAATAATTCGCGCCTCCCTTGTTATTTAACGTCGCGGAACGCACGACTTCTGGGAAGGTGCAGTCAGCTGCAGCTTTTGCTCAACGGACATCTGTCAGCCGTGACTTTCTTCGCGCGCTCCTCTCTTCTCGGCGCGTAAAAATGTCAGACTATTAGGATTTGGGCTTCTCTCCTTTCGCCTGCAATCGCACGAAACGCTATTTTGTCTTTTTATATAATAATAACAAGAGGTATTCAAAATTGGTCGTCGATAAGTAACATTTGTTAATCGTTGGGCATCAGAGAGTAAAGTACTAAAAATATTTAACAGTGAACTGTTAACATTCAGAAACTTAAAGTTTAATTTTGTAAACAAACCCTTTTTATTACGGTGTAAACGGATATATAAATTTAATTTTATTTTAATTTCTAAAACTAACTTTTATAAAACGATTTGTTTAATTGTTTCTGAAACTTCAGGTGAATGTCAACTGTGTATGTATTTAGGATACAAATCCCAATAATTGTCATCCTGGATTCTTTGGAGGCCAAGGTCACATTCGATCTCGGTCAATGTTTGTAACAATTGTGTATATACTTAATACATAATTGTATTCTAAATAACAGTCATGCCGGCATAACAAAATACATAAATAAATAAATTAATAAATAAATAAATATGGATATGAACATGTAAGAGAAATTTGCTAAAACTTTTAATATTTTTTAATATTTACAGTAAGGTGAATTTCAAAATTTATGCTCACTTAATACCCATTTCCATTCATACAGTATTTTTTCTATATACATATATATTAGGCTTAGCTAATGATCATAATAAATATAAATTTCAATGTTTAAGCATTTCCGCGAATTTTGTACTAGCCCAAATATAATTTTAATAATTGCATAAGCCTATCCTAAAAAATCTCTCGCGCCATGTTGTTAGACTCTTCATCGTCGTTAATTTTGAATCTCATGATTATAGTCATATTGAAATTGATACATGTAAACTTATTTTAACACATACATGAAATGGGCCTTCTTTTATGCCCGTAAACCGAATGGAAAATTACGCTTTTCGAGCGTGTCTGATGAAAGTGGTGTGAATTAGCCATGTCTACCCTCTTTGTGCTGCACGACTCAAAATGCACAATTTCCCATCCGACCCACGTGCATAAAACAGGCGAAATTATGCCTTTGTTAAAAAAATACAGTGTGTAACACGGTGGAATGAGTGGGGGGAGGATTTTCGAGTTCGGGTGATGTTTTCAGCAATTGCCTGCGTAATATTCTCTTCTTTTGCTTTCTCAAAGAGGAAGCTTTGTGATAGTATTTTATTTAGTCTTCACAATATACTATTTATTATCTCATTATTAAATAAATAATTAATTCTTAACCCTTTTTTAAAGATTTCTACGTAATAAACTCAAAATTATGTAATCTAAATGTTTGGATCAGATCGAAGTGGACCATTTTCGTTCTCATTAGGTGCACCTAAGTTATATTTGGCCGCAGAATAGTCGAGAAACCAGAAAAAAGTTTATTGCTCATATCGAAATCCCAAAAATCAACAATCATCCCTGAATTCTTTCAGAATATTTTGACGTCGATTTTGATGCCTGGAATATAACTAAGAGGGTTATATTCCGATTTTGTTGCCAAATATACGTTTTTGTAATGCATGCACGATTTTCGCATTTTGTCGCTCTCAAAACCGGGCCTAAAGCGACCGTTTTCCGACCGGCGAGCGTAAAGTAGTACTTTACGCCCGCTGCTCATTTTATGTTATGCCCCCTCTTTCAGAAGTCAATAGAAATGAGAATAAACTTGGCAAAAATCAATACCTGCGTTATAAAAAATATAGTGTGCACCACAGGCGAAGGGCCTTTTTGATCCCGTTTTTTTGCAGTACTCGTCTCCGGCTCTCAGTACGCACTCGCCTACTCGGTCAAAGAAGGCCCACTTCTCGCCCTTGGTACACTATGTACTATTTTGTCACACATGCATGATTTTCGCGTTTTTGCTACCTATAATGCGGGTCTAAAGTGCGCGTTTTCCGACCGGAAAAAAGAAGTATATTGTGTAGCAAGGGCGAAAAGTAGGCGATTACCGCGAGTGCATATTGTTCGCCGAGTCGAGGCCACCCGAGTAGCCCAAGGCGAGACGAGGGATGCCGAGGTGCACCGATGCAAGGGCTGCAACCAACACGAGCGTTAATCGCCTGCCGCCCGTGGTGCACACGATATTTTTTGTCCTATACCTGTACTGAATGGATGATTTTTCGAGCTTGTATGGTCGAAAGGTGGTCACTAACTAAACGGCTAGATCATAGGTTGAGAGTATTTGAGAATAGAGTTCTGAGAAAAATATTTGGGGGTAAAATAGATGAGATAACCGGAGAGTGGAGAATTTTACACAACCAGGAAATACACGAGTTATATGAAAAACGAAACATTACTAGAGTGATTAAGTCTAGAAGGTTGGGGTGGGCTAAGCATGTATCTAGAATGGGAAACGAAAAATCAGCACTTAGAGTATCTAGTAGGAACACGAGAAGGCACAAGGCCTACGCTGAGAAAATCATATCGTAAAATATTACGATATCGATATCGTACATTTTACTAATAAATTTATTTCAAGTTAATGTAAATTTGCATTACTTATTGAAATATGACTTTTTACAAATTTTTAATTATACGAATTTTAATATCGTAATTTTTACGATATATATCATGCCAATATCAATATAGTTTTCTCGGTGTATGGTAGACCGAGGCAAAGGTGGGAGGATAATATTAAAGCAGATTTACGAGAAATAGGATGCTATGAGGAGGATTGGATGGAGTTTGCAAAGAATAGGGAGAAGTGGCGTGATTGTGTGAGCAAGTCTATGGGTCATAATAATAATAATAATAATAATACTAATAATAATAATAATAATAATACTAATAATAATAATAATAATAATACTAATAATAATACTAATAATAATAATAATAATAATAATAATAATTAATTACGGGCTTCAGTATTCTAAAACATTTAACAGACTCGCTTTAACAGTCTCTCGCTCTCTCAGTACGTGTAGAATCAGCACGTAGTATCAACATAATTACATAAATTATTTATTCTAGGATCTTAAAAATTCATTTGGATTTCAAATCTTCATCAAAAAATGAAAACAAAATTTCTTTGATTGGTCAAAAATTACCGCGTAATTTTACTAAGAAATAAACATCAAACATTTTTTGAGAAAAAATATAACCTCAAATATCTTGAAAAATAAAAGTCCTCATAATCTAAGAACATAACTCAACCAAGAGATAATAAAAAGCTACCTTTCTGGAAATTTTCAGAAGCAATGTTAACATTTTATTCAAGTTATCGTGGGCCATAGAAATCGATTTCTTTTACGTAATGATTTCTTTCAAACTCATACATAAACACACAAATAGTTGTTTTTTAAATTATTTGAATTTGCAAATTTTAAAATTTAAAGTTGTTGTTGCAACAAATTTTAATAGAGTTTTCAATATTAGATCGAAGTGAGTCAATTACTGTGCCCCTCGATATTCTTAATTTAAAAAGTAATAAAATTATATATTAACTCTATGAATTAGAAGTTTTTACTATAAAATACTTTTGCATTAAATTACTATAAAAATATCGAGTGGCACAGGTAATTGGCTATTTTACCTTATATCATCTTATATAGTAAAATAAACTTGGATAAAAATAATTGATCCAAAATTTCTTTTACTTGTACATAATATCTATATACATAAAAGAACTTGTCCTGACTGACTGATTCACCAACGCCCAGCTAAAACCACTGGACCGATCGGCTTGAAAATTTGTGGATATTTTTCTACTAAATGATAGGTTCTCACTAAGAAAGGGATTTTTGAAATTCCACCCCTAAGGGGTGAAAAGAGATGAAATGTGTTTTTATGTTTTTTTACTGTATATCTGCAAGAAAATAAGATTTTAAGTTGATTCTTGCGTCAAAATATCAGAAATAGGATTATGTAACAACAAATTTCTGGATTTTTTTAAATTTTATCCCTAAGGGGTGAAATGTGTTTTTATGGTTTTTTACTGTATTTCTGCATGGAAATAAGATTTTAAATTGATTCTTGGGGCAAAATATCAGAAATACGATTATGTAACAACCAATTTCTGGGTTTGCCGAAATTCTATCCCTAACGGGTGAAAAAGGGTGAAATGTGTTCTAATATTTTTGTATTATATTTCTTTAATTTATCTAACAAAACAAGATTTTATTGAAGACAAAAGATTAAGTTGAGTCATGCGCGAATTTTTTGAAAAAGTATAAATTTCTTCAGGTTAATTTTCAACTAAATATAATTAAGAAGCAAAATAAATATTTATAAATCAATCTATATCTATAAAAGAAGATGTCCGATACACCTACTCACTGGTTCACTCACTCACTCACTCACTCACTCATCAACGTCTAGACCAAATCACTGGATCTATAGAGTTGACATTTTTGTGGTATATATCTCTTATGGCGTAGGGGTGATATAAGGACGGATTTTACCCCCATCCACCTCTAAGAGGGTGAAAAGGAGGTAAACGTGTTTTTACGTTTTTATCGATATCTTCGGAATATCGAAAGTTATGAATTCGATTTTTACCCCCAAAAGTTGCCTATGAAACTACCTAAATATCAATTTATGGATTTATGGTTACCCAAAAGGAGTAAAATCCTTTCTTATCTAAACCATAACACATATATATTTTATTATATTATAAAATTTCAAGTTTCCAAATCAAATAATAGATATTATTTACTTATGAATTCCACGCACTATTTGTACGGGTGAAGCCGTGACGGGGGATGCTAGTTTGAATATAAAAATACAAGTTCGCTTACATCTTATATTTTAAAAAATTATAGTTTAATAGTTGTAAACGTACTGTAATATATTTTGCCCAATGTAACTACAAAATTTAATTTGATTTTTTAATACATTATTAAACCAAACCGAATACGGTTAAATAAGTTTATTTGACTGCACATAAATTGAATTGTAGTGTCAACATATATTTAACTAATCGTCACATTTAATGTCTACGTATGTATACACGATACATACGAATATTATATGAATATTTAAGT
This sequence comes from Gastracanthus pulcherrimus, assembly GCA_949152435.1. Classification (NCBI taxonomy): domain Eukaryota; kingdom Metazoa; phylum Arthropoda; class Insecta; order Hymenoptera; family Pteromalidae; genus Gastracanthus; species Gastracanthus pulcherrimus. The sequence continues at coordinate 42,438,709 of OX424574.1, forward strand.
TATATTTTAAATAAAAATAATTATATGATGCGGTACAACAGTAGTCATAATACCTTACGTAAATTTAAAATACATTTATATATGTAATTTATTGCATTTGTTGCCATAAAATACATGAACAATTCATTAATTTTAGAATGAAATACAACATAAATGACTTTTATACATATAGTAAAGTTACAATTTAAAAATTTGGGATATTCATGTATAACTTGTTAGGTCCGTGTATTAATAAACAAGCTTAAAGATTATAAAAACATAAACATGCTTAAAATTTCTGAATTTTGTGTACAAAACTCGCACTGGCCTGGTAGAATATAAAAGTTAATTTAGTTTTAAATGTATCATGATACATACTTTGGACATACCTTTATTCTTATGACAAAATATGTGTTTTATTTAGTTCGTTGGTATTTACACTTAGGATTAGACCAATTACAAAATTTCTAAATTCTGATCTTCCATTATCATTAACAATTCTAACTATATTTTCAAGCAGACGGTCAAATCGCACTTGAGATAAAAAAAGAATGTCCTACGAAATACTCTAAGTCGCGGGTTCACCTCGTGACAATAATTATTATTGCGTTTGTACACACTTGCGCGTGCGTGCAATGCTTGCAAATTCTTCTTCGCCGCGAAAACGGTGTCGTTTCGTATTTTTCTCGCTTTTCGATAGAACGAACGGAGTAACATGCACGCATCAATGTTGACAGTTCGCTTAACCTGCGCGAGCGCAACACACCGCGACATAAGCAACATCGTCGGACTTTCTTCGACTGTACGATCATTGCATCGACTTTACGACTAACTGCTGCGCCTTGACACGCTTTTTGTGATCATCGAATTCGGAAGCCGTCGGTCTTGTGGTGATTTATTTATTTTTCTTACTTTACCTCGCGTTCTAGTAGACGTAGATCACTTAATTAATGACCTATCGATTGCTGGGAAATATGTGACACGTATGTTCTATTCCATGGATTTTTTTTCATTTAAGCATATAAATTTAATAACTCACTAATCAAGTAACTCAGCATATATATTTGTGTAACTGTTGAATGTAAATATAAAAAAAAACTTCTAAGCGTGAGCTTTTCATGAATTTTTAACGTATTACAGAATAAAACCTTTTAATGAAATTTAATTAAAACACGAAACCCACAAAATAATTGATAACGTAATATTCTAATCTAGATATTTGGAAATGAAAAAATGAAAATGGAATTAATTAATTATTATTTTTTGCAATCTGTATCCGTATATATTTGAAATGTTAAAATTTAAAAATTAATAATTAAGCATTATATTAATTAATACAAATAAGCGAAAGAGTAAATATACTGCCTAAGAAGCATGGAGTAGAACTTCCAGAGTTTACCTAAAAAATTACCTTAAACTCTTTACAAGATAATGGTTATCTACACTTTATTTTATGGCCAGTGACTATTTATTCAAACTCAGTTACCAGACCAAGAAGGACATAGTTCATGCAGTGATTCACTTTAGACTAGAGCAGGTGCATTTCAATTCATTATTTAAGATGGAGATTTCCCTATCTGAGAATTAAAAGAGTATAGAATGTAAACGTTAGTGCTAATGGTAGGTACTAATTGTACGTTTGTTAATTCTTTAAAATAATTTCCTCAATCTTCCCTCCTCGTAACTCTGCGCTTGCGTCGGATTAACTGTTTGTTTCGAGCACAGCAACAACTTGTCAATAATTACACCGTACCGAGGTTGGAGCAAGTGCGGCGAGCGCCAGGGATGCAAAATCCGGCTACCGAGCAGAAAACGAAGAGGAGCAAGTGCGCGCGGCTAAACAGGAAGAGGAAGTGCGTAAGCGCGCGCACGCGCAGGGAGTGACGTTGAGAAAGGAGAGAGAAAAAGGAGGAGGGACGAGAAAGAGGCGCAATCGGATTTTTAACGGCTGCCTCGTCAATTAAACGAGAAAATGTGGCAAACGGGTTTCGCAATGCGCCAGGCGGAGTGCATTTAAGGTCATTACTCGCGTATCAAGGACGCTACTAAATGTCCGCGCGCGAGAAGGAGAAAGACACGGAGACACGTGCAATCTCGCGCGAGCACGGTTTTAGACGGAATATGAGTCCGCGAGACTCGAGACGCTTTTGTATCACTGTGCGAGAAAGGGTAAGTTTATACTCTGTGCTGGCAGAGTGCGGGGAATACCGAGAATCAGATTAATGGCGCGCTGTGCGCAGGTGCAAATTTGTCATGTTAAAAGCACGTGGCCGTGTAGTCTTGTGCTAAGGTGTTGCGCGGTCAGAAGAATTGTTGTTGGGCTTATACTTCGTTGCCCTGACTTGGTAGTCTTGTGTACGCGTGAGAGAGCAGGGAAATCGTTTGGGAGTTTTTTTTTTCGTGAAATTAATTCACCGGATATGTACATAATTGTTTTGTGAGAAATTATTTTGTATAATTCCGTTGTAAGAAGAATCCTATACTACATTAATAAGTTTTTTAATTTCTAGAAACGTTAATCGTGAATTTCTGAAATTTCTTGTTTGCGATTGAGACGAAAATTAAGGTCAGATTATTTGTTATCGATTTCGACATTATTTAGTCTATTTTAATACAACTAGATAATTATAAGGAAAACTTATGATACCATATCCTATATTCTTAGAATTAAAATGTATTAAAACTTAATATTCAATATTTCTTTAGAAAAATAACAATAACAATATTAAAGATTAATAATAACGATATTAAAATTGAATATTTGATCAGAAAATAAGAAGAAAAATAAACTCATTTAAAACTATTTTATTATCACGAATTTGAACAGTTTTACGCGTTTCTAACTAAGCATTAATTAAGCTGTTCAAGTTCCGCTACAAGTTTCTCGGCAAATTGTTCTGAAAATGTAATGGAAAAGTTTTTTATTTTCTTCAAATATACTTTTGTGCATATTCTGTTTATTACTTTTTTATTTTCAAAGTTATGATCTTGAAAACAGCCGTAAAATGAATTGATTTCACGACAATAGGTTTGAGTCATGAACAAACTCTTTTTCACTCAGCTTTTAAATTAGTGTAAAATTAAGTTAATAAGGTACGTTTCTAAAAATTATTTCAATATAACCAAGCATATTTACATTAAATAATAAAAGTTATAGAAATTTGAGTATAAGAAGAATGTAATAAAAAAATCATTTTCATATTATAATTCTCCATAAAGATAATCTTAATAAGTTTGTTTGTTCACATGCAACGAAATGAATCATAAAATTTACCTTTTAATTTACGGAAAGGCAAGAACAATCGATCAAAGTTTAGGTAATTTAAATTGTTTATGAATAAGTAGTAAAAGGGTAGTGTTTAATCAGCCGTGTGAATATTTATAGATTACATACTGCACAAGGGGTGTTCTGCAATTTCAAGTGCATTTGTTTTATTCCCATGGATGAGGTCAGCTGATAATTTTTTCAATCAATTTTTTATTACTCTCTCAAAGTAGTTCGATAAGAGTCGCGATACGTAACATACAGGAACAACTTCAACTTTCATCGAGAACTTTTTGCAAACTCGAAATAAAATTGTAATTTTTATTCACGAAACAGCTCATGCGAAATAATTTCAACATTCTCCACCTAGTTCCACAGATACTCAAACAAGCCATCAATGCTCACCTTAACTTTAAAACCACCACTACGGTCACATGACTCTCGACTCCAGAAATCGCAAATCACAGCCTCTTGTCATCTCTTATCCTAATCCAAGCACCTCAGAGTCATCCCGATTCCAGCACCTGTCACTTGTGTGTACTATATCCTCCTCTTCTCAGCGCACCAAATAATAATACTAAAAATCAACAACCCCCTCCAATAAATCGGTGGACAACCACGCACTCGGTGTACACGTAGGAACTCACTCGCGCAAAAAAAAGGCAGTACAACCCGTCGACCTTTTCGAATCCGTCGGCGCGTCAGCAGGGATAAAAAAAAAGAATAAAAACGAAAGGGAGAGAGCGCGCGTCGACACCACGGCCGTGAGACTGTACACAACGGAGCGAGTTCTCGAGCTACTGCTGCTGCTGCTGGAGCGCGCACCGTGGCTCTTACGACCGTGCGGACCGGCTGCGAGTGCCGGACTGGCGCGCGCGCGGTGGCGGCGCGCGGCTGCCGCGAAATCGGTTGCGGCGGCGGCGGCTGGAAAATCGGTGTGGGCGCCTGGGAGCGTGCGCGCGCGCGCGCGAGCTTCGAGTTTAGTCGCGCGAGCAGCCGCGCCGTATGCTCCCGTCACGTGAACTACGTGGTGTATTATACGAGAGCTGCTGCGGAGGAGAGCGAGATGGAAAGTAAGTTGCAGTGGAGCTATACCAAGGTATTATGCGCTGTCTCTGCATACTGATCGATAGAGGCTTTGGTGAACTTTTGCCGTAGGATAGAATATGTCCTGGCTGTGCAAACCAAACTTTGTAACTCTGGAAAAAGGAAGAAAAATCGACTCTGTCGAATCTGTGCACTCAATTTAGCCTCTGGATTGCCATACGACTGATGTTTAATATTAAACGTTAAATAGAGACTCTGTTGGTTAGTTTATGGAGACAGGGCAGTAAACACTGCTACAGCAGAGAGCGGCTTTTAACTTTGCTCGAGTAGCATATGGGCGATCGTGTATTCTGGGTACGTGAGAGGGAGCAACGGGGTTTACTTGCGCGCGCTACACTCCTTCGATTTTACGTACTCGGTACACGTAAGGGGACGGAGAACATTATTTTGGAGAGAGAGAGAAAGAGAGCGAGCGGAGAGAGAGAGAGAGAGAGAAAGAGAGCGACCGAGTGGAGAGAGAGAGAGAGAGAGAAAGCGATTGCCGTAGCTCGTGGGTCCTCGGTTTAACGAGTTTCAGAGGATGGTAGGCGCAAAGCAATTACAGAGTTTTGTAATATAACAATTGATTTACATAGATTGTGGTATTTGTTTTCTTATTCATATTATTTAATTTATAGGTATAAGTTATAAATGGCCGAATAATTTTGATTCGATGATAATTTAGATACATATTAGCGAACAGACAAATAGTACAAGGATTTATATGCAAATATCAGGATTTGTAGCTACGTGGCTATTCCAAGAACAATTTTATTTCTTTTAATGTTCAATTTTCAATTTTGTACCATTATCGTATTTATGCAGTTTATATTGCTGCAGCTTATTCCTTATATTTCTAGGAAATGATCATCATAGTTTCAAATGAAAAAATTATTCTTTATTAAAAACCAGGAAAGTATCATTTGCATACATTTTTCGAATTTTAGTTAAAAGCAACAAGGAAAATAATTTAATATTATACATTATTCATTACAATGTAAAACATAGTTTACAAAAGATATTAGGGTTATCTTAACATAATTAAATTAATATAAGTTACCACTGCAGGCGATGCAAAATATACACTCATTATGTTTAGGTCTTAATTAAAAATTTTTTATTAATAGTAGACAAGCAGAATTACTTGTAAAAGTCGTAAATTTAAATCATAATGAAAAAAGAAGAACAGAAAGCTTCTTCAAAAAAGGAAATTTTTAATAATTATAACCCCAACGCGCCTACAACAGTATCACTAAGGAGACGTGGAAAAATGTAATTTAAATAAATGTGTACTTTTAATAAAAAATTATCTTTTGATAAATCAGCACATATTTTTTGAAATTCTAATTAAAAAGAGATATATCAATTTAAAATTAGTTTATTAGAATATAAAATTTTATATTAGAACAATTAATTTATTTTGAGAAAGCTAAGTGCCAATGAATTGGCAGCGGTTTTCTATATACGTATATAATACAAAAATCTAAATAAATTTTTTCATAATCAGTGATACTAAAAAACCTTGCACGTAACTTTGAACGTTTATCGAAATAACGAAGTTGTATATGTTGGGAAGGCTGGGAGTGGATATAAGTGGCTTGAATTCGAGGCACCGTACCGGAAAAGGTCAAGCCAATCCACTTATCCTTTTTTACTTAAAATATTCCAACGTAATAAACTTTAGTTTTGTCCAAACACAATTTAAAAATTATAAGAAATATAAATTAATAACTCACTGCGAATTTCACAATTTTTAAATTATTATTATTTCTGGCTCGGAAATAGTTTTCGACAAAATATTTATTAATTAAGATTTCAGACGGGGTATCCAATTTATGCCGATAACAATTTTTAATGACTCTAATAACGAAATATTATTTATAAAATTTTATTGATTAATAACACTGCTACTCATGTTCATCAGTACAAAACGTGACTACACAAATGTGCATTACATAATAAAAAGGTCGGCTATTTTCTATGAAATCCTAAAGGCTCGCTCGAACGTGAAGAGTAAGTAAAGCCGGCTTGCGAGAGAAAGACGACAGCGTTTTTTTGTGGTAGATGCTCCTTCTCTTCTTCTTCGGCATCGGCTGGATACTCCCACTACTCTCTCTCTCTCTCTCTTTTTCTCTCTCTCTCTCTCTATTTCTCTCTCTCCCTCTCTCTTTCTTTCTCTCTTTCTCTCTCTATTTCTCTCTCTCCTTTTCTCTTTCTCTCTCTCTTTCTCTCTTTCTTTTTTCCCTCTCTCTCTCTTTCTCTCTCTCTCTCTATCTCTCTCTCCCTCTGACTCTCTCTCTTTCTCTCTTCCTCTCTCTTTCTCTCCGCTAGCTCTCTTGTCTCTCTCACTCTCACTGTCTCAACTCCGTCGTATGCGCGGACCGGGAGGTGAATGGGCGATTTCCAGATTGAGAGAGAATATATCGCGATCTCCACTGGAGGTTGTCGAAGGCGAAAAAAGGTTTGGAGAGTCTACCGCGTTATTTTGGCTTTAATGCAGTGAATAATGCGATTCTTATCGCAATCTCCAGGCTGGGCTTCTTCTTCTTTATTGTTTTTCTGAGTTGCGTTATACATTTTTTCTTCCTTTTCGTGTGGGCGTAAATCGGGCATTTAAGTACCATCCTGCCGAGAGCAAACGTGTTTGCCCTAAGATGATTAATTTGGGTTTTTTGACACTACATTCCAAAAACATGTGCGGTATTTCTGAAATAGAACTTCCTTTATTAACGAATTTTTACCGCAAACGTTTCTGCGTAACTGCGGGGAGGAAAATTTTTTGTAATCTTCCCACAATACTGAATAATTTTAATTGAGGAATTCCAAGAAGTATTAAAAAGTACGACTCGTATAGTGAAGAATCGTAAAATTTATTAACTTTTAGTATTATTTAGGGCAACAACAAGCATATACCTATGCATATATTTATAGAAATTATTAATTAATATAATTATATAATTAATTGCTGCGCCTTCCATAAGTAAAAACTTATACTTTATTTTTTGAGTAAACATATTAAGTACCCTTTTAAATATAGCAATAAAAAGTAGAAAAACCTTTTTTATATTAATAAATATAGAAACCCCTTTTTTATATCACTATACGTAGAAGAACCTTTTTAACAATAGCAAATATTTATAAAAGTATTGAGTTGTTTCGAAAACTATCGACTTTAACTGTTCAAAATCTGGTGTATGCTCGGTTTTAAAACAAATCGACTAAGCGGCTTTTCCAAAAAAAACATTATCAGGATTGAATATTTGAATTAATCTTTTATCATTTTAATTTTTTTTCGTTTCATTTTTTTCTTACATTAAAATATATAAAATATACAGAAATGATAAGTTTAAAATATATCAAAACAAATATATCTTTTAAATACAATTATATATTCTCCATATATATGATAATTTATTAAGAAAAACAAATTATAAATACCGCTTTAGTCTAAGACGGCCTTCTATGAATTAAATGTTTTATACGGCTTGGTCTAAAATATGTTTCTCTTGCAAAGAATAATGAAAAACGTAAATCCACACGTGAAAAGTAACAACTTACGATTTCGTATCCCAACAATGCACATCTGTTGTTTGATAAGATAATCGTGCTATACAGTTCTGACTCCGACCCGAAATACGTTCTATTTCCACAGTCACTCGATTAGATAAAAATCCGTTAATTGTGTTCCACAATGTCGCACATTATGTGCGTTCATTTTTACGTACATCGAACGCTTCCTCCATTATCACGACCGCCATCCAAAACGAATGCACATACCTACAAATACATAATTGCTCAAAAGCGAATCCGCCGGCACAACAATAACACAATCATTATTATGTAACCCGCAAGCTCGCACATTTACAATTGAGATAGACCACGAGTGAAGCGGGAGAGAGAGCAAGAGAGAGAGAGAGAGAAAATAAATCGGCGTCCAAAGTGCGGGAGGGTGCGCGAGAGAGAGTTGTCGCTGCCACTGTTGTTGCTGTCGGGGTATATAATCAGCAAAGGCAGGATGCAGATTTACACGCGGATGTCGTACACTGGTACAAGCGCACTCGCATTAACACATGAGCGTATATATAGGTTCGCAGTGAAAGAGAGAAATAGAGAGAGAGAGAGAGAGAGAGAGACGAGCTCATCTCGCGGCGCGGGTATAAAATAAATCATGTGCGTCGGGCGTCCACGTACGCATGTGCATGCACGCGCACACAAGCGCGACATGTGTATACGACAAAATCAATTCGACGGGTCGCGACATCGAACCCCGTAGTCCATAAATCTGGTGCATTTACATACGTACCGTGTTCCTCCTCCTGCACCGCTGCTCCGTATGCGCGTCTTCTTCCTTTTTCACGTATTTTGCTCCGCGCGTATACATAGTTGATCTTTTTTTTTTTTCGTGTATATATAGCGTATATATCTCGCGTACGTACATCCCCCGAATCCCAGCTGACGACTGTATTACCATTTCTCAGCTGTAAATTGAGCGATGGCGCGACGGCGTACGGGTGCGCGCATACACGCAAGGTCGCCGCCGTGAAAATTCATCCATACGGGACAGTGATGAATCTTCGGAGCTGAAATGAATGGAAAGCGATTAGTTTATTCTCGTCCCTTCGGGTTATTTTTGTGATTTGTGTATATGTTCATATCAGTGAAAATGTGTTACGGGATAGAGTAATGGCGTGATTAAGATAAAATGAAAATGCCAAAACTTTTAGTCTTGATTTCATATAAACATTGAACTTCATTTCAAATGTAGCAAGTTTGTATCGAATAAAAAACTGAATTTATTACTTCAGTAAAAATTTGGCCTCCAGGTTTCGGTCAGAAAAATGAAGGAAAGACAAATATTGTCAGGGAGGGGGTAGGGGGCAGTTTGCTTTGTACCAAATCAATTGCATTCGACGGAAAGTTCTTCTGACTCGAACAGTTTGAATTTTTTAAAATACTGCAGCTTCATTGGATCGAACGCATAGTATCGTTAATTTCATTGCAGTATTTCAAAAAAATTCAAACTGTTTGAGTCAGAAGAACTTTTCGTCGAGCGTACATAATCATTTTAGCAAAAATTTAATGTTTTCATATAACAGGATTTGCAAAGATTTAGATATTATCAAAATACTAAAAACTCTAAACATAAGAACAGTCAACATTTATATAACTTTAAGTGCAAGGAAATTCAATCGTCACTGTAGACAAATAAACATAATAAATTAGAAAAATTAAAAATATATAATACAAAAATAAGACAAAAATGTGAATTTATTATGATTTACATTTAAAAAGCAATTTTTTGTAAATTCAAAGATAATTTTTTAATCGAAAAATTAAGATTCAAAATCTTTATAAATGTACGTAATTGACTTGTATCAGCAGTATAATTAGAAACTGATAAAATCATCCAATTCGTAAAAGTACTTTGTATTCAATTAAGTATAATAATATCAGTACGCGATGAAGCTTACATAATATGATTAATTTGTCGTTAACATACAATAATCTCATATATTACAAGACGAATGGAATCGATTAGATGTCGCATTAATACAAAGATAAATCAAGTCAAGAATTTGCACAAAATTATTCAACAAAGATTTTTCGATAATAAAATCTATCATCTTTTCCGGGATGAATAATGATTTTTCACAGGGATTAGTCTTCCTTTTTACGAGAGCAGAGGTGCACGAGATAGTGAGTGGGAGATGAACGAGTTCCGTTTTCACGAAGATGTAACAGACAGCGGAATGCAGTGGGTGCCTCTACTCTTACAGTTTGCCTCTTCTTTTTTCCAATCAGCATTCTCCCGCTCTCTCTCTTTCTCTCTCTCTCTCTCTCTCTCTCTCTCTCTCTCTCTCTCTCTCTCTCTCTCTCTCTCTCTCTCTCTCTTTCTCTCTCTACTTCGTCATTCTCAACTTGCCTAACCAGCTCGCAACTTACTCAGAGAGAACGAGAGCCCCGTCCGCTGCGAATTTTAGTGGAGAACGCCACGGGGCTGTGTATATATTCAAGTGACCCTACGCTCACTGGTAGGTCTTCTTCGGAGCTGCAGCGCGGGACGCCAATTCTTCGTCTCTGAGTCGGCAAACTTTCGGAGAATGTTTTTTTTCTCGAGAAGTACAATTGTACAATTTTCATTATTAACACTTTTTACTGACTTAGAGGACATTAATAAAGAAAAAGTATGAATATTCATGCAAGGTTTATCTTAATTGGTAATACTTTTTTCCGTACCTGTTTCATTCAAAATATTTAAAAAATATTTTTAATATTCATATATTTTATTAATATAAGTAACGTTTTTTACTATTTAGAGATTTGTTATTTTACAAATCTTATTAATGATATCCAACAACAATATATCTTTATTATAGTTTATATTTCTAAGAATCTCTTAAAATAAAACGATAGTATAAATAGGTAAATATAAATATATCCCAATATTATATAATACTTTTATAATTATGGGTTGAAGCGTTGAGTGTTGAATATTGAATTTGTGTATATATAGGATATATAAAATATCGTACTCAATATCACTGAGTATGTTTCCTTATTCATGAGCAAAACATCGTATATGTATCTCTAGAATATTGGCTGAATGAAATTCAGGCAACAGAAACTATAGCTTATCTATCATGATATGTCGTAATTACGTATATGACGTATTTCATCTGCAATCATAAAAAACAAAACGCGTTGCTCAATTTCTACCCGTATGCAAAATGAAGTTACACAGATAATTATTGAAAGTAGGCTATACATTAAATTTATTGGTGTAAAAGTCAAATCCTTGAAACGAGTTAATTAATTTTTTTTACCCCCCAGGAGTTTGATTTTGAGTTTTAAGGCAGTCCTGAGAATTCAATCAACGATAAAAGTAAAATCAATCCAGAAGAGGTAGAATGAACCGCTTGCACTTACCAGACGACGACAAAAGTTATGGTGTCGTCGTCGAACTTCTGATCATTTTCTTTTACAAGTACTTATATATACAGAAAGTCGTTTATTACTTTTATATGCTTTTTATCTTGGTACGTTATGTCTCAAACTTAAATAAAATAGTAGAGCTTAAAATAAAATGGATTCAAGCCAACATATTTTTCATTACCTCAATTTTGACGGGGAATTATTTATAGCGAAAAATAATTTCTGTTATTCTCATTAAAAATTTCTATTTGTTTCAGAATTTAATTCATTAGAATATAAATTAAAGCTTGTAGTCAATTAACTTTATCGAATTAAAATGTAATTTAAGGAGAAACTGCAATAGCCTACTATATGTATGCACCTAATGCTAAATTAAACAACGTATTGCAATACGAATTTAATATATGCTTTTGGGGATATTAAGGAGATTAGATTTACTTCAAAAAGTGATTTTCCTTATATAGGTATTATCGAATCTATTATAGTTGATTTGTGTATTGGAAAATAGTAGAGTTTCAATTTATACGCCATTCTCTTAAACTGTTGTTGTAAGATAAATCATCGTAGATAATATCCAATAGGCATAATTACATTTGATGTTGTCTTTTATCGATACTAACTTAAAAAAACCATCCGAGATTTAATTTAAATTTTCTATCTATATATTAATAATTGGTTTGTTTTAATTTTAAATTACCTAATATTAAACACATTTAAAAAAAGTATGGCAGCCAGTATAAGGGCATCGAGATTGATTAAATATATTTTTTAATATTTTCAGAAAAGTCTTAAGGAGTTCTCAGATCCCATAATGACCTGATATACATTGATGACCTGACATACATATGTACTTCAAATTTTTATATTAAATATTTTATGTATTTTAAAATATTGTAACTTTAATTAATACAAATTAACCCTTTCGCTGCAGCATGCGCTTTTCAGACATATTTTTAATATATAATACTCCCACAAAAAAGATGACTACAAAATATTTTTTAGCGGTTCTTCAACTATTATTTATGTACAAGTGGAAATGCAGAATTTTCTTTAATATTTTTATAACCTTTTATTAACTTTTGGTTACCGATATAAGAAAACTTATTAAAAAGGGCCATTTTTTGCGCCGCTGGGTCAGTAGCCCCGCAGTACGGAATGTAACGCAGTCTTCAACCATATACTAGATGTTGGAAGAACGCAGTGCTTTACACAGGTATGACAAGACGTAGTTTTGGTTATGTTTGCGTATCCATTTCTTAGGATTTTGTCTAAAATTATCCTTATTAGGAGTTATTAGATCCTTGTAGTCGGTGGAAAAAGGTTATGCTTTATAGGACTGTAAGAATTAGGTATAAGCAGCCAATTGACCTTAAAATACAATAATTTTTTACTATATTTCGTTCAGTCATACTGACATATATTATAAAACATGAGTTCTCATGTCATTAAAATTTTTTTTTTCGAAATTCCGCTACTGTAAAATTTATAGATATCGTTAATTACAGATAGAGTCCACAAAGTCGAAATAACTTTTTTATTTTTTATCGGATTTTTATACTGAAGGTCTCATTTTGTTCCTTGAACAATTTCAGACTTACCGATATCAAAATTGACAAATAATCATAACCTGAAAAGTTACATTGAATTGTTTATAAGCTACATTTGTAAGTATAAAAATTTCAATGTAACTTTTTAGGTTTTGATTATTATTCAATCAAATCAATAGAACACCCTCCTGACCACCGACGAATCCCAGCAGTGACAAGCACGAGGCCCATTCTGAGGCAAATCGCCGGGACGAGCAAATCACTCACAACATATATAGTTACTGTGCTTATTTAGTTATATAAGTGTTTACCGAATAATAGACAAGTAAACTCATTGCGTTATACATATAGTTCTTATTTGCATTACAATAGTGCTGATTACTTGTAAGAATATTGTAATTTTGCAGTGTATTATTTTAAATAAACGTTAAATTAAATATGCATTCGATCTCCCACATTTCCAACAATTTCTACTCGGGAAAGTTGTAGCTCCAGGGTTCAAGTCCAATCTCTGGATTTTTTTATCTTTTTCCTTTAATTACACATACAGGCATTACTGCCCTGAATCAGGCATAGCGGGTTGTAGGCCTGATCTCCGACACCGAAAATTCGGAAAGACATTTTCGTTCTAAATGTCTCCGAAAAATTCGGATTGATCCAGATTTGAGCCCACGCCCGTTGGCCGGCCTTTGTCTTAAGAGTTACGCGTTTTACAACTTGAGCCATCGACCGTCACAAATAACATTATATAGAAAATCTTTCTTATATCTTTCGTAATCGCCCCAAAAAGTCTTTTGTATAAAAAAGCAATAAAATTAATGTTTACTATCAACGTTGATGTTATTAAACGGAAATTTATTAACCATTCAATTTGCATGAAAGTTTTGAAACCGCATAATTGAAATTCTCTTATTAGGTCCTGGTAAGGGCAGTAGAAGGCAGCCTTATGAAGGCCTTGTTAGTTTGTCTTACTAGGGTGCGTCGTGTTATGGATAAGGCAAACCTTGCGAGGACTTGACAAGACACGTAAAGTAATTATTAATTGGGGTAGTAAAAAGCCTATAAAATATATTAATAGTAACATTGATTACAATATAATTAATTTGTATACACTCGATACACAATTTTTATGATCGAATGCTTTTGAATTTTTTAAAAATCCTCCATACTGTACATCCAATGGTTAGACTAACTTTGAAGACGGTGGGGGATTTTGCATCATGTTAATTGGGATTTCGAAAGGTTAAATATTATAGTAGGTATGAAAATCTGGTATTATCCCTGCAGGTAACACGTATTGAAATATTCCCGCCAAATTCAAAGTTTAACCATTTGGTGTACATAGATATTTAGAGAGTATTAATAATATATTTTTTAAATAATTATGTACTGATAATATATATTAAAAAATATTCTTTTCTTGCTGTGTCAAACCGGTTTAAGTCTATCTGAAATCTTGTCACCTTATGCTATTTGTATAATATAATATTATATATAATATGTTATTAATTCTAAATGTTTATATTGCTTCAGTAGTCTTTGTTAAAATATGATTATTAGATATATGAGCATTTTAATAAATTTTTGTACATTTGATTTTGAATGATAATATGATAAATGAAATATAAAGGATAATAAAAAATAAAGCACAAAGTATCTTTTAAATGGTATACAATACAAAAATATAGCAATATCTCTTTACATAATTAATTAGTATCTATAGTGGATGAAAATGAAACAGCTATTAGAGACAACGATTTTCTCCTAATCTTCACTCATTCTACGTAGAAGCATGTGTTGTAAACTTTATTGGCAACGCAATCAATGTCTTATGTATTCTGACGCGATGTTTTACGAATCGTCCAATTGCTATTAACATGAATATTCATAAAAATGAAGTAAACTTTGAACGCTACTAAAAATTATTTTATATTAATATAGGGATTATAACAGTCATTAAACGAACATTTTAAGACTACATTTAAATAACTAAAAACAGAGTTAAAATTAGTTTGCGTATTAAATTATTATAAGATAATAATATTTTTAAGCATAACGTATTTATTATTTGGATTTGTACCAAACAATAGAGTTTTAATTTTATTGAAGTCATCATAAATAACGATAACTTATTTAATGTACAATGTACATATACCTATATAAAATAGCCTTGCAATTTAAATGGATACGATTAAAATTGTTTTCACGAGTTTTCCTGCACATTCAAGATTCATGTAACAAACTAAAGGATTACGAATGCAGGTACCGTATCTTAAATATTTACCACAATTGCACAAACATATCTAATGAGAAATATTTTTAAAATAAAAGTAGATCTTTTATAATGAAAAAGAAAATTCCTTTTTAGTAACGAACTACAAAATTTTATAGAAATAGGATGATCCGTTTGAATTAATGGTACCTAGGATCTTCCAATTTTAGACTAGGGTTCCAGGATCTTTGTTTGAATGAGTGAAGCACTTTCGATTCTTGGGTCACGGCCGTACGAAGGCAATGTTGAAGAAACTGAAAACGCAATCAGCAAAGTAGCATCGCTGCTTATTATGCACAATAAAGAAGAAAACTACAGAAATTTGAGATTTCTTAATACACAGATAAATTTTTTTGCATAAATTAAATATTTTAAAATGGTACTGGTATCTTGTAATTCTTTAACAATTATTAATCTTATTTACTCACAAAATACTTTTAAAAAAAATATCATAGGCCACCAAATTCATATATAAAATTAAATAGTACATTACGATACGTGTGACCTAAGTGGCACTTTATTACACGGCGAGTAGCTAGCGTCCGAGCGAAGCGTGAAATAAATTGCCAACTTAGGTCGCAAGTATCGTATACCATTTTATAGCATCTGCCTGCCCTAAGTCCGCCATGTCACGCCTATCCGTGATATAAACAGTCCTTTATTGTACCGGGAGGTTAGCGCCCGAGCGCAGCGAGACATGGCGTACTTAGGGCAGGTAGTGCTATAAATTTATATTATTTTCTTTATTTTATCCACGTAACTTTATTAGAACATCTTTTACTATAAAGGAATAAATTTAGTATTTATATTATACACTTACGTCTTTTTAAATTAATTATAATTATAAAGCATGAAGTTTTAAATTTCGTCGCGGGATCGCTATCTCACCTTATAATCTGTAAATTAACTTATTTTCTCGGAGTCAAGCCGAAAATCGTCGATCCTTAACCCCAAGCGATCGACCACCTGTAGTAATTTCTGGCTCTTAGAGCGTGGCACCTTGCTTAGAATCACAAACGAGCCGCCGATGATTGCTAGGTGCGCATTGAATGAAACCGGTCGCTTGGGTCATCCTTCTCTTGGCTTTCTCGCTCCTCCTAGTGCGTGTGTCCCGTCGTGGCCTTGAAAATCTCGTCCGCGCTCGAAGACCGCAAGGGTATGAAGAGAGAGTGCAAGTGCTAAGCCGTGAGCGTTTTAAGAAGAGTCTAAAGCAACATTTGTGTGTCAATGTGAGCTGGTAGTAAACTAAAGTGATTAGATTATTATAAATTTTACTCAAACAATTGATAGTTTATTTTCAATGGTATGCAGAAAATTTTATTTGATAAATGACAATAACAACCTAAATATTTCTAAAATGGACTTTGTGTAATTATGAAAAGGTGTCATTAATTAAGAAGTTCTATGTTATTACGTAATATTTACAAAATGAAAAAGAGAAAAAGTGAAAGTAAAAGAGAAAAGTAAAGTGTATTTAAATGAAAACAAAAATTAATATATGTTTGAAATTCTATTTGGTTTACCGTTAATTTTAACTTTACATAACTTAGTAAATTAACGAAAAAATTGAATTGTTACATAATTTTTAAAGAGGTTATAGTTAAACTCATGCAAATTAAGAATCATTTTTAATTTTATGTTTAAAAAAAAGCAATTTTTCTCATTCGCAACTTCAAACAATTTCACTGCAGTCACTAATGACAGATCAATTATTTTCAATTAAACAATTTCAATTACTTATAAGAGGTTAAATAACACATTTCAAAGGCTGATAAAATAACTTTTATTGATTGTTCTTTAAAAAATCCCAAAAATGACAACAAAAACCGCCTGTTACACTATTACAGTACCACTTTAAACCATTTGTACAATTAAATCACTTAATTCCTACAGCTCCACGGTATGTAACAATGTTACGCTCGAAATTAATCAGTTGATGGTTCTCTCCCTTTTGCCCTGTCTTAAAAAATATCTTTCTCCCTTGCAGAGTGGTATAAAAATGCACATTTGGCGCAGTTCTGCACAGAGACCGGAGATCAAGAAAGCACTGCTTCGCGCACACACACACACGCGCATACGCGCAGTCCCGAAGGACTTTCGCAATAAATCGAAAGTGTCCGATCGAAGATATGTGTGCGCCACAGCGGCGGCGGCAGCGGCTGCACAATGCGCTGCGCGATCGCTGTATTACGCTACACTTAGGACGGGGTGCATTCGTAGGCTCTCGGCCAAGATAAGAGCACGAGCGAACGAGCTGCGCTTATCGCCCGGGCAAGAGCGCGAGGGCGTTAACACTTTGTATATATATGCGTTGCCTACCTTTTGGCCATGGGATTGAAAAATCACCGGGCGCTAGATACGAGAGCGAAGGAGTAACGAAGGAGCCGCCCTGGAAATGAGTGCAGAGTGTAGCTTCTGGTTGAAAGGCCGCGCGCTGCACATTGTGCACGGGCGAACTTTATCGTATGAAATTCGCGCGGGGCTCTGCATGCTTGCGGCGCCAGACTTAATGTATTCTTTCGCGATGAATGGCTCACTGAGGCGATAATAAAGATTCGCACGGCTGGCGATACTGCGCACGATAGTTTTTCTTTTGCGCTGTTTTAGTTCTTTTTTTTGGCGCGAAACTTTTTTAATGTAGGTTTTTTCGTAGTGTTTACGAGGAGTAGACGTGTTTATAATCTCTACTGTACATTGTAGTGCATTTAGACTCTGATAAGGTTTATTTTTCCACTTAATGGATTAGAGGAATTTTTCGTACGTGATCTTTTTGTTGAATTCTTTTTACATGAGAACTTAGTCACTCCGAAATTTTTTCATTTTTTCTTTAAGATCCAGCGTCTAAATTGATTTTTCCTGAGCGAGTTTAAAAATATAAATATTTGTATAATATAATTCAAAATTATTAGCATTAGATGTTTAAGTAAGCAAAATTTATTCTTCAAGTACTGCAAGATTATCCAATGACATTTTTTATAGCCTCTCATACACTGTAAACAGTATAGGGACGTTACTGCACTTTCAGCAGTAGTGCAGTGCACCCCATCTACCCCACCCAGCCTGCGAACTAGCGTATTTTTTAATAAAAGAGAATACTAGTCAACGTATTTCGATTTATGCTTTACTCTTACGTTTGTACTTTAATTATACCCGCTTAGCTTTTAATAAGAAATAAAATTTGATTCTCCATTTTCTTTGCAGCATAAATTGTCGATATCTCGTTAACTGATGCATTTTTCTAACTGTACAGCGTTAACAAATTGTACAAATGCTAATGCTAATTGTATAATTGTGTTTTTTAATTGTGACATCTTATTTAATTAATAAATAGATAAAATGTGTTAAACCGAGTGCAATTATGCAAATAACAATATATTGCATAATTGCACTTCTACTCTATTTTGAGACTAATTTTGCAATTCTGACCTCGAATTTCTAATCAGTGATCCCAAAAACCACTAAAACTATATCTGTGGGTTCCCGGAAAAATTACCTAAGTCCATTTTTTTTAAATTGAGGTGTGAAGCTACAAAAATGCAAAAGCTGATGAAAAATTAGTAATAAGTGACCATATCTACTGTTTATAATTTTTTTTAACATTAATTGAAATGGAAAATAAAAACTTTCAACCTTAATATCTTAAAAACGTAAAAGTGGACTAAAGTCGTTTTTCCAATCTTTGTAATTTATCGTTTATAATATAATTTTAAATATATTTTTATATATTTATTATAATCACTTTTTTAAATAAATACCTTAGAGAATCATGTAGCGCCATCTCTAGCGAAATTATGGAATCAAATTATATAGTTCTGTTAATATTCAAAACATATTTCTAACTCTACTATTTATAAAAATTATTTAATGTTTCCGGAATCATTGCTGCAACAAAAAAAAACATATAAAAACCTTTAAATGACAGAAGCAATTGTGATGAAAGGATACCATGTGCTGGAATTATGTGCCGTTGGTATAGTAGAAACCTATTCTACCAAATATCACTAAAGATCATAAAACCTACTTTACCTGCAGTATATAAATTACCTAAAAATTGTTACGAATAAAACTTTAAAAAATTGCATTTTTCGATATGTAGGTCATTAATTAAATAACTAACCATAGTAGATGGATTCATTATTGTATATTTTTGTGACACGTGTACAAATTATGCGTTTTTCATGTAAATGGGGCAAAGTATAGCCGTTTTACGACACGGCAAACACGCGTCTGTAATTTTTATATATATATACTGGGTTGGGTAACTTTTTTATTTTTCAATAAGTTAAAGTTACAAATTAAACCAAACCAAAAGTAACTAGTTAAGTTAAGTAGTTGTTATTAATAAAAGATTTTTATGTTCAATTTATTCGCTCTAATTATATTGAGCTCAACTCTGACTCCCATTATGTCGCATACGACAATCACAATCAGATTGCAGAATTTTTCGAGGTTATAGGTAAAATTAAAAACAAACATCGAAACGTGAACATTTATTTTCTTTCAATTCCAATCAGGATTAGCTTGTATATTTCACTTCCTGATATGTCGGATGCTACCAGTCAAATAACTTTTTAAGAATGTAAGATAGTACTAGAACTTTGTTAAGGGGATGCCGGATGCCGACATTGCAGTTTTTCGTTTTACTTAATGAATAAATGAGATTTTTAAATTTCGCGAACGTGCGCACAATCTATTTATCACTAAGAATTTGCGTTCGTTCGTAAAATTTTATTAAAGTAAAAATTAACTGCGTAAAACGAAAAATCGATAATAGGGTATATGGTATAGGACTCCGATCTCCCCTTTAAAAAAATATTTTATTTTTATTTATTTAGATAATTTGCTTTGGCTATTTAGCCAGTACAAATGAGTTTCGTGTGCGCAGAAATCACACGTACATAAACTTAGAATATTTATTATACAAAGGAACGCTGATAAAAAAAAACAAAACAAAAGAAAAACAATATAGGTTATTTGTACATAACATCACAAGGTAGAGTTTTCGCGAATTACGCATATTGTTGTTAAATACAGGTATAGTCTTTTAACGTCGCATAGAGATATTGGGTTTAACAGTTCGAAAACCCGTTCATAGTTATTTTCGTTGCTAGTATGTCCCAGTATTTTTACTCTCGCTTCGGGCTTCGGTGTATGCCGGGCAACTAAAAGTATATGCATTAAGTTTTCTTTCTCGGGCATAAAGCACATAGTGCAATAATCGCACGTGTTAAGTTTTATAATATTATCATTGATAAGAATTCGTACCTGCTGTATACCTACTAATCTACACTGCGCTAGTATACGCAACATATTTGTGGGAATTTTATTTGTACCATATAGATAGAATTCCTGGTTCTCCATAGAGATTAGCCAGGGGTACAGTTCAAGGTTTGTTGTATTATTAGTTCGGTAGATATCTTCGTTCACTCTTTTTTCTATGTAACTTTCTAGAATTGTTGTTTTTTCGCTTGCGAATTCACTTATGCCTTGGGTGTCAATATTAAGAGTAAGTTTATGTTTTTTAAAAGGTCTGTTCAAGCAAATTTTTGGTAGTCTACTCTCATTCATGTTTTTAACTTTGTGTAGCCAATTTAATATTTTCTTGAGAGCGTCACATGATAAAGGGTATTTATTGACCTCACGGCGAACTGCATAGTTAGGGCAATAATTTGGTAATCTTAAAACTTTTTTATAAAATTTAGTTTGTATTTTATCTATTTCGTCCTAGTAACGCAGGCTCCAAACTTATATCCCGTAAAATAGTACACTTTCTACAAGAGCTTTAAAGAGCGTGTCCTTCGTTAACCAAATATCGGATTGTGTTGCGCTTAGTATGTTGAGTACTGAAGCCATAGCTGCTTGGGCTGAAGATCTAATACTAGACAGAGTTGAGAGAAAGATTCCAGAGCTAGAAAATTTGACTCCCAAATAAGTGAATTCATTCACGATTTCAAGTGGTTCATTCTCACACATGTATGTGATATTGCGTTTTCACGGTCTACCTTTGTGAAATATAAGAATTTTCGACTTACTTTTGTTTATTTTTAATCCATTAATCTGGCAATAAGCTTCGAGTATTTGTATTTTTTTTTCAGATCAATTGGCAACTCTGCAAATAAAACTAAGTCGTCTGCGTAAGCTATACATATTACATCGTTTTTACAGTTAATAGGAATGCCATAAGCATTTTTCTTACGAAAAAATTCTTCGAAATCGCTTAAATACAGAGCAAAGAGCAGAGAACTCAGTATTTCGCCTTGTAATACACCTTCGGTAATGTCGACTGAATTAGTTAATGGGGACTACGCACTGCTATTGTGGCTCTATCGTATAAGCTTTTAAGAATCCTTATAAATTTAGAACTGACACCCATGTCGAATAATTTATTCCAGAGTAACTTGTGTTTGATAGAGTCAAACGCTTTTACGAAGTCGATGAAGAAAGAGTACACATTTCTTTTAGGACGTCCGAGATTAATTTGTGAAATTGCGTTTAAAATGAATATATTGTCAATGCATCCTCTCTTTTTTCTGAAACCCGATTGAAATTCAGGTAAAATACCAGCGTTGTCAGTCCACTTTAATAGTCTTTCGTAAAGAATTTGTGTAAAAATTTTTGTTATACAGTTGACTAAAAATATACCTCTATAATTTAAAGGTTCGTTGGGATCTCCTTTATTTTAAATCATCGAAGCATGCATCTCAGTCCAATCAGATGGTACTCTTTCTTCCTCAAGTATTTTATTGAACAAGCATTCGATGTATAATATCCAATTATCGGGTAGATTTTTATAAAAGTCGCTGTTTATACCGTCCGGACCAGGTGATTTTTTTGTTTGGATTTTAATAATATACCGTAGCGGCTTTTAAATTGCTTGAACTGTTCTATTAATTGTTTATCTCTGAAATGATTTTTTTCACACTTCCTTAAGCATCTTCTTACCTCTCGCTTGATTGCACATTCTTTATCAAACCAAGGCTTTTTATAATTTTTTTTCTCATGTAAATTTTTATTTTGCATACCTAGTTTTATGGCTTCAGTCTTTAGATTTTCCGTAAGGTATCTATTTGCGCTATCGATTGTTGCTTCAGACCACCTTGCCGCTTTACTATATCTTAAATTCTCGATGTACTCAAATTTTTTTTGTTTATTCCAGTGTAGCGTTTCGAATGTAAATATATTATTAGGAACATTTATGCTCTCAACGGTACTATTTGTTTCTAAAATTATTGGCATGTGATCTGATAATGTAGGTATATTTAGAATTTTAAAATCAGAAACTGTATTAAGGTGATGCCAGTCGCAAGCCGCAAAATCTATAGCGCTTGAGCCTATCGGGCCATGATATGTGTATTTTCCTGGGTAATCGCTTTTAAACCTACCATTCGCTAGAACTAAACTCTCATTTTCAAAACACTCGATAAGTTTCCTACCTCTACTGTTTACCTCTGTGTCTAGCGAGAATCGTTCGGTAAACGTTTGGTCGTTTGATTTTAATTGTGTAGTATTTAGAGCATTTAAGTTTGCAATGCGGCAATTAAAGTCACCTCCCACGAAGAGAGGCATTTCAGAAAATTTATCGAATATTTTTTCAACCGCTGCCTCGAATTGATTTAAAAATTTCTCAAAATTTATATTTGGACCTATATATACTAAAATTACTATGCAACTAATTCTTTTAGACGTTAATTTTATTGATAGTAAACTTTCCGAAGTTTCTAGTATTTCATGCGTAAACAGTCCTTTATTATAAGCAATCATGAGACCGCCTCTCGCTCGTCCTCTTACTTTTTCTTTACAGGCTTTAGCTGCAACTAAATTATAATCCGTAAGCCAAGACGGCGGTTTATTAAGATCTTTCTCAACCCACGTTTCCGTAAAACATAAGATATCGCTTTTTAGTACATACTCTTGAATATCCGAATTATTTTTAAAAATTTCGCGAACGTGCGCACAATCTATTTATCACTAAGAATGTGCGTTCGTTCGTAAAATATTATTAAAGTAAAAATTAACTGCGTAAAACGAAAATCGATAATAGGGTATATGGTATAGGACTCCGATTCCCCTTTAAAAATAGTACATTATGCATCAAGGGAGTAAAGTGGGCAATGTACGCACTGTGTGACGTTGCCGACCGAGCGAAGCGAGGTCGGCATTTCACACAGTGCATGCTTGCCTACTGTACTCCAGAGGTGCGTATACTACTTTTCACCACACCCCCGTAAAGAAATGACTGTACGCATCTCAGCAGGCCGTACAGTACCCCATGCTCTGCCTAGAAGTAAAGTGACTTGTGTACGCGCGACGCGCTGTTTTACCGCTCGAGACGCAGTCGAGAGCGGAAAAAGGCGCATCGCGCATGCGCAAGTCGCTTTATTCCCTAGGCAGTCCATGCGGTACTGTACGGCCTGCTGAGAGGGCGTACAGTCAGCACTTTACGCGCAGTGTGGTGAAAAAATTTAAATACAATAATAATTTTAGATGCTATTTTATTAACAGTATACAAGAGCGAGGGTCGACACTCACTCTCTGAATAAATAGCAAACTACAGGTGAGAGAGGGTCGGCTCATTACCATAAGATAGAATCAGTCAATAAAACAGAACAAGATATTTTCCATAGTCAAATGATATGTGAAATTGAGATTTATATAAATTTTGATGCTTATAAAAGATAAGAAAAAAGAAAATGTTCAATCGCAAATATGAGAAATCAAAAAGAAGAACAATATTAATATCCAAGAACAACCAAAGGTTAATTCAATTTAAATACACAGTACACCCAATCGCCAAGGATTCAAATAATATTTCGATGTGAATTTAGAATTAAAAATAAAGTAAAACTATTCTTATATGTATAAATTTGAAGATCGAAAATATAAATTCGCAAAGCGAAATAAATATTGAGAAGGAGCTCAAATAATATTTTGATGCGAATTATAAACTGAAGTAAACATGTATACTAAACTTCAAATGTATTGGAATTTAAAGCGTTCCGGAGGCGCGGCTCTCGTGGAAGAAAATCAAATCCGAGCAAATTAGTCAATTGGCATTAGTTTATATAGTTTTTATTTTAAATTATTGGTACTTATAGAATCATTATTGGTTGCGTATCGTAATTTTCTGCTAAAATCAAGTTATAAAAACAAAAGTAAAGTTAAAAAAAATTGAAAATTTTAATTTTCTTGACATATAAATCATGCTTTGAGTTTAAAATATTTTCTTCTTCAATATAATTACTACAGGAAGACATACACTTGGCAAAATTACAATTTTATTAATTAAATAGCTGAATTTTCAATAATAATTGACTCATCCTCATATAAACTAATAATAAATGACTGCTTTGCTCGGGTTTGATTTTCCTCCACGAGGGCGGCGCCACCGGTCTCTTTAAATCCCAATGAGAGTCACAAGAAAAGTAGAAACTAAAACTAAAACGAGCAAAACACCAAACCCTTACGAAAATAAACTACTGCCTGAACTACTGGCACGAACTACTTCTCGAACTACTGTCAGAACTACTGCCCGAACTTCTGCCAGAACTACTGGTTTTCAGTAGTATTTTTGCAACTACGGAATAACTACTACCAAGTTTCAAAAAGATTGTGACTACACGGAAACTACTGGTTAACTGCTTAAAATCAACTGAAAATTTTTTATTATTTTTGAACTGCTGAAGAACTAGTAATTATTCCCGAACAATAGGAGAGCTATTGTTTAACTACTGAGAAGCAACTAAAAATTTTCTTTTATCTTTGAACTACAAGGAAACTACTACTTAACTAATGAAAAACCACTGTAAAGTTTTGATTATTTTCGAACTATAGAGGAACTACTAGTTAATTACTGAAAAATTATTGTAAAATTTGTATATTTTTATATCGATTTTGTACATGCCATGTAGAAAGATTATGTATAAACTATGCATAATTTATTTACGTATTTTTTCAATATAGCCAAAGTAAAAACCTTATGTAAAAAATAAATTCTAGAAACTTATAAGTATCCATACTACCTACTTAGAATGAAGTTTATTTGCTTGTTTTTATAGTTGTATTTATCTCCTTCAGTCATAGCTTTTAAGTCGTTCACAGATTTTCTAAGAAGTTAACCACTTAAAAGAAAAAGTAACTGAATAATACATATTAGTTTTATCCGTCCAAGATGGTGTCCCGCCTTAGTTGTCGGACTTGGTGGAAATAAGGCGATTCTGGTTGCGTCAATGTCGCTCGATGAAATTAAAGATCCGCAATGCCCAGGATCCGGAGACGTAATGAATATGTACACGGAGAGAATTATCCGATAAAAATTACCGTAAAAATCACGGTAACCGTAAGACATTGTGCATTTCCAGAACTTTTTATATAAATTTTATAAAATTATTACTTTTTACTTTATAAACTTTATTATATGAATAATAAATTTTACCTTACTGCATGGTAAATTTGACTGCTACTTAAAATTTATTAAGAAGTTGTAGGAAAAGTGCGGAGAAATATGCATAATTTTTACCGTTCAGTCACTATAAATTTTACCCTGAAGTCAGTATAAAGTCGCGACAGCTAGCTTCAAGATGTCGGTAAAACAGACTCATGTTTCGCATGGTAACTGTAAGCGCCTACATACGCCGCATGTACGTTTAACCTTCGTTTGCACCTCGACCTCGTGGAGGGTTTTTTATTAGTTATATTACTATAGTACTTATTTAATGTATAAAAGTTTGTTAAGATTAATAAATGATCTATGGTTCTAAATCGTATAAGATTTATATTTCCCTATACATAAAAAATATTTTATTTGTTGAAAAGCTTTTGAAATTAATTTTATTATGAAGATAAATAACGATCTAAAAAATGTTAAATTGTCATATTTTTATTATTCAAGTGCGATATTTACATTTATGTATACATAACTTAACCTATAATTTTATATCAAATTTATTTCTTCTAATCCAATAAAATAATTACACTTCCTAAATAATAAATAAATAAGTCAGCGTAATTATAAAAAACAATCCTTAAAAATATTATATAAAATTATACTACTTAAAAATAATGTTAGTCGTACTACATTATATCAGACCATTTTTACCCTTCTGTATTAGAATTTTTACCGTTCAGTTTAGCAAAATTCATCCTGTGAACTTAGTAAAATGTACTCAGATGGCGCTATGTCCCGCTCTTACTATTACTGAACGGTAATTTTACCCTAAATTTAATTGTAATTTTTACAAGAAAATTCTCTTTGTGTAGTAGCCCAGGCTGCGCCAAGGTGTTTTAAAAGCTATAGTTTTCTCAGCCAGCAGCAGGTCCTGAGAATGTTTTTTGTTGTCGTCCAAAAATTCAGGACACTAAACATCTTCTTCGGAGAATTCTAGTTCGATGCTTTTTATCTTTCACACGATCTTTCAGCATATCTGAAAAATCAAAATAATTCATTTGCATCCGGGGTTTGTTAACGTACAAAATAACAATTTGGTTTAAAGAATACTAAGTTAGTACAACATTTTTTAAATGGTCATTAATATTTGATTTTAAGAAGTATTTTCAATGCGCACGCCGTGCACTTCAAAATTTCTATTTTTCTACATATTTCATTTAATGTTTTAAAAATATAATGTTGTATTCTATGTTCGCGATAACTATTAATAAATACCTCGATAGGTACGTATCAAAGTATCTATGTATGGTTCAAACATATCAGAAAATGAAAATTCATTAAAAAAATAATTAAAGACGAAATAGGCTCGAGAATTATAGTTTAAATATTTGCCTTTAGAGTTATTCATTATAAAATATAAAATAGAAAAATTGTATTCAAAACTGAAATAAAAAATTATAATACTTTGACAATATAGCAACTAAAATAGTTAATTTTCAATATTTTTACGTGATCTAAATGGTGAAAAAATGATATTTTAGTTTTGAGCAAATTTGAACCAGAAATGTTATACTTTATAGCAATTAAAAAAAGATAATAATAAAATTTTTTTGATATTTTTAAAAGCCCAAAATTATTATTTTTAGGTTTAAAATAGGTCGGTTTTCACAGTTATGCATATCCATTGGTAGAATATAAAAAAAGAATGCAAAATTTGTATATATAGAAAATAATAATGAATATATCTACGTGACTATATATAGATATACTATATGTAGAAACGGAGCCGTCATTGACAGCATACGAAGCTCAACGCTAGAGAGGAGTCTGGTCTTAATTTCGATCAGCTTAACGCTTGCACCAGAAAATAAGTATTTAGTTGTTATTCATGTTTAAACAGTAGTTATTCTATAGGTCAAGAATAATTTAAAAAAATTTAGTTGTTATTCAGTAGTTAACCACTAGTTTTTCAGCAGATCAAAAATAATAAAAATGTTGCAGTTGTTTTTTAATAGTTAACCAGTAGTTCTTCTGTAGTTCAAAAATAATAAATATTTGGCAGTTGTTTCTAAGCAGTTAACCAGTAGATTAGTGTAGTCACAATCTTTTTAAAACTTGGCAGTAGTTATTCTGTAGTTGCGAAAATACTACTGAAAACCAATAGTTTTGGTTGTAGTTTGAGCAGTAGCTAATAGGATAAAACAGATTGCTTCAGCAGACTGGAAGCATAAGTAAGTATCATAACCGGATAACTCGGATTCTTGTTCTCTAGCGAGGCCGAGCTGATTCTGTACTCGGTCATGAGAAACGTCGGTCCTTCCAGAGTATCCAATATATGCGTCAAGTCGCCTCCAATCCTGCGTGTGCGGCCACATTCTGACCTCCGCTTTATCCAGCGGACTCAGAGCGACTTGGTAAAATATAGCGTCGTATAATATAAAAAACAACCAGTCGTACAATAGCAATATAACCGATCTTCTCACCAAACCTGACAAAGCATTTCTCATGGTTTCGTATACGCCGTTGTAGGGCAGTGAGAAAATCCGGTATGAAGAACGATTCCTCGGTCTGCGTCACCGCGTGCAGAGCTCGATCGGTCGAGTAGCTGCAGAATTGCGTCAGCAAGTGCAGGCAGTGCAGGAAGGTGCACATCTCCCCGGAGATGAAGACGTCCGGCTGCTCGTCGGTCGCGGCCACTGAGACATCCATGGCTGGACTGCCCAGACTCTTCTTTACGCACGCCACCACATACTGAACGAGACTCGGCGACTTGGAGAAGGTGGCGCACAGCGTCTTCCGCGTTATGAAGCCGTGCATCCATTTTTTGCTTCAGCCGGCTTGCGGCTCCAGCACGGACATCACGTTGGCGCGTGTTCAGGTGCTTCTTCTGGGCCACCATGCTCATGATCGAGTGGGAGCAACGAAACAAACCGCTCGCTAATCTCCTCGATGAGCTTGTCGGACGTTCTCCTGCCCTTCAGCACCTCCTCGTAATGGTCCAGGATGAGTTTCTCGTGGAAAAAAATCTTGTAGTTCACGTCGCTCAGCGTGGTGGGCAGCGTGTCGCGCAGCTTCCTCGAGTAGTACTGCTCTGCGAAGACGTTCAGCAGATTCGCGTAGGTGTCGTGGAACTGGGGACAGTTCAGGAGTTTGGCATGCACTAGTAGGCTCGCCTAATAAATGGACCGGCTGTCGTCGGTTAGTCCGTCTCGCAATGCTGAAAGTAGAACCTCCCACGAATTGTTGACCGTGATGTTGGTTAATTCGTTTTCCAGCAAGGCCTCCTAGCCAGTGAGCCTAACGTGATCCGGTTTGTCGAAGTCCATTTGGTCGACGATATGACCAATTGCGTCGGTGCTCCCCTTCAACGACCAGTCGTCCCCGCTGTCCCTGGACAAATCGCTCATGCGTCTGGGCGAGGTTTGAGGACGAGAATTCGCGTCGGAATTCAGCGCGGAATTTGTCTCATGGTTACCCTCGAAGCATCAATTTATCGACGTACGACGTTATGATGGTATAAATAGTTAGTTCTGCCATTTCTCTTGAGTTTATGATCTTTTACGATAGTACTCGAAAATTTATCGATTAAACATTTCTTCATCCACTTTTTGAACCGAGGTGATTACCATACTTATATATTCGCTAATAAACAAACAATTATTTATACGACTTCATTTATCACATTCTCTAATTTTGTACTACACTGCAATCTAGCAAAGTAGCTACCTAATAAGTACCTTTTAAAGAAAAGCACTTTCGAACACTTCCAAAAACACAATCGACACAATCTCGGCCTCTAAACTACTTCGCAAACTGATCAGAATGGGATTTTCCACAACCGTGGTCCTGTGGATCAAATCATATATTACAGGTCGTAACCAGCGAGTGGTTACAAAATCCAATGGTGAATCTGCTTACTACCAATCTTAATCACATAACTTTAACTTTTAACCTAACTTGTAACTTTTAAACTAGTTACTACGCAACGGTGGTTAAAAAGTTTAAATAATCTGATTAAATGAAACTTTCTTACTATAATTTATTTAACAAGACCAATACAAAACCAAAGCAAGATTAAAACAAGGCAAAAATAATGTCTTTACCAAGACCAAGAGAAGGCCAAGACAAGACCAAAATAAGACAAGACAAAACGAGAATATTTTTAGTAAAAATGCTATATCGTCGGCTATGTCATTTTGTTTTTTGAAATTATTAACATTTAGAATGATTTTTAATTAATAACTCGTACTCCGTGCCAGAGCTAATCTTTTCCAGGAGATAAATATACATACATACATACATACATACATACATACATATATATACACACACACATATGCACGCGCACACATACATAGGTACATGCATACATACATATACATACACGAACGCATACAGATCTAGTAAGAGTGAAATAGTGTGACATTCACCGATAGAGTGATAACTTTAATCCGGTTGGATAAGAAATTGTCACTGATAATGATTATAAATTTCAATCTGTGTTAGAGTATAACGCCCACTATATTTGAGAGGCGTTCCATTCTAAACAAATTGGTACAAATTTGCCCTTTACATTGAATAGAAATGTACTCAAATAGAGTAGTTAGTCACTCTAAGACTTTAAGAGACTGGACACGGTGCACCGACTGCTGAAATACTTTGACGTTAGTGCACTGTCCTACGCTTTCATTTGAACTATACTCTAAATTGACGAATTTATTGATTTAGAAAAAAGAAACTATTTTATTGGCATAAAAGCGCATTTTCCATTTTCTTTTAAATTGCCCACAGTGGGAATTTCTACCTACATCATCAGCTGCATAACGCTCCTTGGAGCAATGCTCAGAGTGCAAAGAGCAACGCGCGGAACCTATGAACGTGTCCGTTTATAATATAAAAAGGCCTTTTTATCCACTTTGCGCTTGGGCATTTGAACGCCCAGGCAGTGGGGAGAGATTGCAGTGAGCGAATACACGGTGCGTTCATAATGCAATAATGAGAATCACGGGCGCACGCGCATGCGTATTCGTTCTTATTTCGGTTTCTGCGGTTACGTAGCTTCGGCGACTACGGAGCTACTTTTATATATAAAGATACTCTCACTCTCTCGCGAGGGAGATAACCGTATATTTTGTGACATTCGAAATTTAGATACGCTTTTCTGTGTATAAGGGTTCTGTGTTTGGCCATACCGGTTCCAACTATATGTCCGCAAACTATTTATGTGAAGAAATAAAAAAGGAAATACAACCGAGGAATTTGCAGGTATTTTAGCTAAATTGGTGATATTTTTTGTAATTACACATCTAATAAAGTTTATTTTATAAATATAAACGAAAAATTGAATATATTATTTATTTCACGGAAAAGAAGCTTTATGGCAGTAAAAAGTTATGTCGACAAATATGTTAAAAATTTTTCCGGAATCTTTGACAATTGGATTAAAAAAGTTATGGGGATAAATTAGCAAGCACATTTATAATTTTCAAAATTTGAATTCTTGAATAATTATACAATTCATTTTTATTCTTGTACATGTTTTTTAAAATTGTCCTTTATGTTTTAAGTGTTTGTGAAGATACAAAATTAAGAGGTTACGGAATGTCGTAGTCTTATACTTTTATTTATTTTATTAATTATAAAAATAAAAAAAAATAATTAAATTTATTATATTGCTTCTTAATTATTGTTACAATACTTTTTAATTAATTTAGAATGCAAAGACCAAGACAAGACAAGGTATTAATTTAATTAATATGTTTTTTTAATTAATTTACAATGCATTTAGACTTTACTTTGTTAATTGTTCAAATAGTACATTACGATACGTGTGACCTAAGTAGTCCTTTACAGAACGGCGTGTATTAGCGCCCGAGCGTAGCGAGACATGTAATTCAATTAACCTCGTTGGCGAGGAATTTAAAGAATTCAAACAAATTCGACTAGATATTTTTACGTCGAGTGTATAAGTATCGCAGACGACAAGATGGTAATGCTAGTGTGTTTTTTTCCAAAGAAATTTTTTTTGGTACATTTTAAATGGTTAAAAACAGCAGCTTGTGAAATTTCCCGAAAATGGCTGTTTATCGCCAATTATAAAAACTCAAAAAAATCTTGATTTGGGTTGAAACTTGGTGAGTGTACTTTTTTCGATGTGTAGTTATATAAAAATTTTATGGCAAGTATTGAAATACTTGGCCTTATTATTGAATTTTTTTTTCGCGCGCGAATTAAAATAAATTGTACTTTCATTTTATTTACAAAATTCAACAAATTTTTAGTGTTTCAATAAATATTTTTTGTATGCAATATTTCATTTCGATAATATATACCAAAATGTTATTGCTCTGAATAAAATCCGTACTCCAACCTGATATTACTAGTTAAGGTGGCTCTCTGGTCATATATTGGTCGAAATGTCGAATTTCTTCTATTGTGTTATAATATAGTTAAACCCATTCTTTAGCTAAAAAAAATACTTAAATAATGATATGAACACTCTAAAATTAACAAAAATAGCACATACTTAAAAATGTTTTTTATATTAATATAATACGTGTAATCAACTAGTTCTGTAAAAATACAATTTTTGTATAAAACGTTGTTTTCTTGTTAATTAACTTTTCAAAAATACTCTCTAGGGAAGCAGATAGATACGACCTAGGCATTGTAGCTTTACAGGAAGTTAGGAGGGAGGATGTTAAGAGGGAGGGCATGATAAGGCAATGAATCAATAAATATACACTGTTACATGGTGGGTTACAAAAGGCGGGCCAGCTGGGAATAGGCTTTCTAATTAAGAACAACCTGACAAATGCGATAACCAATTTTAGCTCTGTCAACGATCGTTTAGGATCCCTCACTATTCAAAGCAAATAGTATTTTATATTCATCAATGTTCACTGTCCAATAGAGAACGCGGACGATGACATAAAGAACTCTTTTTATACGAAACTAGAACAAGTATTTGATGGGCTTTCAACATACCATGCAAAGGTACTGCTAGGAGACTTTAACGCGAAAATCGGAAAAGAGGAGGGTTATAGGCCGACCATATGGAAGGAAAGTTTGCACAACGTCAGTAACGACAATGGAATAAGATTAGCTAACTTTGTTGCATCTAGAAATCTAATAGTTAAAAGTACTTACTTTATTCATAAGTATGGACACAAAGCAACCTGGATATTACCAGATAAAAAGACACTTAACCAAATTGACCACATCTTTATTGATAAATACGCCATGCGAACATCCTCGATGTCAGAACTTCTCATGGCGCAGATTGCGACACCGACCACTTTTTGGTGGTAGCCAAAATCAGGGCTCGTATACTAGTTAACCAAAATGAGAATAAAGTCTGTTTAACAACTGAGTTTAACTTACAAAGACTACAAAATTACGACACCTCTTCCAGATACAGGGTAGAACTAAAAGACAGACTAGATAGTATTGAGAATAAGGAAGATAGGGATGACATCGAGATAACCTGGAACAATATTAAAAATTCAATTAAACAAACTGCTAAGATAGTATTAGAGAAGCGGAAAGAGCACAAAAATAAACCGAGGAATGTAAAGACAAAAGGCAGCAAACGAGAGCGCTTAATCTTAATAACAACACAGAATTAACGCGTAGGCAGTACCGTAGCATAAGAGAGCAGGCCAAACGGGTTTTCCGAAAGAAAGAGATGGAATGGGAAAATAAGAAAATTTCGGCTGTTCAGGAAAACAATAACAAAAACAATATTCGTGAAATGTTGGCAGGGATTAATTTGATCAGAAAAGGAACACAGAACAATTCTGACTTTCTAAGGGACGAACAAGGGAACCTAATAACCAATACAGCAGGGATACTAGGCAGGTGAAGAAGCTACTTTGATGAGCTCCTAAATGTATACGAGCAACAATCCGTCTCGGACTTCAGCGATTATACACGGCAATCAAACAGCTAAAAAATAACATTCCCGGGAGTAGATCAATTACGAGCGGAACTATTTAAAGAAGGGGAAGACTACTTATTGAAATAATTCACACTCTTATACGTACCATATGGAAAAGAAAAATTATGCCTACGGAATGGAGAGACTTAATCATAATCCCGATTCACAAGAAAGGAGATAAAACAAATTGCAATGATTACAGAGGGATTTTTTTGATATGGGAAAACTCCAGAACTTTTAACTTTCAAATGTTGAAAATGAGGTCCACTTAACTTAGGAGCACAGCTCTAGTTTTGTTCACACAACTTCTCGAGACTATAAACAATTAATATTTGCCCATGAACATGTCCGAAACACGTGCTACCGAATCTAAAATGATTTATCAAATATGGCAAGTTAGAATTTCCATGTATATATTTTTTCTTGAAAACAGTTTTAAATATTTGTGCAGCTATTTTAATTATTATCTTTGATACTTAAATCCAACATTTGTATTGTGTTAATGTTATTTTACAAATTACGTTGATCTCAATGATTCACTTAAATTGATTGGTAATGGTTCGGTACAAGGTAGAACGAAAGACAAGGTTGCGTGACTACTCACTTCTGATTCCGAGAGATCCTTTGAGGTGGATGAGGATTCAAATGAGGTCAAAGAATTACATTCCCTCAAAGAGCAACAAAAATTGTATGCTTTAATTGAGGGATTTTATTATATTTCGTGTATACAATAAAAAGATCGGAAGTGTAATATTATTTTAATACAAATTCAACTTTTTATGCATTGATTAAATTTAAATTATAAATTTGGCTTATTGAAATTAACAATTTAAACGTTAAATTGATTAATTTTACCTCTTAGACGACGAAAACACTTTTTCTTTCATTATATTTCTTTCTCTGTTCACTCCTTTTTTCCGTTCTTTTAACTCTTCAATTCGTTTGTGCTTTAAGTACTCTTTCTGCTTTCTCACTTTTACATCACTCAAAACAGGTCCCATGATTGTAAAATGCAAAGAAACTTCGCGATGTGAATGCGACAAATCGATGTAAATTTTCTATTTTATTAATACATATTAGTTTTTTAGATATAATGCAAAGCTATTTCTGAATAGTTTATCAAATACTATATTTTGGTCATTTATTTCATAGATTTTAATTAATATTTATAGCACAAACATGAGTTGTGGATGCGACATTTCTTTTGTTCGTTTTTTAATCGGCTCACTTAGGTGTTATTTAAATTTTGGACATTATGTTTAGTAAAATAACTAGCGCGCCACACGCGGCCTTCGGCCACATGTGACTTGCCTGCTCCGGAGCTTCAGAGCGAGTGCTTTGCGCTCGCTCTTAAGCTCCTCCGCGCCTTGCATCGCATCGCGATGCAAGGCATGCAAAACGCTTCGCTTTTGCATTAGAGGCACGACCGAACTCAGCTCGCGCGAAGCGCTAAACTAAAGCTTACATTTAACGCTGACACTATTATCTGTTTATTGTTACAGAAATCAGTAAAAGAATATTGTTCTTTTTTGAAAAGGGGACATCTTTAAATAATTTTAAGATCGACGGGGCGTGCTGCACCGCAATTTTATTGTTATTAAATGATGTGTATGAAAAATCGTTTTTAGGCTGCTTCTTGTAAAAAAGCATTTTTTTTTAATATTTGCTACCATAAAAAGTTGTGTTTTTTTGAGATCTACAACTTTTTCATTAAATTTTTTCATGTAAAATGCATAGATGTAAAGTTATATGGTAAAAAGATGTTTTTTCGATGTAAAAATTCGTTTTTGGCCTGTTAACTCGGGTTAAAAGTATTTTCATAAATAGATGTCAATGGGAAAAAAATTTATTTTTCAAAGATCTACAACTTTTCTATTTAACTTTTTTTCGTAGAATGATTAGTTTTCAAGTTTTAGCCCAAAAACCGTTTGTAGCGATTTTTTATAGTCACCGCATTCAGCGTATATTTGCAGGAACAATCTCAAAATAGGACCATCAGGTTGTTGTACTTAGGAGAGTTTCCAAAAAAAATTTGAGCCTGATCCAATTTCGCGGAGATAATCGTGTAACATTAATTAAAAAACAAACGCGTAAAAACACGTAAAAATAAGCAAAAAGTGCTCGCAATTTAAAAACAACGTACAAGATCGGGATAAAAAAAATAGAATTTCATATTGTGCTGGAGCAGATCTCTCCTAAAATTTCAGCCCGATTGGTCAAAAATTGCCTGAGATATCCTATCATACACATTTTTCTCTAACGAAAATATAAGGCACTTCCGTGTCGCAGTCGTGTCTAACAAAAAGGGATTATAATACAACATAATACTATTGATATATTTCACCTATATTGAATATATATATATATATATATATATATATATATATATATATATATATATATCATATAAAATTCTTCGTGTTGTGGATGCGACGCCAAAAACCTACGACAATTTTCAAATGTATTTAACTTCGATTTTATTAATAAAATGAAAATATTATGAATAATATCTTATTCTTTGATTATTTCTTAGTCAGAAATAATTTTTTTTATATTTTTATCAGGTCAATTTTAAACACTATTAGGGAAACTATAATTGAAATCGGGAATACGGCAAACGAGAAATTTGACAGTTTAGACATTTGATTGATAAATTTAATTAATTTATGATCGAAAGTAAACATAAAAATGTAATAAAATAAATAAACAATAAGCTTATGCTTTAAACAATAATAACATAAGCTTATGTGATACAGTTTAACACAGTTAAAATATAAGAAAAAATTGATTGAAACCTCGAGTCATATATGTTAAAGGTTTGGGAGATTTCCCCATATGTACATGTTATAAGATATTTTCCAGTGTACTACTAGTGAGACTCACTCCCCTCGCGGAAGAAATGCTTGGGGATTAGCAGTGTGAATTTCTCCGAAATAGGTCGACTAACGACCAGATGTTCACAGTTAGGCAACTCTTAGAAAAGAAATGTGAATATAGCAAAACAGTACACCAACTATTTATTGATTTTAAAGAAGCATACGACTCGATCATAATCGCCAAAATGTACCACGTCTTCATACTACTAGGGATCCCAAAGAAACTAGTTAATTTAATAAAAATGTGTCTAGATAATAGCAGGGCATAATTCGCACAGGAAATAGCCTATCAGAACCATTCGAAATCCACAATGGATTAAAACAAGGGGATGGGCTATCAACACTTCTGTTTAATCTAGTACTAGAATAAGTTATCAAGGCCGTACAAGAAAGCGGGGAAGGAGTAATACTACCCTGGTAGAAAATTGAGCATATTAGATGGTCGGTTCACGATCTATTGGGCAGATCCGTTTCCTAATAGTTCGCCAGAAATAAACCAGCATCTGACCAGAAATTTATAGAAAATCTAAATAGCTTACATAACCCTAAAAAATTATTGAAAATGTAAATCCCATTATAGTACTTCTGCGTTAAAACAGCATGCAAATTTTTATTCGATTATTTATTTGATTTTTTTATGTCTTATTTAATTATAAAACTCTAACCTTAAAAAAACTTTTAATGAAATAAGTTTTTAGTTTTTATTTCGAATCTATCCCCAATATATCTTAGCATTCTATTAACAATAAGCTATTAAATCCATGACATAATAATCATTATTAACTTATAAAAATTCGTTAAACGTTATTTTTTATTTATTTATTCATTAACCATAAGTTGGTCAGGTTTCTGACGAGAAAACGTCGACAGGTAGCGGGGTTTCTGGCCAGACTTTTAAGCAGAAATTGGCCATTCCCTATAAAATAGAGTAAAATCTGGCGAACATATGGGGAACGTTTCTACCAGGGTAAACGGTTTTTTAACGCAATTGCTAGCCTATGCAGACGATATAGATATAATAGGACAAAACAGAGAAACCATAATAGAAAACGTTGAAATACTAATAAAAAAGGTAAAAGAAGTAGGTCTAGAAATTAACGAAAAGAAAACGGAATAGATGGTCACTGACAAAATGGCATCCGTGAATGAGTATAGCGACCTCAAGGTGTTAGATAAAACCTTTAAAATAGTAGAAGAATTTAAATACCTCGGCACTATAATTGACTCCAAAAATGAGACGCATAAAGAAATTAAGAAAATACTGCATTCCAGAAATGCATGTTTTTACACGGTGGGCAAATTACTAAAATCGCGACTACTATCACGGAAGACAAAATTAGAAATATATAAGAAAATTATTATGCCAGTAGTCCTATACGGATGCGAGACATGGGCACTATCTAAGTAGGAGGAAAATAGGTTCAGAGTATTTGAGAACAAAGTTATGAGAAGGATATTTGGAGGCAAAATTGATGAGTTAACTGTGTACAGAATTTTTTGCAAGAGTATATACCGATGTGTAATGCTCGAGAATAACTTGAAAGATACTTGCATTTTACATGAAATAAAGTACTTTGTCCTGGATAATTTGAAAACGCCTTATTAAAAATGGCTAAAAATTAGTGTACAACTTGATAAAATTACTATGAATATACCTATAAAGTGGTAATTTAAAAGAATAAAAATTGGAAATTTTTTTAATTTGACAAAAGAGCCACTTTAGTGTTATTAAAAATTCTACTTGTGGAACTAATAGAAAATTTACTTAGGCGAGTTCTCCAGTATTAACCCACTCTCAGTACCATGGCGGCACTTTACATGTTGAATTAGATTCATATTATTGATGTATTAAGTATAATCCTATGTTGTCTTTTTTCATTTACCCCTGTAAGTTCTTGCAAAAATAATGGACAAGTCACTAAATACTTTCCATCAAAAGTAATTTTCAAAGCTTATCCATCTCCCCATGAATAAGCTTTTGTCTTAAGGTAGTTCTTTCATGGGAATCGACATTAAACAAAAAAATATGTACAATAATTTGTTTACGTGTTACAATATCAGAAACGTTATAATATGAAAGAAGGGTATCTAAAGTGACAAAAAAAATTTTGTATGAAAATTTCGACATTGCAAAATTAGATATCGCGTAAATTAGAGAATGATTTGACAAATGATCCGAATGTCTTTTATTTTGTATGCGATTTTTATTTGGTAGGCCTCATTTGGTTCCTTGACAGATTTCAGAGGGACTTGCCCATATAAAGTAGTATATTATGCACCTAGGGAATAAAGTGAGCTAGTAAATGCCTGCGTGTGGTTCGGCGCCCGAGCGGAGCGAGGGCGTCATACACGATGGCAATCGCTGGCTCACTTTATTCACGCGTGCGATATACAATTTTTTAACATATCTACCAAAAAGTTCGTACTCGTTCACCGCCGACAAGGGAAAATAGTGCTACATATTAACTCCCTAACCTCACTCTAGTCCCCGCCTTCCGCTCGGGCACAAACTGCACGTGGCGCGGCGGGGACTAGAGTGAGAGTAGGGATAAGGTAAGGCTGGGATAAAGTACGTACTTTATGGCTGGGTGTGTTAAAAATTAATAGACATCGAATAACCGGCGAGGTTAAAGCCTATCGTTTATAAGTCGATACACATATTTTTGTAAGTTCGTGCGTGTACAAGTATAAACTGTTGGCTGTAACATTACAGGTTATTCAATGTTTTTGAATTTTTATATGGGCAAATCCCCCTGAAATCTTTCAAGGAACAAAATGGGATTTACGATATTAAAATCGGATAAAAGATAAAAAATATTCGGATCGTTTGATCAATATCGACATTTTCATATAAAATTTTTGTCACATTAAGTACCCTTTTTCATATTGTAACGTTGCTGATATTGTAATATGTAAATAAATTGTTGTATAAATTTTTGTTTTTTAAGTCAATTCTCATGAAAAAATTTCCTTAATAGGAATGAGCAGTAAATCATTTTCAGGACTTCATGAAGGAGTAAACGTGTCATTGCGCGAATATTTTATTGTTCTTAAGCGATATAACCTAAAACGGCATAATGTAATTTATTGTTGCACAGTATGGATACTGTCATTGTTGCTCAGTATGAACACCCATAATTGTCCTTTTTTTTATCGCAATTCAAGTTTTTATTGTATTAAATAATTTTAATGGTCAATTTAGTCATATATATATCGAGTGCACAAGTCAACTTCGCACCAATTATTTAAGAACATAAATTTTTTCGTAGAATAAATCTTTTTATTTGTAAGATTTGTAAAATTTATATTAAACTTTTAAATTAATTAACTTATAGATATGATTCAGGAGATTACAATTATATTATTTATGTATAAAGTTAAATATTTTGAGTGAGCGTTTAGACAAAAAACTTTATTCATATGAAAATTATATCAATATTAAAGCAGTGTTCAGATAATTCAACTCTATGGATCGAAAACTACAATTTAAGCTATTGCAGATGTTGTGAAATCATTTATAATTATAAATACAATTCGAAAATTAAATCGTATAAATCAGCTGCTTCGGCTCTTAAAAGCGCCGATTTCTATAGGTTTGGAGACACGCACATTTGAATGAATTTTTACAACGTTGCATATTGTAGAATAATACACATGGTTTGTTTTATTTTATAATTTTTAATACTGTTTTATAAGAGGGACACAATTAAGAGGATATTGTATAATGGGTGCTTTTACCACACTTAAAATTCGAGCACGGATAAACAATAACCATAACTTTTTTTATGTAATATTTAAATTGGACAATATACATGGGCAAATCCGCCGAACTTTTAACTTTTAGTGTTTGAACTGTAAAACTGTTGATTATTTTAATATTAGTTATGAATATATCCCAAGTAATTTTTATTTATTTCTACATATCATTAGCAATATTGGTACAGCATATACCTTATATTTGGATTTCATTCCATGATCCACGTCAAACAAAGATGAAAAATGCCTAAATTATTATATCGAAAGAGATTTTTTGTATTCTTACTGACAAAACATAAACGCCGTTTAATTTATCATTCTGATTCTAATTGCTTAAGTAAATTAAGGGAGTATCACAGTCAATTTTTATCCTCCCTACCTTACCAATCCGAGAATTCTGAAATATTGGCTATAATTAAAGAAATAAACTGAATTATGAAAATGTAAGTGGTCATTGCCCTTCGTTTTGTAATTATCTACTACTGTGAAAAGTTTCAAATTTTTGCGGCTTACTTCAATCGCATTGGAATGAAATTTTGTGATAAAACAGAGATCAACGAAAGTTGATCCGAAATTTCGTTCAAATGCCATTTATCTATACAATAATATTGTTACCTGAAGCTTAGCAGAGTGGTAGACAGCTATAAAAGGAAGGGCAATGATGTCTTGGTTTTTCATAATTCGGTTTATTTATTAATTGTAATCAATTCTTCATACCTCGCTCAAATATTTGAGGTTAGGAATTTCGACGGAGAATTTGACTGGTTTGACACCGTCTTAAGGGGACGCTGGATATCTCTGTCCTTGTCTAATTGAGTTTTCATTTATAATTTTACGAGAAATCATTTTTTTTTTAATAATAGTTATCCCCGCTTTGTTTTATAGTAATCTAAATATATGTCCAAGCTGGGTTCATATGATTGTCTTGTTTTCGAGAAAACTTTGACACGTTATCATGGCCAACTACATGGAGATTAACCTTTACATACTAAGTTTGTCAAAGTTTTCTCGAAAGCAAAACAATCATATAAAATCAGCTTGGACAAATATTTAGATTACTATAAAATGAAGCGGGGACAACTATTATTTTTTCAGAAAAATTATATTTCTTAAAATTATAAATGAAAACTCAATTAGATAAGGACAGAGATATCCGGCGTCCCCTTATGCCAGAACTACAGCTCTGAGTTAAATCTCATTTGTGTGACTCATTCAGAAAAAACGTTATGGCACATTAAGTGTGTCCCCGAATTCTCAAAAACTTCTAATTAAAGCAAAGTTATTATTTATTAACTGTAAACCCCTATCCTAACTAACTCAAAATAAGAAATTCGCATCACTTAATAAACCTTAGATAATACATTTGTGAACAATAAAACTAATCTAATCTTCGCAATTTGCAACAAACAAAAAAATATATAAATAATCAAACCGTAAACTCTAAACCTCAAACCAACTACTCCAAACCTAACAATTTACAATTTAAAAAATATATTAATAGAACCATAAATTTTAAACAATGAGGACCCATCCCATAAACTCTAAACCATAAACCGAACTAACTAAAGCTAATCAATCTGCAATAAAAAAATGTTTAAATAATAAGACCAAAAACCCAAAATCCAACTAGAAATTGAAGAAAAATAATAAAACAGTAAACGATAAGACGTACACTCAACTAATCCAAGCTAATCAATTTCCAATTAGCAGAAGATAAATTTGAAATCTGTAAACTATAGAACCCGAAGGCTAATCCCAACTGCCACAAGCTAAGCAGTTCACAATTTAAAGAGCTTAAACAATAAATTCGTAAACTCTAAACCCTAAATTTTAAATCTAACTCCCCGAAGCTAAACGATTCAAAACTAATTTATATAGCGGGTGTAAAGTAAATTTTTCCCAATAATCTAAAGAGATTATTTTATATAGCGAGCGTAGAGTAAATTTATCCCAATAATCTAGAGATTATTTTATATAGCGGGCGTAAAGTAAATTTTTCCCAATAATCTCTTTAGCTTTATAAAAAATTTAACTAAAAATTTACTTTACGTCCGCTATATAAATAGGACATTACGATACGTGTGACCTAAGTAGTCCGTTACAGAACGGTGTGTATTAGCGCCCGAGCGTAGCGAGGACGCTAAACGCCGTGCTATGAAGAACGACTTTTGACACGAGTATCGTATATTATTTTATAGCACTGCTTGCCTAAATCCGCTGTCACACCTAGCCGTGCCTTAAGCAGTCCAATATTGCACCGTGAGGTTAGTGCCCGAGCGCACCGAGGGCGATAAGGACGGTGCAATAATAGACTACTTAAGTCACGGATAGGTGTGACTTAAGTGCGGATTTAGGCCACACAGTGCTATAAAATAATATTTAATTGCTTAGCTTGGGGGAGATGGATTTAAAATATAGGGTTTAGAGTTTACGAATTTATTATTTAAGATCTTTAAATTGTGAGCTGCTTAGCTTGTGGCAGTTGGGATTAGCGAATTCTATAGTTCGAATTCTATAGTTTACAGATTTAAAATTTATCTTCTGCTAATTGAAAATTGTTTAGCTTGGGTTAGTTGAGTTTACAACTTATGGTTTACTGTTTTATTATTTTTCTTTAGTTACGAATTGCTCAACTAGATAAAGATCGCCCGCTGATCCGAAAACGGCCACTTTAATCCCGCTATATAGACCCAAGAAACGCGTTGTCATACATGTATCACAAAAAATAATTTAAACAATTAATCCGGTAATCGTAAACCTTAAATACAACCACCCAATCTAAGCAATGTGCAACAAAAAGTAGAAATTATAAGAAACATATTTATATCATATTTACTAATCTCGTCTACAATTTGCTTTTAAAAGCAATAATTTAAATAAAGCGGTAAATCATAGATCGTAAACCCCAAATATAACTAACCTAAGTTAAGAAAATTGAAACAAGAAAGTTTATATAATAAACAGGTTAACCCAACTAACCGAAGCTGAGCAATTTGCAATTAAAAAATGTTAATAATAAATCTTAAAACCTAAATCCAACTTTTTGGGTTTATTGTTTTATTATTTAAATTTTCTTTATGGTATGACTGGTGTTTTAAAAAAACCTCCTATTGTTCTTTTATCAACTTTGGGTAATTGGTTTAGAATTGACGGTTTTATTTTTGAAACGTCAAAATTGGTATTAATTTTTAATTTAATACTTCTATAAATATCAAAAAAATATTATATAAAGCGAATAAAAAATTAAACAAATACCAAAATTAAATCATCTAAATTTGAATCATCTATCATAAAGAAACATTTTTATGTCATAGAGTGACATTTTCATGTCAGAGAGTGACATTTTTATGTCATAGAGTGACAAATATATGTCATAGCGTGACCAATTTATGTCATAGAGTGACATTTTTATGTCATTCTCAACTACTTGACATAACTTAATGGAACTTACCACATAAGTCAATTTGAATCTATATTTAAATGTTAACATGGCAGAGAAACTCTTAGAGCATTATTTTAATTTTAAACCTATATATTTTCAAAAACATCTCTTGACTCAATGCGGAGTGCATTTCTAAAAATCAAAAAATCATGATTTCTCCTGTTCTACTAATTCGATTAGGCTGAACCTTGGAGCATAGTTTCAATACGACCTAATAAAGATATGTGTCTAAAATTTCATTAAAATGCACTTCATGGTTTAGAAGAGCGTATGGAAAAAGTTATATTGAAAAATTTAGTCATAATTGCGAAGCATAGTCATTTTCTGAAAATCAAGATTTCTCCTATTCTATTTAGGTAGCGCTCGCTCCAGTGATTTCACTAGTTCATAGAGATCGTATGCTGCAGGCTCACGCCTAGGGGAAGGTGGGGCACGATGGGTTTGGCGGGTGGATTGGGCATTCAAATGTTCACTAAATAAATGAATA
This sequence comes from Gastracanthus pulcherrimus, assembly GCA_949152435.1. NCBI lineage: Eukaryota > Metazoa > Arthropoda > Insecta > Hymenoptera > Pteromalidae > Gastracanthus > Gastracanthus pulcherrimus. The sequence continues at coordinate 42,482,675 of OX424574.1, forward strand.
TTCTAACATGATAGTATTTTTTATATGTTGTAAATAGCTTTTACTTTTTCCCTCTGCAAATCCTAAATGAAAAAAATTAATACAAATCGTATGAGAATTATTAGAAATTGAGGACTTCAAAACGTTGTTTTTTCCATAATTCTAATCTATTTCTCAAGAACAAATAAATCATATGAGCTTCGAAAGGGAATTACTTTTACAGTTTAAATCGTAAATTTTTAATAGTATTTTTGATTGATGATCTCCGATGCTTAGGAAAAAAGTAATATTACATATAAAAATGCTCTAAAATGGGGCACGACTGGCACCACTAGCGGGGCACGATTGGCATACGTGAGTCGTCAATTTATTTCCGCCGAGTTTAACAGCTGATTTTCTTAACCTTACTTTTGCGCCCTTAACATTTCGGAGTCGGAGTCTTAGATGTTGGTGAAAGAGTCAGTGTTAATGAAATGGTCTGGTTTTTAGTTTTGATCCTCAATCCTATAAAATGCAAATTTAATAGTAACGTCCAATATTTTTTTTTAAATAAATTTTTCATTAATTCACCGTGCCAATCGTGCCCCACGGGTGGGGAAAATGGGCAGTTTTAGCGGTATTGTACTTTGCATTACAAAAAACAATGCAATATATATTTTATAATAAAAAATAATGTATCTAAATCTTGAGATATTCTACTTTAAGAAGCACTTTTAATAATTTGTATTGGTACAAAATAGAAAGTACAGGATTTTTTTGAAGTTAGGATGCCCGTACTGCCCCACCTTCCCCTACAGGTCAGAACTCGCGATGCGGGGTCGCGCGGGAAGGTGGCGCTGAGTCGCGCGGTGTGGCTCAAGCGTGCAGGGTCCGGGCTTCGTGCTCGGCGGCCAAGTGGCGCTGCAGCCTCGCGTCCGGACTTCGCGGGGTGGTTTCGCGGCCGAGAGGCTCTCCGGTCTCGCGGGAGGCGGCCGGGTGGGGGGACCCAGCGGTCGGGGGCCAAAACCCCTAAGCGGGTTCTGGTGCACTCGGGTACTCTTGATCGCGACGTGGCGCTGCAGGCTCACGGCCGGGTGGCGTCTCGGATTTCGCGCAGGTCCAGGCTGGGTAATGCTACAGGTAGTGGGGATTCTGATATAAAGAGGGGTCTTCAGTAAGAAAAAATCATTCCTCTTCGAGAGGGAGTACTTGGCGGACATGCATGGCTTCAAGCAGCCCGTCGAAGACTTTATCTTCAAGGGGTTGATGATTGTTCCTCTCAAAGATGACAACACTGAAGCTCTCCTGTGTCTCTTCGAAGCACCTTATCATTGACGCAAGCTCACTAATAAGTATAGAGCAGAAAACCCATGGCTAAAATTCAACTATCATGGATTATCTTGGTATTAGGAGGAGATTATCCCTATACCCAAGTATGTGGGATACTTCGAGGAGCCTCACACGATGCTACCAAGGTACTTGTGATGGGTTCCCTTAATAAGAAATGGTTGGAGCGCTTCAAGTTCAAGTTCGATGTTTGTGATATAGCAGAAGTAGGATTTCTTCCTTTGGATAAAATAAAGCTAGCGACAGTTTGTCCTCATCCGTAAACGTAAGACTCATGAAACAGTTCTTCAAGGAGAGCAGTAAGTACTCCATTGGAGTTAAGAGAGTCACCTATGTAGTATGAATAAGGAGTTGATGGTTGATGGAGAGGTATCTATAAGTTGCAGTTGTGGCTGTACCCCAGAGGTGAGGGCGAAGGATGTGGCCCTCACGTTTCTCCTTAAATTTGGTGGAATAGTTACCGACACCTTGCCGACGGCAGATAACTGCGGTTATCGGTCAGTAAGGTAGATTCCAACACACACACACACACACACACTTACATATACACATAGAACTCGTACGGGTTCCAGCGCACCCAGAAACTCTATACGGGTTCAAGCGCAATCCCGACTACGCTGGAACCCGTATAGCTTATCTACTCCTATATATGGTATCCTGGTATATCTATACGTCGGAGACTGTATAGTAGCCGCTGCCTCTCCTGCAGCGCTATATACCGTCTGAAATCCGCGCGTGCGAACCACGTGCGATGTTTATCTTCACTTGTACGATTCAAAACGAAAGTTTCAATCTTACAATTTCGAACGGAGTATAACAGATAGCGGTTTGAAAATATTATTTGAAGTATCGAAAACGAGAGTTTTGAGTGGTGAAATAACAGATCAAAAAGATATACAAGTTTAAGCTAAAAGTTAAATAAAAATATACTTATAAATTTTAAAATATATTTATAATAAATTTTAGATGCGACAATTCATGTATGAACATTATTCTAACGAACGATATGTTCTGAGATTCATTTGATGAGAATAAGGTCGATTGAACCTAAAATACCCTTTCTACGCAAAAAATACCCGTTCTATGCAAAAGTAACGTAACTTGGATAAGCTTCTTTTACCCAGACGGAAATCGTTTTAGCACATAAAAAATAGAAAGTATTTGTAACTGTTTATAAAAATGTATAAAGGTCTAATTGTATAATCTAAAGGTATAATTTACTTCGTATAACTATTTATAATTTTAATATCTTCTTTCAAACTCTGAGCTATATATAAAATTTTTCATGTACCCAAATTCCACGTATTGAAAAAATGATAATAACAGTTATAATTTTTTTATGTGCCTATACTTCTCGCAAGGAAAAAATTGAAAAAAATTTATTACTGTTAAAAATTTTTATCGACTAATAATTGCAGTTCATATTCCATAATAACTATTATAAAAATCTCAATTGCGACCTTTATAAACTATTATAAATAGTTTTAAATAGTTTATATCTATTATTTTCTTTCATAACTAGTTATATACAGTTATTCATACAAGAATATTTCCGTCTGGGTAGTTATTTAAATAATTTATATTGATAAATAAAGGTTCTAGCGCATGTAACTATATCCTTTAATAATAGGACTAATAAACAAATCAAGAAAAGCCGATTGGCTTTATTTATATATTAAGATATAACAATATATAAACTTTAAACGTCTTTTTCTCCCATAATTTATCCCGGGTTAAGTTGGTTTTGCACCCAACGCCTCATATCTAACCTAAAAATCTAAATTTAAAAATAATGTTCCTTGCATAAAAAAAAACAGTGATCACAAAATAATGTTATTGAATAATGTAGTTGTTTCTTGAAAGTAATATATAAATAATAATAATATCATATGTACAAATATTTACTATGACATGCTTTATTTAAAATCTACAATTTTAATTTCAGAGCTGCAAATAATTTTTAATGCATATGTGTGTTTTTATTGCATAAACTGCTCATCCGTGACAACATTTCAAAGGCAAGCACATGAGTCGAACACACGTAGATGATAATTTTATTTATAAGTAACAAAGTATTATGTTTTAACTAGTCATAGATGTCAAATGAAAATGTCGGATTATAAATTAATCACAGTAGCAAATACAAAAATAGAACATATATAATAAATGGTCTATATAAATTTAACTCAATTACATTATTTCATTTTAAAAATAGAAAATTAATCAGTTGATAATAAATGTGTGTGAGCATAGTTTTCTTCACAATCGGTAAACCATACAGATTTTGAAACAAAGCCTGAATTTAGGATGGAACATAATCAAATATGGGCGATTATCATGAAACTGTTAGTTTTGACGGCGTCGCATATGCTTTTGAGAAGCAAAATAACAGGAATCTTGCAATTGTATACGATAAATATAATACTTTTACATAATATTCAATAACATTAGTTATGAAAATCAGCAGAATTCATAAATAAATATATCAAATATGCCCAAAATGTCAGCTCCGTGGAATAATTTGTTCTTTTAAATTGCAGTGAATTTGAGGTATACATGCCTGTATGTAAGTAATATGAAAATGATGTGCTTCTCTAAATATATGTTAATGCAAACATTTTGCAGACAATCAGAATAATTAAATACTTAATGTAATTTATTTATAAAATGAATCAAAAGTGTCCTTTGCACAAAATGTCAGATCCATGTCATCAAATATCAATGTATATCTATCCATAAATTTTTTTTGTACATGAATCCGACGTATGACACCTATATACACTTACAAAACCTATAAAATACACCATAAATGGATACGTAGGTTCGTAATTAACAAAGTATGATGGTACGGAGCTGACCAAAAACTAAGAGTTTCGTAATAATCGCCCATATAAAGAAACTAATTATACATAAACAAAATAAATTTGTACATTAATACTTCATTTAGTTATTTGGATATTGAGATTATTTTCTTATTTTGATTGTTAAATAAATTTATATATGTGCATCATAATATTGTTATTGACTTCTTAAATAAAGAAACTCGATGCATCTCAAACTTAAGGTAGTTCTTAGCCACTAAATTGCTATATAGAAAAAAATTTGTATATAGTATAAAAGAGTTTTGTGTAATCGGTGAAAGTACACGGCAATAAAACACGGTATTACACTTGAAAAAAATGTTTCATATAAATTTATGTATGTTAAATAAAGATATTGTTAATAAAAAAGAAAAGTTATTTAACGTGTCAAGAATTTTTCATTTCTCAATTGTTTTAAATGTTTTAGGGCTTATTTTTTTCTTTGAACAAGTATCTTTAAATCTACCAGGTTCAAATTATAAAATAATTTATGCAGAAAGAATAAAAGCTAATTGTTTACTGGAAAAAATTAACAGTGCCGGGGGATAGCTAGAAGTTTACAGTGCCTGGAGGTTCTACTGTAATATTTAATAGATTATGCTCCTGTCTCTTAAAACATTACCTTTAAGTAGTTGTTAATGTCATAATTTTGTTTATGTAGTTTTATCGGGGAAAATAATATGGGAAACTAGAAGGGACGATCGTTACACGCCTTTATAGTAACTATCTAGTTTGCCTGCATAGATCATCACAGCGCGAGATATTTCTACATAGATCTATAAAGGGGACGGGATAAATTTCTACCAGGGTAGCACTCAAAAGGTTTCGATAGAAAAAAGTAGCAGTGGTGATAACTGACGATTTTCGAAAAAGTACCTATCTTCCAAAGTCTGTAATTTTGGATATATATGTAATCAATTTGAACGTTCCAAAAATGAGTAAAAGGTTTTTGCAAGACAAAGTATTTGAAACGTGGTAGACCCAAATTCGATTTGATTACATAAAATGGCAAGCGATAAAACATAACCTAGGTGACCCGTTGAGCTGAATTTCAAATTAAAAGTCTTTGAGAAATCACATGAGAAATTAGGAATCGCATTAGTTTTCATGTGAAAAATAACAAATCGTATGGGGTTCAAAAAAATTTTATGATAAATTAAAAGCAAATGAAATAAAAAACGTTAAAAACTAGAAATCCTGAGAAAAATTACAATGCGAATATGAATATAGCATGAGAAATTTCTTGAGAAATTATAAATCTCGCTTGAACTTATATGAGAGAGAATATACGAAAATTCAGAATTAATCTTTTGTTTCCTCTAGTCAACGAGAAAGATTTCTCAGAATTTCGAATTTACTACGTCGCAGGTTATTGCATCTGTGTTAATTTGTCGAGTTAGCGTATAAATCGTACACGACAATCGAGGATTAATCGTACAATGCAAGAAAACTATGAGTGGGTCTGGTGTATATGGTAAGTAAACAAACTTTGTTTATTTACTTACCGCTATACTTATCGATATGGTAACATAATATATATATATAGTTAATGGAGGAAAGATATCGATCTCCAATACATAGATTATGTATTTCAGTTTTACAAAAAGAAAGCACACTTTACTTTTATATAGAAATATTATGTTTCGAATTTTCAAAACTATATCAAAGTATTCAGTTTATCGATAAGTTTTATTTTTGTCTTTTATTGGAATATTATGTTACTTATACCAGTTTTTACCCCACGAAAATCAGACAATTTTCTTAAAAAACTTAAATCCGTTTGTCTTTGTATTAGGCGTCGATATATAGTATATATATCGTATATATAATCGAAAAAAAATTAAGCCTAGCACCCTACCCGTAGTTCTTTTCAATGTATCTTTTTCCTTGAGATATAAGTAATTATACCCCAAATCGTATAATTTTAGGAAATAAAAGCACGTATTTTCTCAACGTAATTCTGCATGTTTTGACAGTAAAAAAGTGGCTCTAAAATATAATAAAACTGGGCGAAAAGAGCTTTAATTTAAGAGTTGCGTATAAAAATATTAATCCAAGTGAAAGTTATTAACAATCGAATATGATGGCTAAAGAGGTTTGAAAAATCACCGAATTTATAACAATAAATTAAGTTCCGTCCAATATTCATGTATTTCCAGTCATCTTATTCGATTATTAATGCCTTTTACTTGGATTAATATTTTTATACGCAACAAAGCTTAAATTAAAGATCATTTCGCCTACTTCGTTGAGCAGAAGACGTGTTTCTTTTTACTAAAACTATACGCATTTGGGGTATAATGACTTATATCTCGAGAAAAAAGGCCCATTGGAAAAAACTACGGATAGGGTGCTAGGCTTCATTTTTAGGTAAAAAAAGTGCACCTCCTAAAGTTTCATCAAATTTCGTGACCAGACTGGTGTGAACTTTCCATTTGATAGTTTAGATTTGGCGCATTTTGGTGCTCTATTAAACATACTCCGCGTTCGGTATATAAAGTTCATTGCTCCAAATCTTCTGCTATAATCAACGATTTATTCAATTTTACGAGTGACAATAATACATTATACATGCGAGGGAAAAATCGACTTTCGTCCCGTGTTGCATATAGTATTTTATTCCACTTACGACCGTGGCCAGTTTTTGACCCAGAAAAGAGGGGTCGACGCGTTTTTTTTATATTTTTTTACGTTGATCTAGAAGAATGCATATGCGCGCTGATGCACCTTATCCCTTTTCAGACTAGTGCATGCACCTGGGTAGAATATACATTCTACTGTATGTATGTACATTATGTAATTATGTAAATCAAATGGAAAATATGTAAATAAATATTTTGTTTATTTTGTAATTACAATTAGTAATATAAAATAGTACATTACGATACGTGTGATCTAACAATAAGTAGTCCTTTACAGCACGGCGTATATTAGCTAAACGCCGTGCTATGAAGGACGACTTTTGATATGAGTATCGTATACTACTTTATAGCACTGCTTGCCTAAATCCGCTGCCACGCCTAGCCGTGCCTTAAGCAGTCCAGTATTGCACCGTTGCAGGTTAGTGCCCGAGCGTAGCGAGGGAGATAAGGACGGTGCAATAATGCACTACTTAAGACACGGCTAGGTGTGACTTAAGTGCGGATTTAGGCCACACAGTGCTGTAAAAAATTGTAAAAGAAAAAATTTTACGCTATTAGAACGCACATTTTACTTTCATCCCGCAAATTTTACTTTCGCCCCGCAAATGGGTTTACGGGAAACATATACTACACGCGATTGTCGTACAGTATGACATATGTAAATTGTATGGTGAAATATTACAAAAATTTACTTTTATCTTTTATAAGAATAGAAATGTCTACTAGGATTTGTCATGTGTGTAAATACAAACTCCAAACATTCAATAAGTGTTAATTGTTATTTTTCGTTATTTATAACCAAAATACTATATTTTAGTAAATATGAAGTATTGTAGTTTATAGTTGATCTGGCAACGTCGCAAACAATAAATATATATATATTTATTTATTTATTTATTAACATATATATATTGTGATAGCTTTTTGTAGTGAGTTTCCGTGGTCGCGCGGATCGTGTGCAGCGTAACGCTGTACATACAATCGGTCCGCAAGTGCAACTCCGAAAGTTCACTCGCGTTTGCTAATCAACTTGCACGACGTCGGCCGTGCTTTTATTTGGAATAGGAGGACTCGGCTAGCTGCAGCATGCGCACAAATGTGCGCCCGCGGAGGCGGCGTCAGTCCAAAGGAGAGGAGAGTTTCAAGTAAAGAAACGTCGAAAGTTTCAGTCGAACTTTAACACCGATTTATTGACAGGACAAATAAATACAATTAACGCGGCACTCGCGATATCGCGTGGTGCACGCCGGCGGGGGCAAGAGAGCAGGAGGTTGGTCCCACTCGGACACGTGGAAGAGAGAAGGAGAGCTGAATTTACAGGAGATGCCCTGGCCTCGTAGGTGCTCGCTCGACGTCGGTTATGGGGTGTCGCTAGCCCTGGTCGCTTCCTCGGCCGTAATCCTAGGCTCGCTCGCGTATTCGCAGTCGCGTAGGTGAGCGTCTTCGCGCGGGACGTGCCGTCGGTTCGAGAAGCGGAGCGGAACTCCTTGCGCGTATCTAAGGCCGGCCTTCACCGAGCCCAATCTCGCGCGTCGCGGCTCGGTCGGCTAATTCTCTCCCTCTCTCTCTCTTTCTCTCTATTTCCCTCTGCTACTTACCGAGCGCACAATATGTGCGCTTTGCGTCGACTGATCTCTGTCCCCAATGCTTGCTATAATACAGAATATATGGATATACATGTAAAATGTGTGGATATCGCCCGGAAAGGCGTTGTGACGTTTTAGAAGTAAATACGATAATAATTGCATGATCAATAAAACCGTCACAATATATACATTAACACACACATATATATATATATTGACTTCGTGCTTTTTATTATTACTCGCAGAGGGTCTTTAGGAGCTTATGGTTGCCGATGAATTTATCTAGGTAGTGCGCTCCGTATTTTTTGGTGTCTAGATGTACTTACTTGACGGAGTAGGCGTCTAGATGGTTATGGTAGCTGATGACGAGGTCTAGGTAGTGCGCTCCATAGTTATTAGTATATAGATGTAGGTACGGTACGGAGGAGACGTCCAGGTGATTGTAGTGGCCGATGACAAAATCTAGATAGTGCGCTCCGTAGTACAAAATTTTGAAAATTTTTCAAATTTTAGAAAAATCATTACATACGCTCTCACGCATGAACGCACACACGCACGCATGTACGCACTATTTTATATACAAAATATCGATTTTCTGAGTAGAGGGTGAAAGTAGTCGCTTTGTACAAAATTAGTATTTTACGTGATTAAGCCTTATATTTTACCAACGTAAGCGAATTAAAATCGGATTCATGTTAAAATTTGAAATAGTTCATTGAAAAACTATATTCTTTTATCAATATAATAATTTAAGTTGAATGCAGTTACCCAAAAAACGCTGCATTAACAGGAATTCCGAGTATTTCGATATTACGGTGTTAGCTTTAAAGAAACGAAAAATGTACTTTAAATCTTTGGTAGTAATACGACTGCCAAAAAAGTTCGTATCTCGTTTGACCGCCTTCACGATTTTTTACATATTAAGAATAGTCTAAAGAACCGTAAAAAATTGATCGAGTAAGTGTGCCCCTCCAAATAATTTTTACCACTTTTTCGACACAGTTGTTACAGTTATCCCGTAGATTTTCTTATATATGGAGCATTTATCCATTTGAAACATACTCTTATTCTGATTATTACTCATTTTTGGGCATAGTGCGGTTGTTTCATTGTATTTACGTGTAATGATGGATAAAACTAGTAGTTTACAGTTTCTAGGTTTTCTTTATCTTGAAATGCTCTTGATGTCCCGAAAGTACCATTTTTGTCCTGCTTTCTCCTATACTTTGTATAAATATATATTAGTAAGTAATGTCAATTTTCTCTGTAAAATATCAAAATTACATAAGCACCAATCGACAAAGTCATGGTCGCGATTGAAATTATGCTTGATCAATCATAATGCCTGCCACACAGCCAAATGAAGAATTAAAATATCACTTGACGACTCAATACCCAATCTTGTCCAGATGTAACGCCACCGCGCTCTGACGTATATACAATTTTTCAGGGAAACACCGCATTTTCGAGCGCAAAATCGCGACGAATCCATATGAGTAACAGGAGAGCGCGAGTGTGTGCATGTAGTGTGTGTGTGTGAGAGAGAGAGAGAGAGAGAGATGTGACGTTGCGAGAGGGAGAGAAAGAGAGTGTGCGATCCGAGAGGCGCCACGCAGCTGGCCGTGGCGAATCCGTTCATGCCGCGGGGATCGGGGCTACCCTTGCCTTTCGTCGCCCTCTCCCTATAGTACACTCGATCCGCCGTCACTCTCGGTATTGTACAAAACGCGTCGAAACGCCGTAGCCACACCGCCGACGTTGTCATCCTCGTCGTCGTCGACCGCAAAGTGCGAGACCGATTATTAAGCGTTATTATGTACATCGGTCTGGGCGGGAGGGAGAAAGAGAGAGGGGGAGAAAGACGAAAAGATAGAGCGTTTATATGAAATTGCGGTGTACGCGCTGCAGTGCTCCGAGTCCTCGTCTATCCATCGGTTGCGTAAGTACACATTGGTCGACGTGCCGTAATAAATACGGTAACGCGCGGAACAGGGACGAAGAAAGGGATGTAACGAGGATAATACACTGGGTGTTGTCGAGGAAGCGAGAGATTATGAATAAAATGACAATGCGGCGGAGTGAATTTTAGAGATGGTTTTCAGTTTAAATGAATCGTGAATAGAAAACGGGGGTCACTGTGGAAGCGGGATGGAATACAAATTTAATAATCTTTATGTTCTTTTTCTGAAAAATTCGACAGTACTTTTGCTTCATATACTATTTAGCCATATAAAAGCGCATGTAATTAGATATATTTTATGAATGTAAATATTATAGTTTCGTGAATACATTTCATGATTAAATATCTATAATATTATAACTACACCAAGTTTTATTATAATATTCAAAGTACATAAAGTTTTGCACCATAAAAAATGTTTCATTGTTATATCGCAAACTGTATATTTTTATTTTAGTCCTCAGTTATATTAAGGTTGGTGCAGGTAATGTGACCATGCAGGCAATGTGGACACCTATACACGTTACGCTAATACCGTTTCTACACCTAGTGGTAAAGTGAGACTGTAGCCAGCTGTAGTGCAGTTGGTCAGATTCACTAAAGTTCGGCATAAAGTCAGCAACTATTCAAGGAAACACCGCATATTGTGTATGCATTTTGGTAAAAGTTTGGTAATTTGGTAAAATTTTTGGCGACGACTCTAAAAGTTGTATTTTTAATTTAAAACACCAAGATGTTGACTTTTTATTCTATGAAGAAAATAAACATTTGATCATATTATAAAAGGCAATTTATTATTAAATAATTTTTTTTATATCAAAGATACTGTAATATTTTGCAATTAAAAAGTAGAATATACGTCTCTTTAATAAGTTAATTAGGGGAGATCGGGGCTAATTCATCAACTTTATCTTTTACGATTTTTAATTCTAATAATTTTCGAAAATCTGAATGCAGCGGAGCATAGGCACAAACTTCATGACTTTAACTAACTAAAAAAATGTTTTCAGACCCTTATTTATGAATCTACTATAGTAGTTTAAAGTTTTAAAAAAATGTCTTTTTTTACAAATCAGTCCCGAGCTCAAGGCTGATTCATCAACGAAACTCGTTCTTCAAATGTTTCTTAGCTAAAACACTGTATCAAGAAAAAATATTAAAGTCTTGATTCTTACCGAATTATTTAATATTACAGACGTCATTAGAATTAAAAAAAGATTAAATAAAACATTTTTCAAACACTCAAAAAAATCGAAAAATATCTGTTAAATATAGTATGATGGTCTAATATTGCTCAAAACTATGTACACAGTTTCACTTTGTGTACATATTTAATATTCCTAAGCAAAATTTCTGAATATGAGAATTTAAGTTGAAGATATTTGCTATCTACGAATCAGCCCCATGGAAAAAACTGCCCCGGTCTCCCCTATTGCAATAACATCCAAATAGTTGATTAATTTTTAAGGTTAGCAGCTATGTAATGTAGATGGCATAGAACCTAATGAAACTAAGAAATATTAACTGTTTAGAGTCTGCTCTGAGTCTGTGCGTATGTTTGAATGGGTGCGTGCGTGTGTTGATTTGATTTAGAAGTTTGCTCGTTTATATACATGGGCTCTTATGGGAGTCAGTCATATAAAGAGATTGACATAGAGTGCGATTAGTAAATAAATGCAGAAACAGCAATACAAAACTATGTAATTTATTAGTTAAATACTTAAACAGCCGTACACGAATTTATATCCAGTGTTACCGCATTAGTTTTCAAGTAATTAAAGAAAACTTAAACAAAACGTCAGTGATGAGTACTATATTAAGTGAGGGCCCCATCGGGGTTTCATTTATGATTTGAATTTGTATTCAATTGTCTTATTTAAATTTCATTCTAAAGCATTGTAAACTACTTCTGACCGTTTATAACAACAAATTATTAGGTTAAATGAGTAAAAAACGCAAATTCGGTGATTGAGTTCTCAGCGCGCATGCGCAGAAGTACGTTTTCACCGGTTATCCTCAATATCTTTTTTATTTGGTCGTTAAGGGGTGATCTTATACTTCATACCCAGATACCGACATTATCAATTTTTCGTTTTACGCAGTCAATTTTTACTTTAATAAAATTTTACAAACGCACACACATTCTTAGTGATAAATATATTGTACATACGTTAGTAAAATTTGAAAATCTCATTTATTAATAGAATAAAACGAAAAGCTGCATGTCGGCATCCGGTATTCCCTTAAAATATAAAATTGATCACGCCATTAAATTCTCCGTGAAAAAATCTTTACTTACGTACTCAATTTATTAATAATTCATTTTTTATAAATTACTAAGAGGTGACGAACGGCTCATTCCCATAAGGTTATGTGTTAAAAAAATCATTTTTAAGCTTCGTTTTTTCGATAATTTGATCGTTGATCCTAGATTTTCTGAATACATTTTTGGAAAGTTTCAACGACGTCTATATTTTTATATAAAGTCGCTGAAGCCACCTTAACAGCCTCCTTTATCCCTATCACTATCCCCTTTATCCCTATCACTATCCCCTTTATCCCTATCACTATCCCCTTTATCCCTATCACTATCCCCTTTATCCCTATCACTATCCCCTTTATCCCTATCACTATCCCCTTTATCCCTATCACTATCCCCTTTATCCCTATCACTATCCCCTTTATCCCTATCACTATCCCCTTTAGCCGCTTTATCACTAGAGTGTAGAAATAGCATAAGATGCCATTACGGCTTTTGCACGCTAAAAGTATAAGGACATAAGAAATAAAAATAACATTGATTAGTATATCTATATACACAGAAGTAAATTCTTATTCCTCTTATTTCTATTATTTTTTTTTTACTTTTTATTTATTTATAAAAAGTTTAATATAATTCTTTTTAGTGTTCTCAATTATACATGTGTGTATGCGTGCGTATATATGTGCAGTTGCGAGCGTGTGTATGTGGAGTGTGTGAGTATAAGTATGTGTGTATGTACTGTGTCGCATGTGTGTGTGCGTTAGTGCATGCGTGTATGTGTGTGTGAGTGCGTGCGTGCGTGTATGTATGAATGGGTGCGTGCGTGTGTGTGCGTACATGCGTGCGTGCGTGTATGTGTCACTTTTATTGGTATTGGTAATTCAAATTTAGTTTCCTTTCAATATATACTTTAACGAAAACAGTTATGCACCTTAAGGAAAAATTGAATTTCAATATTCAACAAAGTAGCGACCACATCCGACGTAATAGAGCTATATAGCTGCGTGTATACAGAATTCGGAGCAAAGGCTTGCACTGAGAATTAGCACCAAAGAGCATTATTACCTACGCGGCTGATGTAGAAATTTCAGCGCTCAGGATAGACGCGCGAGAGGCCAGTGTACATAATAACACGAGATAGATAGGCCGCAGCCGTTGCACCCGTGCATGCACACACGACTCGCGTGCGTACGGTATGTATATATAAGCGAGCTGCAAAAGGGAAGCTGAAGCTGCCGCATTATTCCGCCTCTCTCTCTCTCTCTCTCTCTCTCTCTCTCTCTCTCTCTCTCTCTCTCTCTCTCTCTCTCTCTCTCTCTCGCTCTCTCTCTGCTGCAGCGCCAGAGCTCTGTAGGTACGCTCGAGTAGACGTGACGCAGCGTGACTCGTGCGGCTCGTTACGCGCCCGGCCACACAATGCGCTCGTCAGCCCGGCTTGCGCGCACGCGTGTGCTTGTACAGGTATGTATGTGTATATACATATAT